>CM066038.1:191026939-191587500 GCA_033557465.1 Ichthyophis bannanicus | reverse complement strand
AGAAGAGGCATCTTATGAGGCCACTCTTTTCAGGTTCAGGATTAAATTATGGAAGGAAATGCTATATTGATGATGTTTTAAATGATATGGGGATGGCACTGAATCTCAGTTGTTTGTACTTCTTGGATGGTGGTACGGAAGCAAAGGGTCCGCTGGGCTGTTGGCCAGACAGTTCCCGAGCAGACACCTTCCTCTGTCCAGAAGGGGACAACCACTCAGGGAAGACATATCACTTCCAAAGAAAAGAAAAACATCACAGAGAGGACCCACACTTCCCACTAACATCTCACCTTATGCAGGACAACACGCTCGTACATGGGTAAAAATTATCTCACAGATCTTTCTTCCCAAAAGGATCTTTTGATTATTCCTATTCTTTAAAGAAACAGAAAACTATAGAACAAAGGAAAAACAGTCCAGTGGAATTACAGATCTTGCCACCTCTCACCTGCAAACAAAACAGGGTCTTTCTGTCTTATCTTAGATGCAGGATTTCTAAACAATTACAAGGCAGAATGTTATAGGTCCTGACCGCCATGATTCTGTCTTACTTCCTGACTCAAACAGCTAGTATGACAAGCTTTCCTGGACACAAGAACAAAGGAAAAAACAGTGTAATAGACATACATACTGTACACACACACACAAGAAAAACTGCTCTGCACACAAACTCTCAGACATGACAACAGGGATACTGGGGCAATAGAGACCTCAGGGAATCCATACTTCCCCACAAGTCTCCACTGCGAAGCAGATGGAGTCATCGTGTATCAAGGTCCTGTCACATTATATACCCTTGTTCAGGACCATTCTTACTATTCAGATGGGGGCATGTTCTTCTCTAATTAGCTCCAATTCTTTGTTCCAGCTGTCTGGGGCCCCGCTTGTGTGATGTGATTTCTACTCATGTCTGGTGCCCCTCTCGTTGACCTTTCTTGTGTCCAAAAAAACAAGTCTGCAGTTATCAGTCTGGGCCTTGTCAGATCTATATTGTTATCTGACCTCTGCCCCCCTCACTCAGTTTCTTTACCTGTTTTTTCCCCTTGCCTTGGTTCCTCTTCCCACCCCTCAGTCGCCCCCCAAGAAATATATCTTCTTTAACTCCCCGTGTTCTGGACAACTATACGGGGGGCCATATGTTCCTCTTCATGCTAAGCAGCATAAGATGGCATGTTTATATCTCATGATTGCCTTTTTTCTTTTTTTACACTCTCTCTGTCCACCATTTACTAATAAGTGTGTTTTGTGCATATTTTCCATATGTCATATACCTCTGAAAGCTACACGTACGCACCCTCGGCACAATTCCAGCATTCAGACAGTTTCAATGATTTTTCTTTGTGTTACTGTGTTAGCTCTTTCTCATCTGGCTCTCACAAGGGACTGTCATTCCTTGGATGGATAACCTGCAGTTTGAAGGCCACGTATAGCCTATGCCAGATTGCCTACACATCACCAATAAAGAAGGATCAGGCATGGTTTCACGGACAAGAATCTTCACGAAAAAAAAGAACAGGAATTCACTATTAAGGTTTGGACAGCTTCCACAATAGGTCTCTGCAAACAGAACCTCCCTGCTAGCCAGTTCCTCAGAATACGACAGCTGCCACACTGAACAAGATTTTGTGTAACACATAATGCGATGTGAGATGGGTAGACTATTTGAAGAGTGGGGTTACACAAAGACAGAATGCAGCCATAACGTTTATTAATTGTGCAAAGTCTTCCTGGATAGGAGCATCTCTCCTCCGTGGTTCCAAGGCGCATTTTACAACAAGATAGGATCGTTCCTAAGCGTTTCCCTCCAGTCCAGTCCCTTTCCTCTGGGTTGTGCTTCCCTTCCAGCAGCTTGGAGACTGAGTACGTATTCCTTTTGATGACTGTAGGATATAAATACCACTGGCACCACCCACCAGCTCCAGTAAGCTCAGTCTCCCAAGCAGCTGGAGGGGAGAAGCAGGGCCAGGGTGTTGAGCCCTATTTGGGGCAGGCTCCCTACCTGGATTCTACCTGGATTCTTAGGCTTTACCTGGCCATTCTAACAGGAAGGAAAAACAAGACACATACACAGAAAAACAATTATATTAATTCCAGAGCTCTAGAAGGAAGATGGTCAGGGGGTGCAAATCATGGCTCCTCCTCTAACTACCTTCAAAACTCTTCCTCCGGGGATCTGCCTTTTATTAAGAAGTATCAGCTGACATAGTTAATTTTTGATTAACATCGGATGATATTCATGTTACAAAATTACAGGTCTGGAATAAAATCTGCTTACAGGATCATTTTTCTGCTGATGCTTTGCAAAAATTCATAAAAAAGCGGAAGTTACAAGGCCATGCCCATAATCATCAAACGACGGCAGGTGTCGCTACAATTCTGTCATCAAACAAGAGCTGATTAATTACACTTATTATTGCTTTCTAAATTCTGTTAAGTTCCCAAGCTTTATTTGATTTCCATTTACATGTAGACCTAAGGTCTATGATTCTCGGAAAGTTCAGGCAACAGTGCTGACATTAGTTGTTATCAATTTGACCCATCATTTTTACCACAAGAAGGGCGGAGGGATTACAGAGTTCCCCAAATTTTGCAGAAGCTAACCTTTGGTCACAGTAGCTGTGTACACACTTTGTTAGCTAATCTCTTTCACAATAACTGTCAGAAGCTTGTGTCTGTGAAAATGCTATCTGAAAATGTATATTTTGCAGTTCAGCCTGGCATCCCAATAAGCATATATTTTTACCTGAGTAAGGTATATGGCTATAGCCACCTTCACAGCCCTGTTCCTGATCGTGTTATCCAGTCTAGTCCCGGACCTCTGGGTTCCCTATCTCATCCAGCAGCTTGGAGACTGAGAAAACTCCTCCTTTTTCTGATGTCACCGGTATATCTTCACTGAATCCGCCCCCTGTCATCAGTTAACTCAGTCTCCAAGCAGCTGGATGGAATAGAGCCTGGAGAGCCAGGCTCACTGGAGAAACAATTAAGATTCCTTTTAGTTTGGTAGCAGGGTTATTAGTCTTAATTTGGGCTTATTCTGAGAGGGAGGTTTGATTTAAGGTACTGTGTCTTTAAGTTACCTGCAGGCTTCTCTCTCGCTCCTCCCCCCCCCACCTCAGTTAGATTGGCTCCTCAAAGGAGATCCTGAGCTGCAGCTAATTTAGTTCTTTACTCCGGGTAGGTGTAGCGCAATTGCCGAGGGGGTAAGAGCCGCAGAAGAGCCCAGCCAGCGCCACACAGAAGCTTGCCTGTTAGCGCGCTTGGCTGGCTCAGGCCGTTCTCGCTCATTCTTGAAATTTGCAGAGTGAGGCTGTGACGAGGCTTTCGCTGCCTTTCTTGATCTCTGGAGCTGCCGACAAACTCCGCGGGGGTAAGTTGATTGTCTTCGGCAGCGTTTTCAAGGTAGGGCAAATCTGGTTAAAGTCGATGCTGTGAGTAGCGTTTGGCGCGAAGCAGTCAGCGGGGGGGGCCTAGCAGAGTGGCGGGGCCGCGTGCAAGCGCTGGTTTAGTGTGCAGTCAGTCAGTTCGGCTTGGGCCGTTCTCCGTAGCCTCATTAAGATTTCTTTTAAGCATCAGTATAGAGGAGAACCTTTCTTTGTGCTAGGGTTTGCTTTAAAAAAAAAAAAAAAGCACAAGAATTTGCCCTCGGCTCGCAGTACTACTGAAGATGTTTGTTTTCAGTGTGGCAGGGAAGCAGCGCTGTCTGGGCTGGATGTGCTTCAGTTAGTGTGCCTTACCATGCCCTCTATGCCACTATGTTTAGTCTGTGGCAAGAAAAAAGGCGCTGTTTCAGGGGTTTTTAAATCCTGTGTGAGGGAGGCAGAGGCGATGGAGCATTACAGGGAAGAAAAAGGAGAATTGAAAGAGGCCGAGAAGGAAAGTTCGGGCTCACTGTTGCCGGAGGTGCCTCAGGCGGATCCAGTGGCTGGTCCATCTCTGGACCCGGACCACGCCTCTCCCGCAGGCATCGTTCCTAAGACTTAGCAGCTATTTGTTCTCAGGATTTTGTCATGCTGCTGCAGTGCACTCTGTTTTGGTAATGCTCAGCCACGGACAGGGTCTGAGGAATTGAGCGGGCTTAAGAGATCCACAGCGCCCCTACAACCTGAGGATCTCCCGCGCGGGGCTAAGAGATCACGAACGGAGGGAGGGACTGGAGAGGGTCTCGGTAGCCTCAGAGGATCCGCTGTCTGAGGACGAGGACCACAATTTAGAGGTTGAGAAAGAGCTAGAAGAGGGAGAGCTTTCTGAAAAGGAAGATCAGGCACGAGTAGGGAGGGTCTTCAGAAGGAAGAGCTTCCGGCTCTTATAGTTGAGGCGTTAAAGGTACTGAATATGCCAGTGCCAGGAGCGACTGAGGATGACTCGCTAGAGGATCCTTTGTTACAGGTTTGCAGGAGAAATCAAAGAGCATTCCCAGTACATAGAGTGTTTCGGAAATGATCCAAGAAGAGTGGAACGTGCCAGAAGCTCCTCTCAGGGGGTTCAGAGTTATGGGCCGTCTGTATCCGTTGTTGGACCAGGATAAGGAGATTTTTAGGTCGCCCAAGGTAGAGCGGCAGTGTCGGCAGTCACCAAGAAAACTACCATTCCTGTTGAAGGTTAGTGCGGCTCTTCAGGACTCGTAGGACAGAAAGTTAGATGTGTTACTACGACAGGTATTTGATGTGAATGCCCTGTCGCTCCAGGCAGCTATTTGGCGGAGCTTGGGTGGCGAGAGCCTGTCTTCGTTGGTCACCAATGGGTGCACACGGGTCAGCATAGTGTAGACTCTAGGCGAAGCGGCCAAATTGGAGTCTGGTGCTGCCTACTTAGCAGACATCCATTATGATCTTATGCGGGGCCTGTCAAAAAGCATGGCAGCAGCGCGGTGGCGGCACGAGCTACTTGTGGCTACGCAACTGGGCGGCAGATAGTTTCTCCAAGGCTAGATTGAGTAAGCTTCCCTTTAAAGGGCGCCTGTTGTTCGGGGAAGATTTAGAGAAGCTGGTTAAAGAGTTAGGGGAAACTAAAGGGGGTAAGTTGCCGGAGGACAAACCTAAGACAAACCGGACGTTTCCGCCTGGCAGGGGTCAGCAGCGGGATTTTCGCCGGTCTCGGTTTCCAGAGGTTCAGTTCAGGTCAGAGGACGTTTCACCAATAGAACTCAAAGCTTCCGGGGGTTTCGAGGAGCGGGACGGGGTTTTTGGCCCTTCCTCCTCCTCGTCCTTCACTGCCAAAAAGCAGCAATGAGATACGGGGGACCCGGGGACCCTTGCTTCTGGTAGGAGGGCGGTTGCAGGAGTTTTTATTCTGCCTGGGTCCGACGTAACGTCAGATCAGTGGGTATTAGAAGTTATTCGAGAGGGGTACGCACTGGAGCTGTTGAGGCCAGTGCGAGAGGCCTTCGTACAGTTCCCCGGCAAATCGTCAGCTGCAAGATCACATTGACGATAGGAAAGCCCTAGACATGCATCAATATGGGTTCCGTCAGCATCACGGAGTAGAAACCCTGCTACTAGCACTCCTCGACAACCTCCTCAAGGGTCTTGAGAACAAAAATGACATGTTCATACTTGTATTTATAGACATCTCAGCAGCATTTGATACAGTACATCACAGCACCCTCTTAAACCGTCTATCATCAATAGGTATAACAGGGACCCCCCTAAAATGGTTTGCACATACATATCCAATAGGATGCAACAAGTCCTATTCAACAACGATAAAGCTGTTGCCTTCCCCCAGACTCAGGGGATCCCGCAAGGATCTGCCTTGTCATCTCTACTTTTCAACCTGTATATAAAACCAATCTGTCAGATCTTTCAGAAGTGCAACATCAACTACCAACATCTATGCTGACGATGTGATGCTGTACACACGCCTAAACACAACGCAGCCAGATTTCCACTCCGCTGGAAAAATGCCTTGACATGTTACAAAACATGGCTTCAACAAAACAACATGTCAATAAACCACAAAAAAAAAACCAGTAGGTCATGTTCACTCCAAAAAAAACCAACGTCTCCCCACCCACCACAGTCGCCCTCAACAAAAACATATACCATGCGAAGCCTGCAATAAAGTACCTAGGAGTCCTACTAGACGACAACCTTAAGATTGAATAACCATCTCCGAACAGTCAACCGAGCATCTTTTACAAATTAAAAGTCCTCCAACCACTTTGCAGTATCCTAGAAAAATCTGACTTCAGGACTGTCGCACAAGCGCTAATCATTCCTCACCTGGACTACTGCAACGCCATTCTCCAAGGGCTTCCGAAGAACACCCTAAATATCTTACAAATGGCTCAAAATGTTGTTGCTGCAAGAATCATCATGGAAAAAAAAGGTCACGGATCACATAACACCAATACTTATGGAACTACATTGGCTCCCGGTAGCCGCCCGTACCGTATCATCTACAAACTACTCATAACAACGTTTAAACTCATTCCACAATATTGCTCCCTCATACCTTGACAACCTAATCACTAAGCAAGCGCACAACAGGAACAGAAAGAACCATAACATCTCAACACTGTGTCCCAACCAGCATAAGATCCGTTAAAACAGAAACAAGCAACAGAGCATTCACCTATGCAGCGCCGATCCACTGGAACCAGCTCCCCCTGAACTCCGAATGTCAAATAACCTGAATGAATTCAGAAGGAACCTCAAAAATCATTTATTCCAGGCATTACTACAACCCAACCTAATTACAGCACCGTACCACAATAAGTTCTCTTCTGCCCACCATAATGACACTCTGAATACACGCAGCATATAGACGACTGATATGTAATCCTGTATATATGTATATTATATCCCCCTCCCACGCACCTTTTAATCTATGTTTATTTAGAGTTGTGAAAAGTATCTAATCTCTAATCCATTGTGCTATGTAATCATTACTCAAATCAAAATTGTATTTTTAAAAATTCATTGTATTGTACAATACACGATGATTCTGTAAAGGAAACCGCAGCTGATCGTAGGAAGCAGCGGTATATAAATGTTTGCTAAATAAATAAATAAAGTGCGCAGCTTTGCGGGGAGACAGTCCGAAGGCTGCTAGAGCTCAAGGCAATAGTGCCCGTGCCGCCAGACCAACAAGGCTACGGTCGATACTCCATTTACTTTGTGGTGCCAAAAAAGGATGGAGACATTCGTCCGATTCTGGATCTCAAGGGAGTAAATCGTTGCCTTCGGGTATCGCATTTCCATATAGAGACGCTGCGATCGGTTATAGTGGCGGTACAAAGGGGAGAGTTTCCTTACTTCCCTAGACCTGTCGGAGGCCTATCTTCACATTCCAATAAGACCAGAGGCATCACAAGTTTCTCCGATTCGCAGAACCGTTCGTGCATTTTCAGTTCGGGCGCTGCCCTTCGGGTTTTGCGACGGCGCCACACACCTTCACCAAGGTCATGGTGGTGGTGGCGGCGGCCCTCAGAAAGGAGGGAATCCTGGTACATCCTTATCTGGATGATTGGCTGATCCGTGCAAAGTCAAGGCCCGAGAGCGAGATGGCCACGGCCCGCGTGGTGGCTTCTCTGGAGGAGCTTGGTTGGGTAGTCAACATGTCAAAGAGCCAATTGGTTTCCATCTCAGAATCTGGAATATCTGGGTGCTTGCTTCGACACGGGGATAGGAAAGGTATTTCTGACGTCGGAGCGGGCACAGACCCTTCGGAAGTTAATAAGTCAGTTTCTTCGACACGAGGCGCCCTCAGTGTGGCATTTATTTATTTATTTATTTATTTATCACACATTTATATACCGCTCTTTCCCAAGTATCAAGTGCGGTTTACAATGAACAGAGAAAATTGAAGGTACATGAGGAATCATGTCCTAGTCATTTACAGGGAACAGGTTTACATATAACAGTATAAATAAGCATGCAAACATTGTTTACATCCTGAGATATAGTGAGGATGTAATGAAAACGTTTTACATATTTACATTAGTTTTATACAGTTTGAATTACGTGAAAGCAACATTGTATTAACAGTTTTTACATTTTTTATTATCAGATAGGTGTGTGTCTAGTAGTTTATTAACCTGTATCTCTTTGTTTGGTTTGGTTAACCAGAGGTGTGTAATGTGAGGTAAATAGGTGTGTTTTTAGTTTTTTTTCTAAATTCTTTAATTTCGGTCAGGAGGCGAACGTGTCTGGTAGATTATCTTCAGTTGCTGGGCACTATGGCAGCCTCCATAGAGACAGTTCCGTGGGCGAGAGCCCACATGAGACCGTTGCAGAGAGCATTGCTTCGCCAATGGTCGCATCAACAGGATCCGTTATCGTGGAAGTTGCGCTGTCCGCCGGAGGTCCGCCAGTCGCTCCATTGGTGGTTGCTTCCCGCGTCATTGGAGGCCGGGAGATAGTTGGACACTCCGGCCTGGGTGGCGGTAATGACAGATGCCAGCCTCCTGGGCTGGGGAGCGCATTGTCAAGGCGTGTTCGCGCAGGGTCAGTGGCTGGCCCAAGAGACACGTGGTCAATCAACAGTCTGGAATTAAGAGCAGTGTTCTTAGCACTACAGGAGTTTCGGAAGTTGGTCGCAGGCAAGGCAGTTCGGGTATATCTCCGACAACGCCATGGCTGTAGCATATGTCAACAAACATGGAGGAACCAGCAGCGCAGCACTGGAATCCGAGGCCGAAGCCCTGTGCGGTTGGGCGGAGGTGCATCTGTTGGATCTGTCAGCAGCGCATGTAGCAGGAGTGGACAATGTGCAGGCTGATTTTCTAAGTCGAGTGAGAGTGGACCCAGGGGAATGGGTCCTTCATCCCGAGGTCTTCGAGATGGTGGTGCGCAGGTGGGGCGCACCGGTCATGGATCTCATGGCGACCTTTGCCTCGGCGAAGGTCAGTCGCTTCTTCAGCAGACGAAGGGAAAGGATGTCAGAGGGCTTAGACACTCTCATTCAGGAGTGGCCGGTAGGGCATCTGCTGTATGTGTTTCCTCCGTGGGTCCTGATAGGAAGGATTCTGCAGCGAGTCAAATGGTTCAAAGGGCAAGTAATACTGATCGCCCCAGACTGGCCTCGCAGACCCTGGTACGGGGATCTGGTGAGGTTGCTAGTGGCGCAGCCATGGCGACTTCCCTCTCTGGATCTGCTATCGCAGGGACCCCTTTTCATGCCCCACGTGGATCGGTTCTCGCTTACGGCTTGGCTCTTGAAAGGGCAAGGTTAAAGGCTCGGGGCTATTCGCCGGCAGTTGTAGCTACTCTGTTGGGGGCCAGAAGGAGGTCCACTTCGCTAGCGTACGTCCGTGTCTGGAGGGTTTTCGAGGCTTGGTGCACGGACAGAAAATGTGAGGCTTTAAAGTCCTCCATCCCACAGCTGTTAGAATTTCTGCAGGACAGTTTTGACAAAGGGCTAGCTGCTGCGTCGTTGCGGGTGCAGGTAGCGGCTTTGTCATGTTACAGAGGCAGGATAGGAGGTCAGACGCTAGGGTGTCAGTGCGATGTTAAGCGCTTCCTAAGGACGGTATTGCTAGCGCGGCCTCCTGCTAGACAGATCATTCCTAAGTGGCATCTGCCATTCGTGCTCGATGCATTAGAGCGCGAGCCCTTCGAACCATTGTCTCAAGCGTCAATCAAGGATATCACTCTCAAGGTGGTGTTTTTGGTGGCCATTTGTTCGGCGAGAAGAGTCTCGGAATTGCAAGTGCTTTCCTGCAGGGAGCCCTATCTGTCGTTCTTCTCAACGAAGGTGGTTTTAAGGACAGTGCCGGCTTTCCTCCCTAAAATCGTTTCGCTGTTTCACGTGAATCAGGAAATCTCCTTACCGGTGTTTTCTCAGGACGCGGAGGCATCGGGGTCGCGAAAGCTGCACCTGTTAGATGTCCATAGGGCGCTGAAGAAGTATCTGCGACGGACGTCCAGTTTCCGCAAGTCGGACAGACTCTTTGTCCTCTTTGCGGGGCCAAGAAAGGGTGAACCGGCGTCTCCTAAAGGCTTCCATTGCTAGATGGATTAAGGAAGCCATTGTGTTGGCTACATATTGAAAGGACAATCGGTGCCTGAAGGGCTTTGGGCACATTCTACTAGAGCGCAAGCTTCGTCCTAGGCAGAAGTGCGTTTGGTGGCCCCGGCGGAGATTTGCAAGGCAGCGACTTGGTCGTCCCTACATTCCTTTGTGAAACATTACCACCTAGATGTGCAGAGGACGGAAGAGACCTATTTTGGATTGCCAGTACTGCAGGCTGGTCTTCCAGGTCCCTCCCATGGGTGAAGTTCTTTTTCACTGCTCTGGTACAGACCCAGAGGTCCGGGACTAGACTGGATAACACGATCAGGAAGGTGAAATTAGACTTACCTGCTAATTGTTGTTCCTGGAGTGTAGCCAGTCCAGTCCCGTTTCCCTCCCCAGTGTATTTCATTCTGCAGGGGCCTAAACAGTTGAGATTATTACAGGTAAGAAGGCCCTTTGGCAGTCCGCTGCCTTGAGTAGCTGCAGGTGGGAGTGGATTCTCCGCAGATAAAAAAAAAAAAAAAAGATAATAATAATAAATGCCTAACTAATACTAATGCTTAGGTTTTGTTTTGTTAAGGGTTTTTCCCTTTCTGGTGGAGGAGGGAGTGACCTGCTTAATTTACAGTCACGGTAGGTTAGAGGCATATTCTGTTATGTATTTCATTGGGGCTGTTCCAGGTTTGTGATTTAAGAGTTAAGTGCTTAGTACTTCTGTTTAAGGCTTACTTGTGTCTCCGGTGAGTTTGCTTTGTCAATAGGTTACTGACGACAGGGGGCGGATTCAGTGAAGATATACCGGTGACATCAGAAAAAGGAGGAGTTTTCTCAGTCTCCAAGCTGCTGGATGAGATAGGGAACCCAAAGGTCCGGGGACTAGACTGGCTACACTCCAGGAACAGCAATTAGCAGGTAAGTCTAATTTCACCTTTCTCCATCAGTATCTGTGCTTCCATCACTGTCTATCTATATCAAGAGTACCATAAATCGGGTCATTGCTATCCATAGCCAGGTCAAGATTGCCTTAGACGGAATGATTTATATTAGTGTAAGTTGCATTATTGCACAAAAGCTCATCAGTCTCTGCTATAGTCTCTAACCTTGTTCTGGGGCCTTGGTTAGTCCTTCCTTTCTCACATGTTTTCCATATGATGTCATATACCTCTGAAAGCTGCATGTACGCTCCTCAGCACAATTCCAGCATTCAGACATTTTCAATGATTTTTCTTTGTGTTACTGTGTTAACTCTTTCTCATCTGGCTCTCACAATGGCTGAATTCCTTGGATGATAACCTGCAGTTTGAAGGCACGTATAGCCTATGCCAGATTGTCTACCTTGACATCACAATAAAGAAGGATCAGCATGGTTTCACGACAGATCTTCACTGAAAAAAGACAGGAATTTCACTATTAAGGTTCGACAGCTTCCACGATAGGTCTCTGAAACAGAACCTCCCTGTTAGCCAGTTTTTCAGAATACGACAGCTACATACTGAACAAGATTTTGAACGTAATGCTAGTGAGATGGGTAGACTATTTGAAGACTGGGGTTACCCTAAAGAATGCATCCGTAAAGTTTATAATCGTGCAAAGTCTTCTGATAGAGCATCTCTCCTCCGTGGTTCCAGGCGCATTACACAAGATAGGATCGTTCCTAAGCGTCCCTCCAGTCCAGTCCCTTTCCTCTGGGTTGTGTTCCCCTTCCAGCAGCTTGGAGACCGAGCACGTCATCTTTTGATGAATGTAGGATTTAAATACCACTAGCACCACCCTCCAGCTCCAGTAAGCTCAGTCTCCAAGCAGCTGGAGGGAGCAGCAAGCCAGGGGATAGGCTTTCTGGAGAGACAGGTGTTAGGGAGGTTTTTTCCCTTCTTATTGTATTTTATTTGGTTTTACCTAACTTGCTTTATTTTTCTTTCGGCATCGGTTATTGGCAGAGGTTCCTCTCCCCCTCCTCCCCCAATCAGCGGGTGCAGGGGGACAGGAGGCGGCTTCGGGCGGCCCACTCCACCAAAAAAGAAAAGAGGCTGTGAAGAGGAAGCGCGGTTTCTGAGCCCGGCAGGAGTGGGGGATCGCTGAGGCTTCGATTGTGAGCAGGGCCTGCCACTAAACGTTTGTCCCGCCTCGCTGCCGAAGCCCTCAAGGCGGCTGAGCGCAAGGGCGGGAAGACGCAGCCGATCAGTTGAGGAGGAACTCGGGCCGTAAGAGGAGTCTCTGACGACGAGGAGCACAGCGGTGAGCCGTGTGGTCCGCTGAGTCACCCACACGGCCACCGGCTGGTTGCTGAAAGTGAGGCCTGCTAGCTCCGGGGAACTGTGCTGGACGGAGGAGGCAGGTACGATTAGTCTTTTCGCACGTTTTTTCACGCATCTGGGAGGTAGGCCCGGAGGAGTTTTTGCCTGGGGTTGTTTAGCTGTATGTAACTTCTTTTGGCCCTGTAACTTCTTATTCTTTCAAAGTTTGAGTTTATGTAGACACTTTTATATTTTTACATTCAATTGATATATTGATATATATTCAATTGGAGTGGAGGAGTGGCCTAGTGGTTGGGGCAAGGTACTTCAGGCCGGAAGGTCGGGGGTTCAAATCCCACTAGAGGACAGCAACCTTGGGCCGGAAGGACTGGAGTTTCTAGTCCCACAGGTGCTCCTTGTGGTCTTGGGCAAGCCACTTAACCCTCCATAGCCCATGTTCCCTGTAAAATAGTTATCTCCAAGTTACAATGCCCTGTTCAATGTAATTTCAGTTTGTTCAGTGTAAACCGCACTGATGCAGAATAGCGCGGTATATAAGAGAATGTAAATAACATAAATAAATATATATGTATGTGTGTGTGTATGTATGTATATGTGTGTATATATATATATATATATAGACACAGTCCAAAAACGTGATAATAGTGGAAAAACTATTTTATTTAACAAAAGCCTCTTGTCAACCCGACACAGGCCGTGTTTCGCAACCTTCGTCAGGGGTTGATCAGGTAAAATCCTACAAACATAAAAAACATAAACATTTAATACAAGAACGTAATTAAAATAATGTGAAAGAACAGAGCCATAAATATAATCCATAAAACATACATATATGCATTGAAATAATTATCATAAATAGTTAAAACAATAAATATAATAAATATAATATATAAAACCAATAAAAGGAATAGAAATTGTGAATACTGTCACAGAGCAGACTCATTAGTGACCCCTGTGGCGACAGATGAAATTGCAGTTCAAGAAAATACTGATGTTTGGGGAAAGCACATGATAGAAAGTTGCCATGGGCAACGTAAGCAAGTGAGGTCACGAGCTAGGGAGACACACCCAGCCAGTAGAGAAACCAGGAGATTCTCACCTGACTCTAATCAGCTGGGGGGTGGTGCAGCTAGGAAACACCTAGATAAGCTCAGCTCACAAGCAGAGAACCAGACCCAGGATAGGACTCAGAAGGAGAGACAGCCTAGGTCTCTGAATGGAAACAGAAATAGACGGAGCTGGATGAATGGAGAGGACGAGAGAAGCTGTGAAGAGAGCAAGTCTAATTACCACTTTGGAAGCCTGAACGGAGGTCTGAGTGAGTCCGGTGAATGCTTGAATGAAAGGTACAGACAGCTTGACACAGAAAGTGAGAGTGAAGATAACAGCCCAGATTGGAACAGAGCCAGAAGGAAAAAGGTACAAGCCAGGAAGTTTTATTCTTGTTCAAAAAGGGGAAGCACAGGGCTTGGCTATAAAGGACAGTTTGTGGAAGTCCAGAAGCATCCAAAGCCAGCTTAAGGGAAGCAGAGAAGCTTCATTACCCTTATCATACACAAGAGAGAGAGAAAGGCTTTTTACCTTCAGAAGTAAACCACTCTGAGAGATACGTGAGGCACAGAGTTTCAGAAGGGCTGCCGTTAGAAGCTCCAGCTGTTTCCAGGGTCCTAAACAGAGCAGAGCCTAGAGCTGAAGTAATTCCTTCTAAAAGCTGGGCAAGGGAATGTTTTAACTTGCCTAACAGGTATCAGCAGAGGGGAGGCTCTTACCAGGAAAACCTCAGTAAATGTGGTAACAGCAAACAGTTTTACCTTAGTGAAGGAAAAGTAGTCACAGCCAGGACGGACTGTTTGCCAAGCTTCCACAGGAGGAAGATAAAGAGGTGTCAATTCCTGTTGAGGAACCTATGCAATATGAGACATCTATAATTGAAGATACTATTGAACAAATGGACTGTAGCCTTTCTTTGGCAGACAAACTAGTCTCACTGAGATAGGAAGGAATAAGGAGCCTGACAAGGTGAAGGGAAGGCCTTATTCCTGGCTGCTACAGGTCTGTGTTTTGAATATATTTTGTTTTGTTAAGAAGCTGAAAGAAAGCCATTTTTGTTAGTTTTCTTTCTGTTATACCCAAGAAGGGTTATGTTTCTTTATTTTTGTACATATTGAGATATCCTATTGGGAAAGGGAAATAAAACCCTATTTAACCTTACATCGTTTTTCCACGACTAATTTGTAACTGGCAGCAACTACAACTACCAGAAGGCCAGTTACACTGAGGCCCAGTGCAGTACCTTGTTTTACTGGCAGGTGCACAGAGAGGGCTCACGACAATACACAATTATAAATAGTAAAGTAGAATCATAATATAAACATATAACTGGTAAAACTGAGTATAAACTAATAAGAACAGATTCGAAGACACAACAGAGATGTGACAAACAATAGGTACCTCTGTATGAAGACCCAGCAACTTGTGAACTATTTATGATTATTTATTTAACCCCTGACGAAGGTTTGCGAAACACGGCCTGTGTCGGGTTGACAAGAGGCTTTTGTTAAATACAATTGTTTTTCCACTATTATCACGTTTTTGGACTGTGTCTCTGGTTTTAACATGATTCTTTGCCCTTTTTGTTGGACGATATGTGTATATATATATATATATATATTTTCTTGGAGATAGAGATTGTACTGGGAGCCGGGTAAAAGCATGTGTTTTGTCACTGTGTCGGCAAGATCGCAGTGTTTGGTCTGCGGCACCTGGCGGGGAGCAGTGTCGGAGGCCGGCGTGTGCAGGGGTTGCACTGTAGAAGCAGCCTCGGTGGAACAGGGAATCCAGGCCAGTGTGTCTCAGGGCCCAATTTCTTCTGTTTCGCAAGAGTTAGGGGAGTCCCTGGAAGCAAGGCTCCTGTCTGGTTCTTCTCTGCTGTGAGCCTTAGAGCAGCTGGCTCTTCCGCAGCCCAGGCCCTTTACTTCTGCAGGAGGGAGGAGGCTAGGGGGGGGGAAGATTCCCAGAATTTGTGTTGCTGCTGCTGCATAGAGCATTCTGCCTGCGTCAGCAGGGTGGGCTTGGTCAGGTGGCAGCGCAGGGGTGCGAGGCTACGTGTCTGGCGGAGGTCAAAGGGCAGGAGGATGCAGGTGTACCGTCCAAACGGGCTAGACTCGTGCAGGAGGAAGCTCTCCACTCCCCTATGTTTGAGACTCTGGAAGGTGAGGTCTCAGACTGGGAGTTGGGGGAAGACGAGGAGGAACTCGAAGACGAGATTCCGGAAGAGGAGCAGGCCAGGATTGTTCGAGTCTTCCGCCGAGAGGAGCTGCCGGCTTTGATCGGCGAGTCCTTGAAAGTCCTTAATATCGCCGCAGGTGCTCCTTCTGAGGAGGAGGCCTTGGAGGACCCATTGATTCAGGCGGTCAGGAAGTCACAGATGGTTTTTCCTGTCCACAGCTCGGCAGATGATTCAAGAAGAGTGGGATCAGCCGGAGTCCGGGCTCAGGGGGGTTCGGTCTATGTCGCGTTTGTACCCCTTGCCAGAGCTGGAGAAGGAGTTACTGCAGTCACCCAGAGTCGATGTGGCGTTGTCATCAGTTACCACGAAGACGACAATTCCGGTTGAGGGCAGCGCGGTCCTTAAGGATGCCCAGGACAGGAAGTTGGACACTTTGTTGAAGCAAGCCTTTGACATCAGTGCCCTGGTGCTACAGGCGTCGGTGTGTGGGGCCTGGGTAGCTCGGTCTTGTCTGCAGTGGTCTCAACAGCTCCAGCTGTCTGGCGACATGCCGGGCAGTTCGCCCGGGGATGCAGCAAGAATTGAGTCCGTAGCAGCTTACTTGGCGGATAGCCAATATGATCTCATCAGGAGCTTAGCGAAGAACATGGCTTCAGTGGTAGCGGCTTGTCATTACCTTTGGCTCTATACTATTATCATCTTCAACCTCAATATTTTTAAATATTTTTTAACATTTACCAACGGTCTCAGATAAACGATACCTTTCGTTACACCTTAATATGGGTACTTAAATTCACCCAGTACGGTGTTCGTTCACATCAATGACCGGAGGCTGTTTTTTTAATTTAATATATAAGATTTTTTAGTGCTGTTCTAATTAATCTTCAAAGATGCTTAAAAAAGAGAACAAGACACCATTCTACTTATCTTTGAGCAGAACGGTGCTTAAACAATGTCCCTTCAGCGCTCGAAGAAATAGAAACCCCAACGCCTCAATAATCCAAGCGCTCTGGCGTTTCTCCTGTTGGGTTTATCAAGGGGATATTAACATTGCTTGTCTCCAGGGCTGTTTATCGACTCATTGTTCTTCCAAATTCTTATAATTTTAATTCTATCAATACAAAGCAGAAAAAATCATTTGGTTGATTTAAACATATCAAATCTTTTGTCTCTTCAGTTATTTCACCACTAATTCCTTACTTTACCAGAAAAAACTTTTTAAAGCAAACCCGTGGTCTTTTCTTCGTTACCAGTCTTCAATGCTGTTAACCGTTATTTTCTGAACTGACGGAAGACGCCACGCATGCGTCTAGAGCAACGATTTAAATACCCTCCTGTTATCATGATGAGAAGGAAACTACCGAGTGCAGGCCAACCAATCTATACTAAGATTCAATCCTGTAGGTTGAACTGTTCCTAAGCGATGTATCCACCATTGTTCACGATACAGGAGAGTTTGTTCTCGCGATCTCCCGTTCAATCCATTTAATACTAATTCTATACACCAGCATTTCAGCATAGTAAAACTGTGGCCCAAATCCAAATAATGCTGTACTATCGGGGCTTCCACCCATCGGCACCGTAATCGACTTTCGTGTTCCTTCACACGGATATTAAACGCCCTAATAGTTTTACCAATATATATAAGAGAACAAGGACATTGTATTGTTCTCTTATATATATTGGTAAAACTATTAGGGCGTTTAATATCCGTGTGAAGGAACACGAAAGTCGATTACGGTGCCGACGGGTGGAAGCCCCGATAGTACAGCATTATTTGGATTTGGGCCACAGTTTTACTATGCTGAAATGCTGGTGTATAGAATTAGTATTAAATGGATTGAACGGGAGATCACGAGAACAAACTCTCCTGTATCGTGAACAATGGTGGATACATCGCTTAGGAACAGTTCAACCTACAGGATTGAATCTTAGTATAGATTGGTTGGCCTGCACTCGGTAGTTTCCTTCTCATCATGATAACAGGAGGGTATTTAAATCGTTGCTCTAGACGCATGCGTGGCGTCTTCCGTCAGTTCAGAAAATAACGGTTAACAGCATTGAAGACTGGTAACGAAGAAAAGACCACGGGTTTGCTTTAAAAAGTTTTTTCTGGTAAAGTAAGGAATTAGTGGTGAAATAACTGAAGAGACAAAAGATTTGATATGTTTAAATCAACCAAATGATTTTTTCTGCTTTTGTATTGATAGAATTAAAATTATAAGAATTTGGAAGAACAATGAGTCGATAAACAGCCCTGGAGACAAGCAATGTTAATATCCCCTTGATAAACCCAACAGGAGAAACGCCAGAGCGCTTGGATTATTGAGGCGTTGGGGTTTCTATTTCTTCGAGCGCTGAAGGGACATTGTTTAAGCACCGTTCTGCTCAAAGATAAGTAGAATGGTGTCTTGTTCTCTTTTTTTAAGCATCTTTGAAGATTAATTAGAACAGCACTAAAAAATCTTATATATTAAATAAAAAAAAAGCCTCCGGTCATTGATGTGAACGAACACCGTACTGGGTGAATTTAAGTACCCATATTAAGGTGTAACGAAAGGTATCGTTTATCTGAGACCGTTGGTAAATGTTAAAAAATATTAAAAAATATTGAGGTTGAAGATGATAATAGTATAGAGTGGATTTTTCACATTTTTAATTTTGATAGTAGTTCACTCTTTCATTGGATCTGACTATAGTATTTGATTACCTTTGGCTCCGCAACTGGGCGGCGGATGGTTCTTCAAAGGCCCGCCTCAGCAGGCTTCCCTTTAAGGGCAATTTGCTTTTCGGGGAGGAGCTGGATAAATTGGTAAAGGAGCTGGGCGAGTCTAAGGTACGCAGGCTCCCTGAGGACAGGCCGAAGCAGAGTCGCATCCCCACTCCCGGGTGGTCTCGGCCACGGGAGTCCTGGTGATTTCAGGTGGCGCGATCGGCGCCCTTTCAGAGAGGTCGTTCTCTCTCTAGGGAGCAGAGTTTCTGGGGATTTCGAGGGGCAGGAAGGGGTTTTGGGGTCTCTTCCTCTGCCTCCGGTCCTTGGAAGCTGCAGTGAGGAAACAGGGGCCCAGGCAGGAGTTCTGCCAGTGGGAGGACGTCTACGGCAGTTCTTCTCCGCTTGGATCTGGGTCACGTCCAATGTTCCCTCTAATTTTCTGTAGGCTGTGTGCGCATAAAATATCAGCTGTGTGCAGCTTTTGAAGGAAGGTTAAATTTTTGTGCGCCACATAACGACACTCGGAGTTATATATTTTAAAATTTGACTACATGTCAGAATACAGTATGTACACCACATTGATTTTAATCAAATTAAATGAAAATAGACTTTTACTAAATGAAGCGGGAAATTTCTAGTAATTACAATCATAACTTTTAATTTTAAGATGTCTGTGTTGTTTTCTATCAGAATCAGAGCCGTAATTTTTGTGCGCTCTGTTGTAAAGTATGTGTGCTCGCTCGGCGAGGTGTGTGCGCGCGCACACGCGCACAGCTTAGAGGGAACAGTGGTCACGTCCAATCAGTGGGTTCTGGAAGTGGTCCGGGAAGGCTATGCTCTCGAATTTGCGAGACTAGTTCTTCCATCGTTCGTGCAGTCTCCTTGCAGATCTCTGGTCAAGGTCGCAGAGGTAGAGAAGACTCTGGCACGGCTTCTATTATTGGGGGCAGTCGTGCTGGTGCCCAAAGACCAGTGCGGCTGTGGTCGGTACTCCATCTATTTTGTGGTACCAAAAAAAGGAGGGTTCCTTTCGACCGATCCTCGACCTGAAGCGGGTGCCTCATTTTCGCATGGAAACTGAAGTCGGTGATAATGGCGGTGCGTCAGGTAGAGTTTCTGACGTCTCTCGACCTCACAGAGGCGTATTTACATATTCCCGTCTGAGAGTCGCATCAGCAGTTTCTGCGGTGCCGCGGGGCCACTTTCAGTTTCAAGTATTGCCATGGTCGTGGTAGCCACAGCGCTATGCAAAGACGGGATTCTGGTCCACCTGTACCTCGACGACTGGCTGATCTGGGCCAAGTCCAAAGAGGAGAGTCTGAGGCAACCGCCAAGGTAGTCGGGCTCCTAAGAAGTCTGGGGTGGGTGATCAATCTGGCATAAAGCAGATTGGTTTTTGCTCAGGAGATCGAGTATCTTGGGGCAAGATTCGACACTGGCAGGGGCAGGGTGTTCTTGCTGGTTCGGCGAGCAAGGGAGCTCAGGCGCTTGGTGCGTCAGTTTATAGCTATGAAGGCGCCCTCTCCTTGGCACTATCTGCAGGTGCTGGGGACCATGGCAGCGACGATCGAGTTAGTGCCGTTGGCCAGGGCTCACATGCATCCGCTCCAGTAGTCACTGCTCCGTCGTTGGTCCCATCAGCGACAGCCCTTGTTGGTGGTGCACCCCTGTTCCCCGGCGACCAGAGGGGCCTTGCAGTGGTGGCTCTGCCCAGGGGATCTGAAGAGGGGCATGCCCCTAGAGTCCTCGCGGTGGATGCAGGTTTCAATGGATGCCAGTATGACCGGTTGGGGAGCTCACTGCGAGGGACATTTTGCCCTGGGCCTCTGGAGTGCCTGGGAAGCCCAGTGGTCCATCAACAGATTGGAATTGTGGGCGGTGACTGGCTTTCAGAGCGTTCGATCTATCAGACAACGTGACCGCGGTGGCCTAAATCAACTGTCAAGGCGGCACAAGCAGTCCCCTCTTGGAGGAGGCAGCAGAGAGCCTGATGGAGTGGGCCGAAGCCCATCTGGTGGCCCTATTGCCACAGCATGTAGCCAGGGTGGAAAACGTTACGGCAGACTACCTGAGCAGGTACAGTGTGGACCACATCAAATGGGAGCTCTGTCAGGAGGTCTTTGAGTAGGTGGTCACCGGTGGGGGCCTCCGATCATGGATCTAATGGCGTGTTGGGGGTCAGCCAAAGCTAGCCAGTTCTTCAGCAGAAGGAAGGAACGGATGTCAGAGGGCCTGGATGCTCTAGTTCAGGAGTGGCCCACGGAGGGGCTTCTGTACATGTTTCCCCCATGGGCTCATAGGCAGGGTCCTCCAGCACATAGAAGCCCACTGAGGGTACGTGGTTCTGATAGCCCTGGGCTGGCCTCGATGTCCGTGGTATGCCGACCTCATTTGGCTATTGGCTGATAGTCCATAGCGCCTTCCAGTAAGAGACGACCTTTTGGCTCAGGGGCCCATGCGGATGCCGCAGGTGGGTCTGTTGCTTATGGCCTGGCTATTGAAAGGGCAAGGCTGCATAAGAGAGGATATTCCGGGGCAGTGATCTTGACTTTTTCTGAATGCCCACAAGCATTCAACTTCCCTTTCCTATATGAGGGTCTGGCGTATCTTTGAGAGCTGGTGTGAAGAACAGCAGAAGAGGCCCATGGTGGTGTCTGTTCTGGAGGTATTGGATTTTTTGCAGGTGGGTTTCGAGAAAGGCCTAGCTGCTAACTCCTTGCGGTTGCAGTTAGCAGCTATTTCCTGTTAAAGGGGCAAAGTTCAAGGTAAAGCGTTAGGCGAACACTCCGACGTAAGTCGATTCCTAAGGGCAGTACGATGCCTGCGGCCTCAGCGGAGGTCATCTGTACGTCCCTGGGACCTCAATCTAGTGCTGGATTCTCTGGCTGGGGATCCTTTCGAGCCGCTGGAGCACCCCTCCTTGAAGGACTTGACTCTCAAGGCCGTCTTTCTGGTCGCTATCTGTTCGGCTAGGCGTATTTCGGAGCTGCAGGCTCTGTCATGCCGTCTGCCTTTCATCTCTTTCTTCAAGGATAAGGTGGTCTTGCGGACGGTGCCTTCCTTTTTGCCCAAGGTGGTCTCGCCGTTTCATCTGAATCAGTCGGTTTCTCTTCCTTCCTTTTCCAGCATTGGACAGGGGGCAGACGATGCGCGGTTGTGCCGTTTGGACGTGCGTAAGGTACTGAAGCGTTACCTGAGTCGTACAGATGCGTTACGCAAGTCGGAATGGTTGTTTGTCTTGTTCGGTGCGCCGCGCAGAGGAGAGGCGGTGGCTAAGGCTTCCATCTCCAGGGAAGCTTTTGCTTCAGCATACATCCAGAGGGGTAGGCAGGTACCAGTGAGGTTCCGGGCTCACTCTACTTGGGCCTAAGCGTCCTCTTGGGCGGAGTTTAGTCTGGTCCCGTCGCTGGACATTTGTTCGGGTGGCTACTTGGTCTTCCCTACATACCTTCGCCAAGCATTTCCGGTTGGATCTTCAAGCAGCGGGTGATGCCGGGTTTGGGGGAGCGGTATTTCGGTCCAGTCTTGCAGGCCCCTCCCATGCTTGAACTGCTCTGTTACATCCCAGAGGAAAGGGACTGGACTGGAGGGACACTTAGGAAACAGTAATTAGACCTTACCTGCTAATTAGTGCTCCTGAAGGAACTCCAGTCCAGTCCCTGATCCTGCCCAGTAGTTGCATGTCAAGGTGAATGAGGCGTTACCAGCCCGAAGCTGTGAAGGGGCAGGAGCGGAGGATGGTTTGGTAGGCTCCTCGATGGGGGCTCCGGCAGCGTGGCGGAATGGACAGGCGAAGTGCCCTGGTAGCTGAGTCGGTAAGGGCATTCGTTTTTTTTCAGGTAAGCCGCCTCCTCTTCTGGGGGGGGGGGGGGAAGTCCCTTCTGGGGGAGGTGTTCTTTTAGAGTTTCAAGTTTTGATACGGTTAGTTATTTGTTCATTTGCTTAATTGTCCATTAAGTCTGCTTTGTCAATAGGATACTGGAGCTGGTGGGTGGTGCCAATGGTATTTATATCCTACAGTCATCAAAAGGATGACATACTCGGTCTCCAATCTGCTGAAAGGGGAGCAGAGCCCAGAGGAAAGGGACTGGACTGGAGTTCCTTCAGGAACACTAATTAGCAGGTAAGTTCTAATTACTTTTATGTGCCATCACATATTCCAGTTTATCTAGAGACATTGTCAATATTTTAAAGCAAGAATGGCGACTCCTGGCCATAACACCAACATTTGCTTCTAGACAATTAACTATTGCGTATAAACGGAATCTTAATTTAGTTAATATTCTTGTTCTGTCAGCTCTGTCCAAACCCAAGATAAATTGCAAGATAAAAGGACACTTCAAATACGGTAGGTGCTCAGTTTGCTCTCATGTTTTAGTTATGAAAACCTTTATTCAGCATCCAATATCACAAAAAAAGATTTTTATACACCACTTCTTAAATTCCAACACTGAAAATGTTATATATCTTATTCAGTGCCCATGTAATTTGCTATATGTGGGCAATATCAAGAGACCAGTTAAAACACGCATTATTGAGCATAAACGTTGTTTGCAAAGACAACGAGTACAGGACAAACCACTGGTGGCTCATGGGGAGGACAAGAATCACAATGTCTTGGATCTTAAGTTCCTGGCGCTCAAGGCTGTGGAATCTCACTGGAGAGGTGGTGACATAGACAGAACTTGACTCAGACTGGAACAATGCTACATCTACGAATTACAGACCCTTGAGCCCGGTGGTCTCAATCAGGAAATCAATCTATCAGTGTTCCTCTAAGCCCTTATCCTTTGTGTAGTTTCCCTTTTTTGTTCTTTTTACCCATTATTTATTTAATTAATTAATCCTATTTTTTAAATTCGTCCTTTATTCATTTAAAAGGTTTTTTACTTCATGGGGTTCCCCTCCTCTGTCATTTCTTTGCCTACAGGCCTTTCTCTTTTCTCCCCATTCCTTTTTTTCCCTCTGCCCTTCTTCCCTTCCCCTCCCCCCCTTTCCCCCTTCCCTCTCCCCCCTCCCCCCTTTTTACTATTTTTTTTAAATTTCCTTCTTTTTAATTTTTTTTTTATTTATTATCTTACGGCCTCGGTTCATTTGCTTTATAGACAGCTTGCCTCTTAAGGACACTGCGCTTTTATTTCAATTTTACTTATTTATTTATTTATATATTTCTTTTTTACACTCTTTTAGTCTCATTACCTCTGTTTTTATACAGACTTTGCGGTTTTACTTCGCTTGTATTTTCTTATTTTCTTATTTTCTTCTTTTTATTGTTTGTTAATTTTTTGTTTAAGGTTTTTGTTGATTTTAATACTATCCTTTTTCCCCTTTCCACTTCTTTCCCTCCTCCCCCTCCTCCGCCTTCCCCCCCTTTCCTGCCCTCACCCCTTCCCCCTTTCCTGCCCCCACCCCTTCCCCCTTTGCAGCCACACATGTCTTAAGCCTTGTGTCATTATCTTGTATAGCTCTTTAGACATCGGAGCCTGATTGGGCATGTAGCCATATACACCATCAGTTCTATCTGATTGCCACCAATAGTTCTTTTCATTTATTACTACAGGCAGTGCAACAATCCCTTCATATTAATATTGACACAGGGCTGCCTTATAAGCCACATTGGTGCTCGCACTGATTTCTCTAAGGTATTGTTTGCCCGCGTCTAACACTTTTTATTGAGGTTTCAGGTAGTTTTGTCCATAATTGTGTTTTATTATCATGCCAGGCTTTTTATTCTTTTGATGAATTCAGGCAGCTACACAAGCCACATCGGCGTTCACACTGAAGTTTTTATAGACTGTCAGCCCGTATCCTATATATTTTTTGTCAAGTCTCAAAAAACATACACCAGTTATGTCCACCGCCATGTCAATTATCATCTAATGACTGAACTTTCACTTTTTTTGTTGCGGAACGAAACAGAGTTTAAAAGCGTCCTGACTCTAGTGTGCTGGTTTCATTATCGATTGGATGATTGTGCACAGACAGTTTTGGTGCCGGGTAAGGGACGCTATTGCCCTTATGTGATCTGTCGCCTCTTTTACTTTCACTTTTAATGCTTGCGATTATTTTAACAATATTTTCGCTGTTTAAGCATTTTTAGAAGGATATTTTACTATGTTTTAGATCTCTTTGCAGTCTTTTGAACTAATAACACGCTTTTTACATTTTTTAAGATGCACATTAGTATTTATTATAAACACTTTCAGTTCTGTCTTCTGGCTCTGACCTCCTGTTGCCTTCCTGTTGTTCCCTGCAATTATGACATTTATTTATTTATTTATTTGGAAACTTTTTTTATACAGCCCCTTCCAGAGATCAGGGGCGGTTTACATAGAACAAAAGAACCATCACATTGAACATTTTTTAACATTACAACTATTTACAATAAAACAGTAGAACATAGTAACTATTTATAAACTTATATACAAACGACGCAAATACACATAGATTTAGCTATTTGAGATTGATACACTGTCCATTGACTTCTGCTTTGTTTTATTTCCTACAGTCTTATTGTTTTAGTGATTGGGATTTTCCACAGTGTGCCCCTGTGAGTACTTACTGTATAAATGTCAGCTTTGGGGCTCTCCTCCCCATCTCTTTCATGCATGCCCCTTTTGTGTTTTATGCATGATTTGTGTAAGATATGGTGATCAGGTCCTTTGTTATGGTATTAGCCTTACATTTTTTGTTTTTAATTCCTGTCTCTATTGTTTTTAATTGTTTTAATTTATTTAGTAGGATTTATATATTTTTAGTTTACATATTTATATTTACTGTATTTGTTTTCACTTGTGTTTTTATTATTCATATTGTATTTATTGTTTATTATTCTGTTTTTTGAGGATGTGTATCCTCTGAAGAAGGCTGTTGCCGAAACGCATAGGGGTTTCCATTGAATAAAAGCACCTGTAACCTCCACACGCCACTCGCTCTTTGTGTTCTGGAAGTCAGCAAAGGTACAGGAATGTAAGTAGTGGGTTTCAGAGGACAGACAGGGCTGAGGTATAGTATGCATCACAGGACAAGGAATGGGAGGAGGAAGTGCACCTAGCGCAGAGGAGAGTATAGTGTTATAGGAAGACATGGCCTCATCGACGGATTCAAATGACATAGTGGAGGAAAAAGGTGATGATAGCAGTGGAGAGAGCTGAAGAGTTGGCAGCATGAAGATTCTTTAAAATGTTGGGCGAGACAGAGGTGGAGAGTGATTAAGAGTGACGGTTAGTAGGTGATTGGATAAGGAAAGAATTGAGGTGGAGAAATCTGAGGGCATGTGATTGAAGAAAAAAAATGAGGTCAAGGTACTGGTCATGCTGGTGAGTAGGGGCAGTAGAGCCCAGCTGGTGGTTGAATGAGGAGATTGGGGAAAATAACTTTAAGGTATAAGGGTCAGAGGGGTCATCAGCATGAATGTTAAAATCCCCAAGAATAAGAGATGGGGAAGATGCATCCAGAAAGAAGGAAACCAGGAATCAAAGTCAATGAAAGAGGCAGAGAGGTGGACTTGTCAGTGGGTCGATAAATGACAGCTACCCGGAGCAGTAGTGGAGGTAATAGGTGATTCCATATCGTCTCTCCGGGCCAGTCCAGGGTACGTTAGGGTTGTCAATCCCCTTCAGCAGCTGAGGACGGAAAACTCCAAGTTTTGCTGACAGCCTAAGCCACTCCCCCTGGTGTCAGTGCTCCAGTCTTTCAGTCCTCAGCAACTGAATAGGACGTCTGGCTGACTGCCTCCCTGGTGTAGAACATAGTGATTTTATTGGGTTTTTTTTCATTGAATTTGATAGTAGATTAGCTCTAGCAGGGCTGGGTTTCTACTATATTTCCTGGTGTGTTCCAGGTGGGTAACGCAGGCCATAGCAGCGGCATACAAAGCTGGCGGTAAAACGCCACCAGAGGGGCTCAGAGCTCATTCTATTCATGCTCAGGCGGCGTCCTGGGCTGAGTTCGCTTTAATTCCTCCAGTAGATATCTGTAGGGCCGCGACGTGGTCCTCTCTACATACATTTGCAAAGCACTATAGATTGGATGTTCTCGCCAGACAGGATGCCAATGTAGGGGGCTTCAGCCATAGTGGCAGGTCTGGCGGGCCCCTCCCGGCTTTAGGTACTGCCCTGACGTACCCTGGACTGGCCCGGAGAGACGATATGGAAGGAGAAATTAGGTCTTACCTGCTAATTGTCTTTCCTTGAGTTCTCTCTGGGCCAGTCCAGGGCCCACCCAGTGTTTGCTTCAGCTAAGTTTTCTTCGAGAGGTTAATTCTTTCTGAGCGTAAGAAGTGCTTACAGTAATAGACTTTCGTTCAGAGGACATAGTTTTTGGGACTTCCTCGATTTCCTTCAAAGGATTTTTTCATGTTTTTCGTTTCAGTTGTTATGAAAATGTTTTACAAAACAAAACAACAACATAATACATTCACAAAACACGTCAGGGTTGCATTAGTGACGTGGGCGGTTCTTCACTGGGAAGTATAATGGATTATCAATGCTTATCTTTTTTGTTCTATGGTTTTCTGTTTTTCCGGCTAAAGAGGTTGAGCTGCTTTGTCAGAGGAAGACTGGAGCACTGATACCAGGGGGAGTGACTTAGGTTGTCAGCAAAACTTGGAGTTTTCAGTCCTCAGCTGCTGAAGGAGATTGACAACCCTAACGTACCCTGGACTGGCCCAGAGAGAACTCAAGGAAGGACAATTAGCAGGTAAGACCTAATTTCTCCATGGAGTGGACTTCAAAGGAAAAAAAGGAGACAGAGTGAAATGTTGAAATTGGCAAGAATGAGAGAGTAGAAATTCAATACCACTACAGCCAGTGGTCAGAGGTGTTTGGAAGAATAAGCAGTTTCCATGACAGAGGGTAGTAACTGAAGCAGAATCTTCAGGAAAAAGCCAAATCTTGGTTAGAGCAAGAAGATGCAGAGCATTAGTAATGAAGAGGACATGAATGAAGGCAAGCTTATTGAAGAGAGAGTGTGCATTCCACAAGGCACACGAGAAAGGGAGAGGGAAAAGGAGAGGGATATGAATATGATTTGAGGGAATGTACTTTCATCTGCCTTGGAGTGTGAAAAAAATCTAGTGTAACCAGATTTGGGATGATATCCCTGGATGAGAGAAGAAGAGGCAGGAGAGTACGTGGGAGAGAAGAAACAGCATGATGGTAACAAGGGTGAGGCTCCTTTAGAGAGAGTGGAGATGGCTGAATGAAAGAGAAATTGATGAAGCTCAAGAGCGGATGATAGGGTAGAAGACAAAATAGCAGGAGAGTTGTGAACGGTAAACAATGGGTGATGAGAACTAGAGGTCTGAGGTTGTCAGAATGAGGGGGAAAAGATTAGGAAGAGTCAGTATTAAGAAGAGAAAGTAATGTGGAGTCATAGAAATAGGAGGGGAGGAGGGAAGACAAATCAAAGAGAGCTTATATGGGGAGGCAGGAGAAAAATACTAGTGGGACGGGCTGCACTTGAAAGTAATGGTGCGAATGATCCTTAGAAGGCTATATGTGGAAGTTAAGCTATGGGGATGGTGGGTGGGTGGGTGGGAAATAAAGTCAGTAGTTGAAAAGTGAGGATACAAAGTCATGTGCTACAGAGGAGAAGGATAATAAAGGAGGAGAGATTTTAATGACAACTGATAATCTCCTTTCCTTGAATCTTGATAGTCCTGCCCTGGAAGACTCCTTTTGCAGTTTGGAAAGCCTGCTGCCTTTTGCTCGCATTAGCTGTGTTCGTGCCTGGAAGATTCTTTCTGCAGGTTTGGGGGATTCCAACTGCCGTGGAAAGTCTAGTTAGCCTTGTGATCTGGCTCCAGTTTTTCCATGGTGAGAGAGCCAAATACTTGCTCACGCTTTTTCTGAAAAAGATCTTTGTATTTCTCCAGGACCAAGCAGGAATTCAGTCCTCACATATGGGTGACGTGAGCCCCTGTGCGGAACATTTCCCCAGCTTTCAAAGAAAGCCTTTGGGCATGCAGTGCACATGCGCGGTCCCCTTCCTGCCCAAGGGTGCCATCTTGCTCAGTCTTTCTTTTTCTGTGGAGCCCAACAGACGTGAGTTTGTGTCACCTGGGAAAAGTTGATTTTTTTCGGCTATCTTGGCTTTTTCTGTTCTGGTTCGACGCCGGTTCCCCTTCCCGCCTGGGCTCGGTACACCGGTATCGAGTCCGGAGTTTTGATTTTTGGTTTTTGTCCTTCGTGACTAGCGTTTGCGCTCTTTTTGTGTTTTCACTGGCAGTCCAGTCTTTTGACCTTGCAGGGGCCCTTTTTCCTCCGATGGCTGCCAGCGGGTTCAAAAAGTGTGATCGTGCAAGAAACTTATGTCTCTCACCGACACACATGACTGCTGCCTCTGTTGCCTCGGGCCCGACCATGACCCACTGACCTGTGGCCCGTGCGGCAAAATGTCGTCGAAGGCACTTCGGAGCTGTGAGCATCAATGTGAGAGAATTTTTTCTGACTCCGCGTCCGGCCGGGCCCGGACTTCGTCAGAGGCCTCGACATCTCGGGAGTCTGACCCTGAGCGCCGTCGGGGTTCCTCTGAGAGGGAGTCTCCCAACCGGGAGCACAGAAGGAAGAAGCAGCTCGTGAGGGTGGCGTTGGTGGAGGCTCCTGGTTCCTCGGCCAGGTCGCATAGCCCTGACCGCTGCCCCGGGCTCTTGGAGTCGGAGAGGCCGTCCAAGTTACCTCCTGTGAAGCTGGAGTCCCCGAGTCCCGTAAGTGCAGTTGTCCTCGTGGACTCTCCTCCGGGGGAGCCGACGTCGGGCCTGACGCCGTCGGGGCTCAAGTCGGTGGCTGCTGAGTCTCCTGAGCTTGGACTCAGGTTGACAGCCTTGGAGAGCAGCTTGGCTGCCTTCATGGAACAGCAGCGGGTGCTGATTGCTGGTCTGACCGGTGCATCTGCCCTGACCACCGGGACCTCGACATCCAAGCCAACCCCGGAGACCGAGCCGATCCTCGAGTCAATGACGTCTCGAGTCGATCCTCAGTCGAGGTCTCCCTCGACCTCTCGTGCGGGGCCGAGGTCATCGACACCGATACCCTTGGCGTCGGGGCGGGTGGCACCGAGGCCCACACGGCCGGAGCCGCTCGATTCCTCGGAGGAGGAGTCGCCGTGGGAGACGGAGGACGAGGAGTCCCCGGACACCTTCGGGACCTGGTGCGTCCCTTCGGACTCACCGGAGTCTGAGCCTCGGAGACAGTCCCCCCCGAAGGATACCCGGTTCTTGGACTGCGGATGCCGAGGAGGAGCCTTGAGCCAAAGAGCTCGATGCCCTCCAGTATGACTTTCCTCCGAAGGAAGCCTTTACTGTACCGGTTCCTCCGATGCTGGAACGGCTACTCTTCCGTATGTGGGAGCCACTGGCCTCGGCGCTGGTTCTTAGCAAAAGGGTCAATTCCATTTATCGAGTCCATAAGAGCCCTGGGTTCCGAAAGGCACAGCTACTGCACAACTCCATGGTTGTGGAATCGGCCATGCACCGCCTGAAGAGTCAGAAGATGCACTCCTCAGTGCCCCCCGGTCGGGAGGCCCGGAACCTGGATGCCCTCGGTAGAAAGTGCTTCCAGGGCTCTATGCTATCTTGCCGTGTCCAGCCCTACCAGCTGTACATGGGCATGTACCTACGAGACCTGGCAAAGGAGATTGCCGGGTTCTCAGTTGGCCTCTCTGAGGAGCCTTTGCAGAGGTTCAAGACTGTCAACAGGGATTCGAGAGTGCTCGAAGTTTATCTCTCGAGCAGCCTATGATGGCTTCAAGGCTTCGGCCCGGGTAGCTGCGGCCGGCATCGGTGCACGCCATCAGGCTTGGCTACAGTCATCAGACCTGGAGTCATGGGTGCAGGACAAGTTGGTCGATGCCCCCTGCTGAGATGAAAACCTTTTTGGTAAGCCCATGACTGAAAAGGCTGCGGAAATTGAGACTGAGACTCTCACCAGGACAAGGCTGTCCAGGAAGACTTCTGCCCCTTCTCAGAAAAAGAAGGGCTCGGGAAAGAAGCCCTTTTTTCCGAGGAAGGATGCTGCCTACAAATCCTACCCTCAATATCAGGCCTCTCCAGCTCCCCAACAGGGCCAGCAGGCCAAAGGGCAGGGGCATGGGCCCCGTAGGCAGAAGACCCCCAAGCCGCCAGCTCCGGCTCCTGCACAGCAGGGAGCGGGGTTTTGACTCCCACAGCATAGCCTTTTCTCCACCGCTGGCTCTACTCAGCACAGGAGGTCGGCTGATCCTGTACGCCTACAGGTGACCAGCCATCACAGGGGATACTTGGGTCCTCAGCATAGTCCAGAAGGGCTACATGCTCCACTTCCACCAGTTACCCCCCTCCTACTTTCCAGGGGAGCCTCCAAGACTCCCTCTGCACAGAAACTTCCTCCTTCAGGAGTTGGCAGGTCTTCTAAAGGAACAGGCGGTGGAACCGGTGCCTCACCACTTGGAAGGTCAAGGCTTCTACTCCAGGTACTTCCTGGTACCAGAAAGGACAGGAGGCCTCCGGCCTATCCTAGACTTGCGAAACTTAAACAAGTTTCTGGAGAGGGAAAAGTTCAAGATGCTTACCCTTGGGATACTGCTGTCCTACCTCCAGCAGGGAGACTGGCTATGCTCCTTAGACCTAAAGGATGCTTATAACCACACCCTCATTCATCCAGACCACAGACAATATCTCAGATTTGTGGTGGGAGGAAACCATTTTCAGTACAGGGTACTTCCCTTTGGCCTAACCTCCGCCCCCAGGGTTTTCACCAAATGCCTGGCGGTGGTAGCGGCCTATCTCAGGAATCAGGGAATTTTTGACTTCCCATACCTGGACGACTGGCTCATCAGGGGCCAGTCTATCCAGGAGGCCAGACAAGCCATTCTTCGCACTGTCTCTGTTCTTCAGCATCTGGGCTTTGTCATAAACTACGCAAAGTCCACTTTGCTCCCCTCACAGAACCTAGAGTTTATAGGGGCAAGATTAGACACCCTGCGGGCAAGAGCTTACTTGCCCGAGGACAGGGCCCTTGGCCAGCTAGTTCCACAGCAATTCTCAGGTCTCTGCCAGACACTTTCTGAGGCTCCTGGGCCACATGGCATCCACAATACATGTGACGCCGAATGCCCGTCTGCACATGCGGGCTGCTCAGTGGTGCCTCAGAACTCAGTGGGCGCAGGCCACAGGTGACCTCCGAGACAGAGTAAAGGTGTCCAAACCACTTTTGAACTCACTGCAGTGGTGGCTACATCTCCCAAACCTTCTCAGGGGAGTACCTTTTCAGGCCCCAGCACACACAAGTGTGCTGACGACCGATGCTTCCTTGAAGGGCTGGGGTGCACATTGCCAGGGCACGTGCACTCAAGGCCTCTGGTCTCCTCAGGAGGCCACACAGCAGATCAATCTTTTGGAGCTGTGAGCAATCCGCTTGGCTCTACAGACTTTTTCTCATGCCCTCTCTCACCAGTCTGTCTTAGAACATTGCTACCTGATTGTCTGAACTATGTGAAGAAGCAAGGGAGCACAGGGTCCAGGCTCCTATGTCAGGAGGTGCAGGCCCTTTGCTCCTTTGCAGTCAAACAAGGCATGTTTCTCAAAGCAGTTTATCTTCCTGGTCAGGAGAACTTCTTAGCAGACAAGCTAAGCAGGATTCTCCAGCCGCACAAATGGCAGTTGAATCCATTGGTGGTCCAGCAGATCTTTCTACGATGGGGACTTCCATCCATCGATCTCTTTGCCAGTCCACTGAACCGTCAGCTGCCCAGGTTTTGCTCAAGACAGCCGCATCCCCTGAGAATGGCAGCAGATGCTTTTCTGATTTCTTGGTCTACGGGCCTCCTGTATGCATTTTCTCCCATGCCCCTGGTGGCCCGAACTCTGTTCAAGATTCTCCGGGACAAGGTCTCGGTGATTCTGGTAGCCCCCAGATGGCCGAGGCAACCGTGGTTTCCATTTCTACTACAGTTGGCGGTGGAAACTCCTTTCCCTCTGGGGTTGCAACACGTTCTCCTGTCTCAAGATCAGGGTTCCCTTCTGCACCCCAGTCTCAGGTCCCTCAATCTGATGGCCTGGCTGATGAAAGGATAGTGCTAGCTCCCTTGCTTCTACCTAAGGAGGTTGAAGAGGTGGTTTTGGCCTCTAGGAGGCAGTCCACCAGAAAGTCCTATGCCCTCAAGTGGCGTAGGTTCACAATATGGTATGCTCAGCACAATGCTTGCCTTGTGCTGGTAGTACTGCAGTATCTACTTCACTTGACAGACCTAGGCCTTAAGTCTAACTCTGTTCGGGTCCATCTCAGTGCTCTATCAGCGCACCAATCACTGATTGAGGGACAGTCTCTGTCGGTTCACCCCTTGGTGTCCCGCTTCCTCAGAGGTCTGCTTCTTCTCAAGCCCCCGGTTCGTCCACCGGCGACTGAGTGGGATTTGAACGTGGTCTTGCAGCAACTTACTCGCCCACCGTTTGAGCCGATGGCTACTTGCCATTTGCGCTTCCTTTCTTGGAAAGCGCTCTTCCTGGTAGCTCTTACCTCGGCCAGACGTATGAGTGAACTACAAGCTCTGGTTTCTGATAGACTGTACACACGGTTCTATATGAACAGGGTGGTCCTACGGACCCACCTGAAGTTCCTTCCAAAAGTGATCTCCTCTTTCCACCTCAACCAGGAGGTGGTTCTTACGACCTTCTTTCCCAGGCCGCATACCAGCCGGGCTGAAACAGTCTTGCATACCCTGGACTGTAAGAGGGCGTTGTCTTTTTACATAGAATGTACGCGGGGGCATCGAAGGGCTACTCAGCTCTTCGTCTCCTTTGACCCTAATAAACTGGGGTTACCTGTCTCCAAGCGTACGTTGTCCACTTGGGTAGCAGATTGTATCGTCTGGGTGTACAAGGCAGCCGACCTCACCTTGCAGGATCGAGTCACGGCCCACCGTGTCAGGGCGAAAGCCACGTCAGTAGCTCATCTCCGCTCTGTTCCATTGGCAGACATCTGCAGGGCCGCTACTTGGTCTTCAAGCCAGACTTTTGCAGCCCACTACTGCCTCGAGAGAGAGTCCCGAAGGGACAGTGCTTTCGGACAGGCGGTACTCCATAATCTCTTTGAGGTTTAGGCAACTCCTACCCTCCTGCCCTTGTGTTGGGCTACTGTACGGAGGTGTTCTCAGAGAAGATTCTTATCATGGATGCTGAGGCTGTTGAGAGGGAGCCATTTTTTCAGCTTAGGGTTCCCGGTAGCCTAGAGCTGGGGAGTCCCATATGTGAGGCCTGACTTCCTGCTTGGTCCTGGAGAAAGAGTAGCTACTCACCTGTAACAGATGTTCTCCAGGAGCAGCAGGAATCAGTCCTCACGACCCTCCCTCCTCCCCTGGAGTTGCAGTCATATACTTCGTTTTGTTTTTTGCTGTCTTTTAGCTATGTCATCAGACTGAGCAAGATGGCACCCTTGGGCGGGAAGGGGACCGCGCATGCACACTGCATTCCCAAAGGCTTTCTTTGCAAGCTGGGGAAATGCTCCGTACAGGGACTCCGTCAGCGCCGACATCACTCATATGTGAGGACTGATTCCTGCTGCTCCCGGAGAACACCTGTTACAGGTGAGTAACTACTCTTTATTGATGTCTGAGTTTTTTTAGTTTTGCTTACTGCTTGGGAAGTGTCATACTGGCTTTTTTCAGTGCTGTACCAGAGGATATACCCGGTGATGACATCACTGAAGTTTGCCTGTACCTGCTGGCAGGGGGGCATAACCCACTTGTCTGCACTGGTCTAGCAGGATTCAAGGAAAGAGATGATCAGATTTGCTTAAAACCTCTCCGTATAACACATACATGCAGAACATGCAAGGCGCACACGCACACACAATGCGTGCACATATGGACAGCACTTTCTGCCATCTCACGCTCAGATTTCCCCAGATATGCAGCTAAAGTCTCCTCATGGAAATAAATATGCAGATCATACCATTGTTCTACTCTGCTGAGACACACTTGTTTTAGTTTAAGCTTTTTTTAACCTAGTGTGCATTTAATAAAAATTATGCTAAAACATGGACATGCTTTTAACTTTCCTGTGATTTTAGGTACCTATACTTTTTTAATTTAAATTTTATTTGGGAGAGGTGAACGGAGGAGCTGGAGTGGGGAATATATGCTGTCATTGCTTACATGCATTGCAAGCATATTTGAAAAACTAAATAAAGCATTTTACTAAGGCAACGAATTAACATTATGCTCAGACGAAGTTGCAAGGTCTGTTTTCAAAGTTTCTCCTTGTCTCTTCTGTTTTTGGTTTGTCCATTTCTTGCTTTTGCACAGCACTGAGGTTTGAGCAGCATGTAAAAGGATTTAAAGAATCCTCCCAGGGCCAGCCCCAGAATTAATTCAAGGTATTGCATTCTCGGCAAGCCTTAATATTTTAATACATATGTCCCCCTCGACACCCCCCTCTCCCCTCGGCTGTCAGAATCTATTGTTTAGCTTTGAATGCTCTGCTCTGCCACCTCCTAAAAGTTGCCACCCTCTGTGACTGCCTAGTTTACCTAATGGTTGAGCTGACCCTGGATCCTCCCTCCTTGGTTTTATGGAGCTCTGAAGTCTGGAGGCTTTGGTGCTTTGTTACTATAGCCTATTTTGTTATCCAGGAATCTTAGCATACAAGGTGCGATCAAAAAGTATCGAGACGTACAATAACACAAGAAGTAGAACACTGAAAGGTATTGTACTCTGTCTCCTTCAAAGTAGCTCCCTTCCGATAAAACACACTTCCTTCAGTGTTCCTGCCACTGCTCGAAACAATTTTGAAATGCCCCTTTCCTATTCGTCTCTCCAGGCCAGTCCAGGAAAGGTAGGGTTGTCAGCCCCCTCTAGCAGCTGAGGACTGAAACACACAGAGTCTTGCTGACACCCTATCCAGCTCCCCCTGGTGCCAGAGACTCAGTCTTTCAGTCCTCAGCAGCTGGATAGGACCGTTATTTTTGTTTTCTTAGTCTCCCTACCAAAAAAAGAGATTGAAAGTTTACAGATATAGAGAGGAGATTACTAGGGGAAGAAGACCTTCTGGCTTGCTCTAGCAGGGCTGTAAGTCCGGGGCAGGGTTTTACTTTAAATCCCCATAGGCTTGGGGGGAGAGAGGGCAGAAGAGGCAGAGCCTGCCTCGTTTAACACGGAGCCTACCTGGTCTGCCTGAAAGGAAGTGCCTCTGAGCCCCAGTAGCACTTTCCTTCCCCTCCGAAGGAGCTGATAGCTGACCGCGGGCTGCGGGAAACAGACGATCAGCTGATTGCCGGTATCTACAAGGTAAGAAGGCTGTGGGGATGTGCGATCGGGCAGGCGGCAGTGGCTTCGGTGGTTTCGGGCCTCTCACAGTCGGTGGCAGTCAGAGCCGCTGAAAACGCATGTTTCGGCAGCGTGCATTCAGTGCACAGGTATCCCAGGACTTTCGGGGTCGGGACTCTGCAGATCGTGCATTCGTCGGGGCAATTTGTTGGAGCGGTGTGTTTTGGCTATGGATAAAGAGTCGGGGGAGCTGTCTGGTCGACCGCAGGAAAAGGCGGGAATAGCGGCCATTTTGGATGAGAAAGTTAATTCTCCCACGCTAGCAGAGAAGCCGGTAAAAAAGAAAGCAAAGACTAAGAAAACTGTGTTGCCTACAGTTTCTGCTGCTCAGGCTCAGTCACCCTTGTTGGGGCTGCAAGAAGGGTTAGAGACATTATTTTCACCTGGTTTCATTCTCTCTATGCATAAGGCTTATTGCCTTAAGAGAGAGCAGGCACAAGGCTAGGCCGGGTCCGTGGTGGGGAAGGCTTCTCCAAAAGCGGATGTGTGTGTGGTAGAGGACCCGGGAGAGGGTCCTTCTCATAGAGAACTGGAAGTGGAGCCGGACTTCGAGGGCTGGGGTCAGCAGGCCTCGGGTACGGAGTTTGAGGACAGCGAGGTGTTGTCCGATTCAGGTTTTGCTCCGTGGGCAGGAGAGTTGGAGGAAGGAGAAATTGCCCCGGGCGATGATCCGAACTTATTCTGAGTGTTTCGTAGGGAGGAACTAGGAGTTCTCATTGCTCATTCCCTTTCTGCTTTGAATTTGAGCCTTCTGGTGGTGCAAGAGGAACCGCTGGAAGATCCATTGCTCCAGGGTTTTAAGTCTGAGCAGAAGTATTTTCCGGTTCATAGTTATCAAGCAGATGGTGGAATCGGAGTGGGAATGCCCAGAGGCTTCTCTGAGGGGTAGCCGGCCCATTGGCCGTTTGTATCCGATTCTGAAAGAGGAGAAAGAATTACTGAGAATGCCGAAGGTGGATGCCTTGGTGTCGGACGTTACGAAGAAGACTACAATTCCAGTGGAGGGGGGAGCGGCCCTTAAAGATCTCCAGGATCGCAAATTGGAGTCTATTCTCAAACAGGCGTTTGATTCTAGTACTCTGGTGCTGCAGGCTTCGGTGTGTGGAGCGTATGTCTCTAGGGCCTCCATTCGCTGGCTCCAAGGGGAAGTAGCTCCTGTAGAGGAGGGATCTTCCTCGAAGGGGGCTAAGTTAGAATCGGCAGCGGCATATTTAGCGGATGCCTTTTATGATTTACTGAGAATCGCGGCTAAGACTATGGCATCACTTATTGCGGCGAGGTGGTTTCTCTGGCTGAGAAATTGGGCTGCGGACGCGTCTTCGAAGGCTCGTCTTAGTAAGCTCCCCTATAAGGATAAGCTGCTTTTTGGGGAGGCGTTGGAGAATATTGTTAAGGATTTGGGAGATTCCAAGGGAGGCAGGCTTCCTGAGGATCGTCCAAAGGGACAGAGACCTGGAGGACTACTGAGAGGTCAGGGAAGAGAGTTACGAAGGTTTCGGCCGGCAAGGTATGCTCCTTATCAGAGAGGACGCTTTGTGGCCAGAGGGCAGTCCTTTTGAGGAGCCCGTGGTTTTGGCAGGGGTTATCTCCTTCCCCAGCAAGGTCAATCCAAGAAACTGCAATGAAATCGTGAAGGCCCAGGCGGAGGTTCCGGTCAGGGGACGTTTGCAGGAGTTCTATTCCGCCTGGGCCGCCATCACGACGGACCAATGAGTGCTAGAGATCATCCGCGAGGGGTATGCTTTGGAGTTCGAACGGCCACTAGCAGATTCTTTTGTGGTGTCCCCGTGCAAGGCACGAGTAACTTTTGAAGCGGTGCACAGCATGCTTCAAAGGTTGCTGCTTCTTCAAGCGGTGGTTCCAGTACCTCGAGACCAGTGCAGGTTAGGTCGCTACTCGATTTACTTTGTAGTCCCAAAGAAAGAGGGCTCCTTTTTTCCCATACGTGATCTCGAGCATGTGAACCACTGTTTAAGGGTACCGCATTTCCGGATGGAAACGCTGAGATCTGTAATTCTGGCGGTAAAGCCGGGTGAGGTCCTCTCGTCCATAGACCTTACAGAGGCCTACTTGCACATTCCAATCAGACCGGATCATCACAAGTTCTTGCGGTTCACCGTTCCTATGGGTCACTTTCAGTTTCAGGCTCTACCTTTTGGGTTGGCAACAGCGCCACGCACTTTTACAAAGGTAATGGTGGTGGTAGTGGCTGTGTTACGACAGGAAGGTATTCGGGTGCATCCCTATCTGGACGATTGGTTGATTCGGGCGGACTCCGAGGAGGATTCGGTCGTAGTGAATGGGCGGTGGTTCAATTTCTCGAAGGGCTTGGTTGGGTAGTCAACTGGGCCAAGAGTCATCTGCAACCGGTACAGCAGCAAGTGTATCTCGGCGCTTTGTTCGACACGGTATCTGGGTCGGTGTTTCTGCCAGAGGATAGGGTGCAAAAGATTCTGGGACAGGTGAGGAGATTCTTGGTTATGAAGGCTCCAACGGCATGGAGGTACATGCAGCTTTTGGGATCCATGGCCGGCCGCCTTGGATCTCGTGCCTTGGGCCAGGGCCCACATGCGGCTGCTGCAGAGAGCTCCGCTATCTCGGTGGTCCCCACAACAGCATCAATTGTCCCAAAGGTTGGTGTGTCCAGAGGACGTGCGTGCAAGTCTGGACTGGTGGCTGGATCCCAGCCATCTTCAAGCGGGGATGCCCATGGAACAACCGAACTGGGTGTTGGTCACGACGGATGCCAGTCTCTCAGGCTGGGGGGGGCGCACTGTCAGGCGCAGGTGGCGCAGGGCTTTTGGACTTCGGAAGAAGCGCAGTGGTCGATCAACCGATTGGAGATGAGGGTGGTGCGCCTAGCGCTTGTAGAGTTCGTGAACCTCGTAGAGGCCAAAGCGGTTTGGGTGTTCTCTGACAATGCGGTGATGGTTTCCTATATCAACCGGCAGGGAGGTACGGGCAGCGTTTCCCTGCTGGAAGAGAGTCGGTTGTTGCTGCAGTGGGCGGAAATCCATCTGATAGCTTTGTCGGCCGCCCATGTAGCAGGAAAGGACAACGTACAAGCCGATTATCTCAGTCGGAATGTCTTGGATCCAGGAGAGTGGGAATTGAATGCAGCAGTCTTTCACGACATTACGGTAAGGTGGGGACAATCGAGCATGGACCTAATGGCCGCTCTAAACAATGCCAAAGCGTCAAGCTTTTTCAGTAGGCGCAGGGAGCACATGTTGGAATGACTTGATGCGTTGGTACAGCCGTGGCCAACGAACGAACTTCTGTATGTCTTCCTACCATGGCCAATGATCGGTCGGGTCGTGCGGAGGATAGGAGTCCATGAGGGACAGGCGAGTCTCATTGCGCCCGACTGGCCAAGGAGGCCATGGTATGCAGATCTGATGCATTGTCGGGTGGATCATCCATGGAAGCTACCCGATCGAGTCAACCTGTTGAGCCAGGGACCAGTTCTGATGCCGCAGGTGGATCGATTCTCGCTTACGGCTTGGCTCTTGAGAGGGAATGGTTGCAGCGCCGGGGGTACTCAGCGGCAGTAATTGCTACTATGTTAAAGTCGAGGAAGAGGTCTACGTCTTTGTCTTATATTCGTATTTGGCGAATTTTTGAGGATTGGTGCGAAAAACAGGGCGTTAAGCCGTTTGTCTCGAGGTTGCCGGATATTTTGTGGTTTCTCCTGGAGGGGCTGGATAAAGGTCTAGCGCTTAGCTCTCTTAAAGTTCAATTAGTGGCCCTGGCTTGTTTTAGAGGCCGGGTGAAAGGTAGCGCACTGGCAACTCATCCGGATGTTTTGCATTTCTTCAGGGCAGTGAAGAATATTAGACTGCCGGTGTGGCAGGTTGTGCCGCCCTGGGATTTGAACTTGGTTCTGGGGGCGCTGACGGAGTCTCCTTTCGAGCCCATGGGGGCAGTGTCTTTGCAGCATTTGGCTTGGAAGACCGCGTTTCTGGTGGCGTTGTGTTCAGCAAGGCAAATTTCGGATCTTCAGGTGCTCTCTTGTAGAGCACCCTTTCTTCCATTTTCGGTGGAGAAAGTGGTGCTACGGCCAGTACCATCTTTCCTGCCGAAAGTGGTTTCAACTTTTCATGTAAATCAAGCAATTTCGCTTCCAACTTTTCCTCAGCTGGGAAAGGAGGAGGAGGATCAGACTCTGCATAGGCTAGATCTCGGAAGGGTTCTCCGTCGCTGTCTGAAGAGGACGGAAGGTTTGCGTAGGTCTGACCGCTTATTTTGTGATTTTTGCCGGTCCTCGAAAGGGGGAGGCGGCTTCCAAAGCCTCCTTAGCCCGGTGGGTAAAGCAGGCTGTTGGGGCAGCATACAAGACACGTGGTAAAGCGTCTCCGAAAGGGCTCCGAGCTCACTCTACTCGGGGACAAGCGGTGTCTTGGGCGGAGTTCGCCTTAGTTCCTCCGGTGGAGATTTGCAGAGCGGCAACCTGGTTGTCGCTGCACACCTTTGCAAGACATTACAGGTTGGATGTTCAGGCAAGGGGGGACGCAAATGTTGGAGCTTCAGCCATTCTAGCAGGTCTGGGGGGTCCCTCCCGGTTTTAGGTACTGTTCTGGTATTGTACAACCCTACCTTTCCTGGACTGGCCTGGAGAGACGAATAGGAAGGAGAAATTAGACCTTACCTGCTAATTGTCTTTCCTTGCGTTCTCTCCAGGCTAGTCAAGGACCCTCCTGGTTCATTTGCGAGATTAGTGACTCTGGCAGGTTTCTTTCCTGCATTCCTCCATCGGAGGGTCGCTGTTAACGAACAGGCTGAACTTAAATGAATATACAGGAAGGAGAAGGGCAGGTTGGACTTCCGGTGTTTACGGGGAGGCTCTGCTCTGTTTTTTCTCTCCCTAGAAGGGGGAGGAACTGGAGGTTTAGAGATTCTGCAAAGAAAAAAAAAAGAAGTTTTGTTTAGATAGTTGAGAGGGAAGAGCAGCTATACTAGCTGGGGAATTCCTTAGTGCAAAAAGTTAGGGTTAGCAATCAGTTCTAGGGTTATTTAAAGGAATTATAGTGAATAGGGAGCTGCTTTGTCAATAGAAAACTGAGTCTCTGGCACCGGGGGGAGCTGGATAGGGTGTCAGCAAGACTCTGTGTGTTTCAGTCCTCAGCTGCTGGAGGGGGCTGACAACGCTACCTTTCCTGGACTGGCCTGAAGAGAACTCAAGGAAAGACAATTAGCAGGTAAGGTCTAATTTCTCCTTTGTTATGCTGTGAAGCTGCTGTGTCAAATTTTGCTTAATGATCTCCAAGTCATTGAATCTCCTTCCTTTCAATGGTAATTTCAGTTTTGGAAACAAGAAAAAGTCCCAAGGTGTGATGTCAGGTGAGTATGGAAGCTGATGGACTTGCTTGATTTGGTATTTGGCCAAGAACTGCTAGACAAGATGTGATTCGTTATCGAGATGAAGCAACCATTCACCATTCTTGTGCAATTCTGGCCTCTTACAATGGACTGAATATTTCAAATGAGTCAGAACTTGGATGTAGTACTCCTTATTGATGGTTTGGCCTTTTGAAGCATACTCATGATGACCAATACCCTGGTAATCAAAGAAAAATGTGAGCATGACCTTGACATTGCTCTTCACGTGACATGCTTTCTTGGGTCTGGAGGCTTCCATTGTGAGGATTGAGCCTTAGTGTCCGGGACATAGCCATAAATCCATGATTCATCGCCAGTAATCTTTTTTGTTGAAATCTCTGTCATTTTGAACGCATTCCAAGAGCTCCTTTTCTGCAGTCTATCTTCTTTTTGGTCAGGGGACAAGAGTTTCAGCATGAATTTTACAGACACATGTTTCATCCCCAAATAGACAGTAAGAATGGACTGTACCGACCTGAAACTGATGTCCATGTCCTCAGCAAGCTCTCTGATATAGTCAATCGATGATTTGAGCGTATTGTGGCACACACTGCTTCAATGTTGTCTTCATTCCTGCTCATGGATGGCCTTCTAGAATGTTCCTCACTGTCAACACTTTAGTGGCCCTCTTGGAAACATTTGTACCAGTCATAAACTAGAGCATGACTCAAGCATTCATCGCCATACGTTTGCTGTAACTTGTCATAAGTCTTTTGCACGAATCTCCTAGTTTCTGGCAGAATTTAATGCAAATTCACCGTTTAATTTTTTCACTGATCGTAAATCTGTCAAACTGCTTTTACACGATACCAAACATCATATGATTAAAAAAAATTACAGGTTTGCTGCAGGCATGCTACACTCTGCACATGCAGAGCTCATGACTAGGTCACTGTGTGCTTAATAGCATCGTGGTGCGATGTATTGTTATATAGGTACACAAAAAGTCTCAATACTTTTTGATCACACTTTTGTATGAACAGTGACTCTAGTCTAAATGGCTGTGCTGTTAATTAAGCTTAACAAAGCATCTCCCCTCTGCTTCACAAGCTAGGCTAGAATCAACATGCCACTCTGCCTTCTATTTCTTCTTCCGCAGCCTTTGGAATGACCCATCCCCTGATCTCCACCTTGAACCATCCTACACCAGATTTAAGGCGCAACTCAAACTTTTATTCCGTAAAAACATTGATCTCTCCATCCCCTGATACTCCTAGGAGAGACCCTTATTTTATTTATTTATTTATGTTATTTAACAAACATTTATATACCGCACTTTCCCATGGATCAGGTGCGGTTTACAAAGAACAATGGTATGAACCGGCGAAACAATAATAAATGCCTGTTCATCTTACATATAACATCTGTGAATTTTATACAAAGAACTTAAGCTTTAATACAGAGAACTAGAACTTGTTACCAATGGTCTAACAGCTGTGTGCATAACAACTTTTGCACAGAGCTTTGCAACTATGTACAATACAACGGTTACATTGTAATTTAAACTATATACATTACAGGATAATTGGCAGTCTGTCCTTATGTTATTATATTACAATGATTAGAGAAACAGAATTAATGTTTCTTTGATTGCAATTAATTGTTTTAAGTTTTTCTGGGTTGAAAATTTTATTATCTTCTATTGTCCTTTGCTTGTTTGTGTAACAGTATTTGACAGTCCCTTGGATTCTTATCCCCCTCCATCTTTCTCTACTTGCTTCCCTTAGTTATGATTGTGATTCTCCCCTTTCCTGCTTGCTGATGGATTTCTTTTCCCTCTGTTTATAATTTATTGTAAACCGCCTTGCTGCTTTGTGAGGGGTGGTATGTCAAGTTCAATAAACATCTTTATCTAAAGTACCTTTGCTGCTCATTTCTCTGAACTAAAAAGGGGGAGCATATTTTTACAAAATTTAAATAGTTTCAGACTGATACTTTAAAAGCTTGTATCCAGTTTGCAGCACCTGGATTTAACCACTGAACGTTTCTTCTGACCACATTTACGCGCTCCCTGCTTAAGACAGTTTTTGGGTGGAGCTGGGGTGGAGTTTAGAATTATCCAATTAGCAGTGATATTCAAACCACTAGCGAATAACAAACCCCATAAAGTTAAGCAAAAAAAAGCAGGCCTAACTTTATGCAATTTTTTTGCTATCCAGATAGTGGCTGAATGTTGCCATTGTCTGGATCGCACCAGCAGTTAGTGGTAAAAGAGAATATTTAGTGCTGGAGAGGATTAGGATTCCAGCGCTTAATATCTGGTTTCATCTTTTTAAATGCCACAGTAGGTGTTTTAAAAAAAAATTTTGACCATGGAGTTTAAATATTATCTCTTTGTTTTTAGTTTATGTGGAATCTGCTATTGTATGGGGTAGGGTTACTCAATGAAACTAAACACTAGCAGATTTAAAACCAAGTTTGAAATATTTATTTTTTCAGTCAGTGCACAATTAAACACTGCAATTTGTTGCTGCAAGATATGGTCAAAGCTAATATTAAAACTGTTTGAAAATGTTTGGATACATTTCTGGAGGACAAAGTCCATTATCAGTATTTAGCCAAGTAGACTTGGCATTTGCCACATTTTGGAGATGAATCAAATATTTATACAGTTATGTTAATTTTATTTGATATACCGTCTATTATACTAGATGTCTAGGCAGTTAACAAAATAATTACAATATAAATGAATTAAAGGAAATAAAATAAAAGTGATAAGACAGGACAACAAATGGAAAGAAAGGGGAAGAGGGCCTTGGTTACATGTGTTTATTAAAAGAAAAAAAACAACAACCTATTTGCACATCTAAATTGGCAAACAGGTAAAAGTTGCAATTTTAGAAGACTTACTACTTATAGGCGTATGCAGAAAACATGCACAGGTTTGAAGGATGGTGCTTTTGGGCTTGGTTTGGACAGACCTTGAATGTATTTGTGTTTTCCATACTTACAATAGCAATATACATTTATATAAAAAATAATATTGCCCTCAGTATTTACACTTCTTCCGTGTCACACACAGTTGTTTGGGCCTGATTTTTGGAGGAGTGATTGAGGAGGGAATTGTTCTTACCTCTCTGGTGTTCAAAATGTTTAAGAAAAGTAAAATATTTGAGTTTTAGAGCTCACCTCCTTAATTGACTCTCGGATGTGTAGCTTCGCAAAATCTGCTGCGTAAACATGCTTATATGTACAAAACCCTGAGTGATGCCATTCTGTTTTTTTTAAAATTTGCTTTTTTAGTAAATTCATAGTTTCTCTGAATGTGCTTCCGAAAATACACATTTTTTTCTTGTGGCCTAATTTGTGCTTTACAAAAATCCCTCTCCATTAAACAAGCCTTCTATAAAATAGGCTACAAACTTTGAACATGACAGGTTGGATTTCCCTTTTCCAGTCTTTGACGCCTTATTCAAAATTGGGCTGTTTAATTCTGAGAGTGAGCAGTATAGAATGGATTTCCCCACTAGGATGTGCCAGGTAATTTCAAATGACCTGAAGTGGCAACTGATTGAAATGGGATGTTGGGCTTAATTGACTATTGGTCTTATTCAGTATATCCCTTTTTATTTTACTTTATCCTTGTTCTTGCATTTCTCATAAATTTATTTATTTATTTAACAGGTTTTATATACTGACTTTCTACAATTCAAGACGGTTTACAAGGAACATAACAGACAGTATATTTCAACTGAATACATTGTAACAATAAGGAGTTTTATATCATAAAACTTGCAAGTAATAAAATACTACTCCTAGGGGCATGTTTACTAAAAAGTGTTAAGGGAGCAGGGAATTTTGAACGATAACGGCAGCATTAAGGGTGTTTGCGTGCGATAAAGACTTGGGGCGGGTAGTAGGTGAAAGGGCCCGCTTAATGTGCACTAACAGGACATTGGACGTTAAGGTGCCTAGGGTGTACCATAACATAGGCACCTTAATGCTGGATAAGAGAGCCCCAGCGAAAGTCAATGTAGAAATGATGGATGGAAGGAAAGGTGGGAGCTGATGGACCTGACAGATCCCTGGGCATCTTACGTGGGTAAGTGGGAGGCAGCTGTACTGATTCAGTGAGGACTGCCTACGTAAGATGTTGTAATGTCAGTGTGTGGTAAAGGATGGGGAAGATGTGTCCTCCTGCAGAGCCAGAATCACCACAATGTGTTCATCCGAAGGATGACTGCTGGAGTGGTGACCTGCAGATCGGTCACAGAAGAGGTGGGAGTAATACATCAAACTGAGGGAAACTTTCCTGTATGTGCTGTGGTGTAGCAGCTGGCAGGAGCATACATGACTGCACATAGCCGACAAAGGCTGAAGGATGAGCTGAATGAAGGATGGCGGTAGATGAGTGTGGTATCACCCATGCAGTTGTAGTGTGTTTGAAAAAAGTGTGCTTGTGCCATAGGGCAACCCCAGTATCAGCTATGTTGGTCTCATAGCTGTCCCAGCCACCATACAATGCATCAAACGAATATGCATAAAACTGCACAAGAGTTGCTGATACTGGCCATATGGAACAAGTAAGGAAGTGCGATGATCCTGTAGGAGGCCATTCCAATGGTAGGATGTGGCTGCATGTAATGTTTAGATGTGATGTAGCGAAAGCTGTACAGTCAGTGATGATGAAACAGTCAAACATGTTTGTTTTGTATGCTATATATTAATTTATATAAATGGTGTTTCTATAACACTTTATCAGTTCCATCAAAGAGGTGCACACTATAGCCTAAATCTGGTAATGTACATTAAAAACGGGGACATTTATTACTTGGATTATTCTGAGGCAATGAAGGGTTAAGTGACTTGCCCAAGGGCACCAGGAGTAGAAGTCATGCTATGAATGATTTCACATACGTAAAAAGCCTCTGTAAAATGCTGCCACCAGTCACACAAGGAGTGCTAGTAGGAATCCAACCCTTGACTCTAACCAGTGCTCTAACCATTAGACTACCCCTCCACTCAGGTGGCATATATCTGCAGGGTGCACATGTCTGACCCTCTGTAATGGCCTGCAGCAGAGGCAATAAAATCATGCTTGCAGAAGGGGATGAGCGCAAATAGTATGTTTACAGACCCAATGTGCTATTGGAACACACAAAAAGAGCATAGGAATGTGTGTCCACTAGACTGTGTCAAAGCAGACCTTGGATTGTTCCGGGCATCAAAATGAACTGAGTAGCCAACAGGCACAAAGATAATAAGTTAGAATCAAATTCTCACCCATCGTTTACTGAGTTAGTGCTCTAACCATTAGGCTACACCTCCACACCGTCCTGCACAGCAGTGCCTTGAATCAAATAGACTGCAGGTCCCTGCCTGCAATGGGTGACATCAAGCACATGAAAGAAGTGTCTGGCACAATATGAGACTGTATTACACCACATCTAGAGCCTGCCTACAGCGCACACATGCAGTACTTGAGCTGCACAACAGATACACAGCTGAAGGTTACATCTCTTGTCCAAAGGACAAGGCACATGTTGAGTACAAGATGCCTGTCCCTCCACTGTTCCCCCAACGACAAACAACACTCACATGCATGGGTCCACTGCCCAGCAGTGTGGCGCTTATCCCATAGGCAACACATATGCAGGACGTGCAGTCCCTTGTGACCTGCTGCACATGCCGAGATAGGTATATCTGCACATACACACCGAGCGCAAACCACATTACATACCCATGCGATCCATTACAGATCATCCTGCCCTCCCCGGAGTGCCATGCCCATGTCTCCCACCAGCATATATGACAAGCAGATACTGGGCAATGCTCCAGTAATTGGTCGTCACTATGGCTGCTATTTCTGCTCTGTGTGGCAGTAGAAGTTTGCTCCTCCAGTACCTGTGATGCATTGCACGTTCTGAACAGCTTTCTGCAAATGATCACCAAAGGAGGCATGCTGTGATCCATCACATCAGGCCATACGTACGCAGGGACATTGTGTGCTTCAGGCACATAAAAGCTGCAAACTGTGCTACTACTGTGCATGGAGTGGAGGAGTGGCCTAGTGGTTGGGGCAAGGTACTTCAGGCCGGAAGGTCGGGGGTTAAAATCCCACTAGAGGACAGCAACCTTGGGCTGGAAGGACTGGGGTTTCTAGTCCCACAGGTGCTCCTTGTGGTCTTGGGCAAGCCACTTAACCCTCCATAGCCCATGTTCCCTGTAGAATAGTTATCTCCAAGTTATAATGCCCTCTTCAATGTAATTTCAGTTTGTTCAATGTAAACCGCACTGATGCCGATTAGCGCGGTATATAAGAGAATGTAAATAAATAAAATAAATAAATAAATACTATCTGGTTTCATTGGTTACCTTGAATGTGATGGGGGGGGGGGGGTACACATCACCTGGTCCCCAGACCCTGCACTGCAATAGCTGGACCCTCCAGGTCACGGAGCAGATCTATATCGCTGCCAGCGTGCTGTAGGTATTGTCTGCAGTGTGTGCTGCTAGTCATTTGGTTGTCAGCACAATTAGAGCATGCTGAAGTGTTCTGTCAAATCTGGGCCTTGTGTCCTGCACCTTTTGGCCAGAGACTGTCCTATGATATCTCATTACAGTCCCCTAGTTTGCAGCAGTTGTTTCAAAGGAACCCGAATGTAGTGACATTTGTCTAGGCAGTAGGAGGAGTGCTGACAGTAAACTAATGGGCCTGCGAAGACCTTAGTTTGCAGCCACAGAAAAGCTGCTAGCCTTAGCTTCTACAACTTCCAATCTACTACAGCAAGCACAGTCAGTCTGCCTTTGTTCGCCACCATAGTACTGTGTCAGCCATTCACATCTCAACTGGGCCCAGTCTGCTAGTCATCTCACACTGCTGTTCACAGAGCGACCATGTATGCCCTGGCTTGGTACAAACAGCATGGACAGCCAGCAGCTGGTGTAGCGATTGGACTACCAAGAAACAAACTGCACCCACATCACTGCAGCATGACAATGTATAGCACAATGTGGCTACATAGCCATGACATTAGGGTGTGTCACTTTTGGAGATGTCATAATTTTAAAAAGCACTAGTGAAAAAATGGTACAATTTCATGTGGCAAATCAACTAGCTTTAAATTTTTTGTAATATGTTATTTACGTATCTGTAATTTCTAGGAAATTACGCAAAAATATACAAATTACTGAAATATGTTTACGTTTTTATATGTTTGCATTGCATATTAATGCCTTTTGTGCCTCAATTATCAATTTAACTTACTTATTTCTGTGTTGTTTACATGGTGAACTGGTTCAATATAAAACGAAATAGCTATTGGACACAAGGTCCCAGGCATTTCTTTTTCCAGCTGCAACTGTTGAAAGAACTGTGAAGAAGTAAGGAAGATAGTCGTGCTTACAGTGAGAACGTCAGCTTGGTATGGTTACAGTGAGTCTGTTCTGCAAGCTATGTTGTGCAGTGAAGAAGAACAGAAGAGAAAATATTGAAGATCAGAGGTGAAAGAGATGAGAAGATTCAGCTTGGAGACCGCAGTGTGAGGCCCAGGAAAACACTATCCATCAACACTGAGGCATCTAGATTCGCCCAATTATTTGACTGAAGCTCTGGACTCTCTGAGCCTCCTCTTTCTTGTACCGTACAACAGCAAAGATCAAGGCATTTCTGAACAAGCCCATGGTGGTTCCAGACTGGCCATCACGCACCCAGTCCATAGAAAGGTGTGTAAAAATGACAACTGAGGCTGCTGGTCATGTGTACAATCAGGAGAGGAGGGAACATTTATATGAGGGGTCAGATGGTCAGCAGGGAGCTCATGAGCCGAAACAGAAACAAACAAGATATGGCTTCTTTGCTCAATTTTGTTAAATAACATTAAATTAACTGTATAAATGACATTTTGACAATTATGTGGCTACAGGTGTTCAGACTATTTGTATGTTCAAATAAATATTACTTAAATTCCACATTTTTCAACTGATTTGATGTAAGTAAGACTCACTTTAAGCAATTTCTAAAGATAGCTTTAGATTCAGCATGCAAAAGTGCACAATTTGGTCACTAGTAGTTTGTAAAGTTTGGAAAAATAAAAATCTACTCCTAAAATTGACACGCCCCTACCGTGACATGGTCACAGCTCAGTCAGAGTGAGGATGACCTCTCAGCATGAACTGATATGTGCACCCTGGCCATGCTTGTCGCAAATACATGTTAGGATGGCTCTGCCATTTATTGAACCTCTGATTCATATACATCCTGTGTAAACGGCTATGCTTAATACCCAGAATCCTCTTCCCCTCATTTGTGTACCCCTTGAGTTTGAACTTTTGGAACATAAATGCACTGCTATTGCACTGAAACTTGGGCCACAGAGAGTCTGTGAGTGCATTTAGGGCCACAGTGGCACAAGTCTGACATATCCGCGAACACTGTGTCCCCCTACATAGCATGTGTCAGTGGGCATGGCCCATAGTGCTATGCTTGTATACCCACATCAGGCTATGTCCCTTGTTATGGATCCTGCTGGACTGGCCAGTGCAGCACATGCACTCGCCCACACTGCCGATGCAGTGGACACACCCCTCCCCCAAGAGCGCATCGAGTATGGCAGCTTGTACATGGGTCCTGTATGCAGAGTTGCTGAAGAGTTGACCTGCAGCATGGTGTATTACACGGATATAAAGTGGACATAACCATGAGAAACTCTGGGCCACATTAAGAAGCATGGGCTTCTCACAATCAAAGAACATAGTCTCAAAATGGGCCTGCACCTTAATGTAAAGAAGACAAAGATCATGACAACTGGCATAATCAACAGGTTCATCGTTGAAGGAGAAGAAATTGAAATTGTGAACAACTTTAACCTACTTGGATCAGCTATCAATAAAGAAGCAACAAGCAGTCAAGAAATCAGACGACGCATTGCTCTTGGCAGAATGGCTATGAAAGACCTAGATAAGATTCTCAAGAGCAGAGATGTCTCTCTCCATACAAAGATTCGACTTGTTCAAGCCATGGTATTTTCAATAACATCATATGGATGTGAAAGCTGGACAGTGAAAAAGATAGACAGGAAGAATATTGATGCCTTTGAATTATGGTGCTGGCGGCGAATACTGTGTATACCATGGACTGCCCGACAAACAAACCAGTCAGTACTAGAGGAGATCAAACCTAAGCTTTCTTTAGAAGCTCAGATGACAAGACTTCGACTTTCATACTTTGGACACAACATGCGAAGCAAGAGATCATTAGAGAAAGACATCATGCTTGGCAAGATAGGTCAACGCAAAAGAGGAAGGCCAGCAATGAGATGGATCGATACAATAACAGCAACTACGGGTACCAGTCTGTCAACAATGAGCCGCCTGACTCAAGACCGAACACAATTTAGGATAGCTATCCAGAGGGTCGCCATGAGTCGACTCCAACTCGACGGCACTTAACAACAACAACAAAGTGGACATAAAGCCTGTGCATCACATGCATGCACAATACATTGCTGCGGCTCACAGTCCTCTGGGCACACACACATGACATATCTGTCCAAAAGTGGTGTATGTTGTCATTGTTGCCTGCCCATTAAGCTTCCTGTACTGCTCATCCATTGTGAACGCCTGCCTAGTGTGCAGACGTTATTAACACACTGCAAAGTACGGACACTATCAGCGCCTGCTCAGTGTGCCGGTGCTGTTAGCGTGCTCTACCATCCAGTCTTACATTGTGCAGTTGATCAGTTTGACAGCTGGGTGTGATGACCCATGCTGGACAAAATGTGGGGGTTGAACATGATGCCTCTGTTCCTGGGAGGTATGATAAAGCTAACATACCTGGACATACCATTCCTGATCCGCAGGCTGGCCTTGAACCAGTGACCCCTCGCTCATACACACACTGGCCTTATGTTTGAAGCCACAGAGCAGCTGTGTGGATTCACCAATCCATGATTATATAGGTGGTTATTGTCAGTGTGCATGAGGGCATGACTTTGGGGGAGCCTATGTGTTCTTTCCCGTCTGCAGGATCTATGCCATCCTTGTCTGACAGGGTCTTTTAGGCAGGTGCGTGAGAGAGATGTCTTGTGAGGTATGTATGTTGCACAGCCTTGCTATGCTGCTGGTGCACCTGACATGCATGTCATATATATGGGATCTGTCCAGTCAAAGGGGCAGGCCAGGATATCTGACCACACATTTTCCTCTTTGAACCTTGTTGCAATGGAGACCCTCTAGGAATGGCCAATTTTATCCTGTTTGACGCAAAACAGATTGACCAACATACATGGTATGTGCTTGTGGGCAAGTCATGGACTATTCTCATATGTTGCTGACCAAAGTGCATAATCTAGATTCATATGTGGCTCAGATGGTGGTGTCCAACTGAGAACTGAGTTATGGAGGGAGGAGCAGGGGCACTCACAGATTCTGGTCATCGTTTGGCAGGTGAGAGAGCACATGCACTCGCCTCCGTTATGAGTTGCTCTCATATTGTAAAGTAATCCTGGGTCTGGGAACTTTTTATGCACTGCAGGCACATATCCACTCGATATGCGCAGGTGTGGGCATCCAAATCCCAGACCCAGCCTATCCAGTAGGCACACTAGCCATGTGCCAGAGTCCACAGCTGGTGATAAGCAGCATGGCAGCCAATCCCTCACTCCCTGCAAGTGTGCCCCTGCCGCCGCCGCAGTGCTGCTGGTGGTCTTATTTAAGTTGCACACATGCAGCTAGTCCCACCATGCCACTCCTGCCTCCCTCCACCGAGGGCTGTGGGCATAGGTGCTGATGCCTTAGACCTCGTGAGTAAGGGTGGATGATGTGCTCCTCTGTGCCTGCTGCTGACATGTTTGGCACCCCTCTGACACAGCGCCAGACCACAGATCTATCTGGCTGCAGCTGCTGTGCCACCACCCCCATCATCGCACAACACTGACATGGCGGCAGTGGGGGTAGCAGAATTCCCTTCTGACTGCTGCAGCATGTTTGTGCTGCTGCTGTCAGAGCAGTCATACCAGCCATCAGAAATGTTCTCCCTAGACAGTCGCCTTTCCAGCCTAGTGGACCTGGCAGCCCCACAGCATCACCCACTTGACACCACCTTTGCCACATTTGCACCATCAACATAGTGTTCTGTCATAATAGGGCACTATATTGTTGCTGCTAATGGAGCACCACTATCACTTTCTTGAGATCCCCTGTGTGTGCGCAGTACATTGCAGATGTTTAAATAGGCTCTCTCACCTCAAAAGTACCCCTTTCTGTGAGGTTTTACTTGGCATTAGGCTTTCCAGCGATGAGGGCTCTAACATGCGATTGCGCAAACAAGGCGGTAAGGGAGCACATGCTGTCAAAGCCCACTCTCCATTTCCTTTTCCTTTAATGCTGCGTGACCCTCTAGCACTCTTTAATGTAGCATTATCGGCCCTTTCAGCAGTGTTAAGGGCTCAAGGGTGCCAATAATGCACGTTAACAGCACACTTGCTCCCTTACCACCTTTTAGTAAACATACGCCCTAGAGTTTCCCAGTTGAAGAACACTATTTAAATCTTTAAAGTTAATTACAGTAATATTGGCAGACAAATGCCATATAAATTGTTTAAAACAACCACACCCATGGAAATTATTAGCCTAAAACGTCCCTTCAGTTATGCAGCCATGGATCCACTCGAACCACTGCATTTACTAATTCTTGTTGCTGCTGCCATCCTTTCTAAAAGCTATTTATGGTCAGTATGTTTAACTTATTCACAATTAATGCATATACCATGGGTTTCTCTGGATACCTGCGTTTAGCTGATAATCATTTCTACTAATGTCGAGGCTATAAAATTAATGCCAAACATAATACCGCTCTTAAATTCTAGTTTTAACTAACTTTAAATGGTTAGATTGTCATGGAGAGGCGAGAATATAGAAAGAGAATTGATACGTTTGGAGCAGAAATATATTTTCTAAATTATCCTGCTAGACCAGCCCAGACGTATTGGTTATGCTCCCTTGCCAGCTGGTGGAGACAGACCAGCAACATTCCATGATGTCATCACTGCCTTATATCTGTTGCAGCACTGAGAGAAACCAGTATTTGTCTGCCTCCAGCAGGTAGCAAGGTTTGTTGACGGGTGTAGCAGTGCAGATAGGCCTGGCTTCCCTGGTCCAAACTATGCTCCTGCTGTGTCTTGTGTGCAGAGACTGATAGGCCCAACATTGCTCACAGCTTGGGCATACCCCAGTCTTCTGTTCTGAAGCCAGTAGAAGCCCTGTATCGGCGCTGCTTCTCACATGCTCCGGCACTAGTGTGCTGGAGAGCAGACAGGAAGACCCCATGGAGCCCCTGAGGGGGGGGGGGGGGTTGGTAAGTTTGGGCCTACTTCCCCTTTCTCTCTTGCTGTCAGTTACGTGCTTGCTCTCTTTGTCTTTGCTTCTTTTTCTTTATTTCCCCCATTGATTTCAACGGGGGTTGTATGTGGCTCTCTGCTGCTTTGAATAAAGCCAATCTAAATTAAAAAACAAAAAACCCCCCCCCCCCCCCCAACAACACAAACCTCTCTGACATTTGAGCTTCGGGCCTACAGTGGTGGCTGGGGCCTCCCTTCTCAGATTTTCACAGCTAGCCTGACAGGTTTTTGGATTCCCTTTTTGTTTTGTTTCAGCAGACCTTTTTTTGTGGGGTTTTTTTTTGGTCACACTGTTGAAGGTGCTTACGTGTGGCCTGATGCAGCCTGTGGCCTTTTTTTTTTACCCCCTCCCCCGGAGCTGCAGTATTTTGCCCCCAGGTTCTGTTGATGCACCTCGGAGATTATATTTTGGCATGTTTGGGACCCCAATGCCATTTCTGGTGCCTTGGCTGTGTCCCCACCCCCTTCATTTTTGCCTGCTGGCAGGCTCTGTCACATGGTTCCTGCTGGGGAGAGTGAGGTTGGGTGATGTCACCTGCAAACCCATGGGCCACTAAAGGTCTCTGGGGCCCCAGGGCCCTTTCTTTTAATTGGCTTGTGCAGCAGCTACTGAAGCAGTTCATTGGCTGTTCTCACTCCTTGCTAGAAACTTGGTAGCCCCACAGTGGAGGTTGGAGATCCAGGGTATCCCTATGGAGAATCCAGGGATCTCGGGCATCTCTTTCTCTTGAGTCAGAGGGTTAAGCATCTCCTGCTATGCCCTTTTGTCTGCCCATTTCTCCGGGAGCCCAGTCTTATCCATTTTGGGGGTTGCTTTGGAAGAAGAGGAAACATTAACTCCAGAAGGTAAGTTTGAGGAAGAAGGGGATATTCCCTCCTGGGAGGACAAAGATCCTTCTGTGATCCACTTGTTTCACAAAAAGGACTTTTCTTTGCTTATTCAAGATGGCATGATGGCCTTGCAGATTGCTGAGCCAGCTCTGGTACAAGAGTTTCCCAGTGAATCCCATTTTGGAGGGTATCAGGTGTCCTTTTGGTGGAGGGGTTGTGCTATGTGTTAAAGAGGGTTTTGCGTCAAACGGGATAAAATTGGCCATTCCTAGAGGGTCTCCATTGCAACAAGGTTCAAAGAGGAAGGCGAGTTCTTTGAAGTCACTGCACTTCTGAGGTTTTGGAACCCTTCCTTTCCACCCACACTATGTGAATGATCTTGCTATATAGGGTTCCTTATCGTTCCTCCAGCTTAGTCCTCGACGTATGGGTAGTGCACCTCCTCCTGCAGCATGAAGACTGGACCAATCAGATTTCAGCTCCACTGGAATAAGCACACCCTGCAACTCAGGAACTCCAGTGTGTCCAGTCTTCATGCAGCAGGAGGACGTTAGTGAGCGTAGCTGGGCTCACTAGTTATTTAGATAGTATTCTTTGCCTATAGCTAACCTTTATTTAGGTCCTTTTAGGGCTTCTTTACCTTTTTTTCTTATTTAATACGCTGTCCCTTTAAATTTTCACTGTGATTCTCGGCACTCAGTGGGGGCGGGGGGAGGAAACCGGAGGAAGCTCCTTCTCCTGCTCAGACCTTGACGACTCTCTGTGTACTTTTTGACTTTGGGGAAAGTGGATCTCTGCCCCAAGGCTCTTCGGGGCAGAGCTCCAACGAAGGCTGAGCTGCAGCTCGTCTCCAGAGACTGAAGACAGCTGCGTGTGTGCCGGTGAGTGATTGCAGCTGAGGGGAAGCTGGCCGGCTTTTGAGCCGCGTTCACTCCCTCCCTCAGCTGTTCAGGACAGTCGCAGATATTCAAGGGGGGAAGCGTCCCCGGGGGGCTCCCGTTTTCGCGGCAGCAACGGGCTTATTTTCCTCGGGCCCTTCCCTTCACCGTGAGGCTGCAAAAGCCCGCCAAAACGCTTGCGGGTCTGCCGCGGCCATTTCTTCTCGGTCCGCGGTTTTTTTTCTTTCAGTTGCCCCGCGGTAGATTTTTGATTTCCTTTATTTTCCTTTCATTCGAATTTGATTTCAGTGACTTTCTTTTATTGTTATTTGCTTTATTTTGCCTTTGGTGTCTCATTCCCTCGCTGATTTTCTCCGTGGCAGCTGTCTGAGGGAGGTTTTTTTTTTAATTGCATTTGCTTTTATTCTTAGGCTTTCTGAAAAAAAAAATAAAAAAAAATTAAAATAAATAAATAAATAAAATAAAGACACAAAGGGAAGATATGTATGCCTCTGAGGGAAAGCAGGCATAGCCTCCTTTCCTCACTTGCTGGTCAGACCTTTTCTCTTGACCTGCACCGCTTTCCTTTATTGCACACTGCCCAGTTCCCGCTTGGTTCCTCTGGGTCAGTGTGCTGTTGGTTCCCCTATCTTTTTTGGCTGCGGTTGGCTGGCGTTTTAAACACGCTAAACTCCCCATGTCCACGGGTTCTCTTTGCCTCATTTGTGGATCTCGGCGGGGTGCCGACGCAGAGACCGGCGTGTGCCCTCGCTGCGCCTCACTGTCTCGCAGCATGGAACAGCGCCTGGAGCATTCTTTGCCTGCATCGGCACAGTCTGGTGCCGCATCAGGAGATTTAGAATCACCGCTAGAGGGTCCCTCGGGGCTTGCTCCTAACAGTACCTCGACGCCCGGGGCGCAACTAGCTCTGGGGGAGTCGTTGCCCTTGGAGGATTTTTCTGCAGATTTTGTATTGCTTCTGCATCAGGCGTTCTGTCGAAGGCGCCAGGTTATGGGAGGGGCGCCTCTACCACCGCAGGGACTATCCCTCCAGTCCCCTCTTGGAGAGCCTCCATTGTCCGACATCAGAGCCCCGAAGCGGCCGCGGTTGCACGACCCTGGTTCTGTGGAGGCGGACTGGCCTGAGGGGGATGATCCCGAGTTCGATCCGGAGGGAGATGTAGACGGCTTGGAGGAAGGAGAGCTTCCGGAGCCGGAGGATCAAGCGAGGATTATTCGGGTTTTCCGGCGTGAGGAGCTTCCAGCTCTTGTTTCGGAAGCGCTTCAGACGTTAGGCTTGTCTTCTGCGCCTAAGGCGGAAGAGCCGGACGGAGTAGATCCCATCATTCAAGCTGTTCGTCAGACTCAAGTGGTTTTTCCACTTCATAAAGTTATTGACCAGATGATTCAGACCGAGTGGGACACTCCTGAGACTGGTCTCAAGGGAGTTAAGATCATGCGTCGTCTTTATCCTATGGCAGAAACGGATTTGGAACGTTTTCGATCTCCCAAGGTCGACGCAGCCGTGTCGGCGGTGACGAAGAAGACCACCATTCCTGTTGAAGGGAGTGCGGCTTTGAGGGAGCCGCAGGACAGGAAGATGGATGGTCTGTTGAAGCAGGCCTTTGAGGCGGATGCGATTGCGTTACAGGCTTCGGTTTGTGGGGCTTGGGTAGCCCGTGCCTGTTTGCGGTGGGTTCAGCGATTTCAGCGTTCTCCATCCTTAGACACTGATACGCTGACGGAACTTCACCGCTTGGAGTCTGGTACGTCTTATTTGGCGGATGTACAGTACGATCTCATCAGAGCTCTCTCCAATAGCATGGCTTCGGTAGTGGCTTCTCGTAGAGCTCTTTGGCTAAAAAACTGGGCGGCCGATGGTTCCTCTAAGTCACGGTTGGGCAAGTTACCTTTTAAGGGTAAACTACTCTTTGGTGAGGATTTGGATAAGTTGGTCAAAGATCTAGGTGAATCCAAAGGCGGTCGCTTACCAGAAGATCGGCCCAAGCGGGGTAGATCCATTCCGGTCACTAGGGGACAATTTCGGGACTTTCGTAGGTTCCGGTCACCCCGTTACGCCAGCGCCCAGCGGGGTAGATATAGTTCCCGGGTGTCCAGTTTTCGCGGATTTCGTGGAGCCAGTCGAGGGTTCACGGCGGGAGGTGCCCCGGGCCCCCGCAAACCCCAATGAAAGACAGCGGGTCCAGGTGGAGCGGCCGATGATCGGAGGACGCCTTCGACATTTTCTCTCCGCTTGGATCCAAATTACTTCCGATCAGTGGGTACTAGACATTATCAAAGACGGGTATGTTCTCGATTTGGCCCGTCCAGTGCTCGACTCCTTTGTAGCGTCTCCCTGTCGAGGGGTTCAGAAGACCTTGCAGGTGCGCCAAACGCTCGATCGGCTTCTTCAGCTGGGGGCGGTCATTCCGGTTCCACCAGCGGAATATGGTCTGGGAAGGTATTCCATTTATTTCGTGGTGCCAAAGAAGGGAGGCGATCTGCGACCCATATTGGATCTCAAAGGAGTGAATCGTTGTCTAAGAGTCCCTCACTTTCGGATGGAAACGCTACGGTCTGTCATAGTAGCCGTTCGTCGAGGCGAATTTCTTACGTCCCTCGACCTCACGGAGGCTTATCTCCATATCCCTATTCGAGAAGACCAGCAGAGGTATCTGCGCTTTGCGCTTCCGTGGGGGCATTTCCAGTTTCAGGCTTTACCATTCGGTCTAGCGACCGCACCTCGCGTATTCACCAAGATCATGGTGGTAGTTGCCGCGGCTCTCCGCAAGGACGGGGTGCTGGTTCATCCCTATCTGGACGACTGGTTGATTCGCGGGAAATCGCGCGCAGAGAGCTTGGCAGCGACAGAAAAGGTCATCACTCTCTTACAGTCTCTCGGCTGGGTGATCAACCCACTCAAGAGCCATGTGGTTCCAACACAGCTTCTCGAATATTTAGGGGTGCAATTCGAGACTTGCCAGGGGTTGGTTTCTCTACCCGAACGCAGGATTTTGACTCTTCAGTCTCTGGTGCGAAAGTTTCGAGAGTCTCCAGCCCCGTCGGCGTGGCGATACCTGCAGTTGTTGGGGACGATGGCGTCCTCTCTGGAGGTGGTTCCTTGGGCGCGGTTTCACATGCGGTCCCTCCAGCAAGCCTTACTCCGCCGCTGGTCCAACCAGTCCGATCCGCTAAACAGGCGTCTGCCTTGCCCGATGTCGGTTCGAAGGGATCTCTCCTGGTGGTTGAATCCGCTCACTCTGCGAGTGGGGATGCCATTGGAGCAGCCGAACTGGATTCCGCTATTAACGGACGCCTGTCTGACGGGCTGGGGTGCTCACTGCGAGGGCCAGTTCGTCCAGGGTCTTTGGTCCCCAGAAGAGAGCGCCTGGTCGATCAACCGGTTGGAGCTTCGAGCCATTCGCTTGGCATTGCAGGGCTTCGAGACTCGGATATCGGCTCGAGCGATTCGGGTGCTCTCAGACAATGCAACGGCCGTGGCCTACATCAACCGGCAAGGGGGAACCGGAAGTGTCGGCCTCGCGGCGGAGGCTCGGACGTTGTTCGAATGGGTAGAGCCTCGCCTGTCAGCCATCTCCGCAGCACATATCGCCGGAAAAGACAATGTGACGGCGGACTTCCTCAGCAGAGTTCAGGTGGATCCCGGAGAATGGGAGCTACATCCCCGGGTGTTCGCGCAGCTGGTGCTGCGTTGGGGCCAACCACTCATGGACCTGATGGCCACGTGCCGCTCAGCAAAAGCGGCTCGATTCTACAGTCGGCGAAGAGAGCCGATGTCCGAAGGTCTGGATGCTCTGTTGCAGGTGTGGCCTTCCACGGGTCTGCTTTATGTATTCCCTCCATGGCCACTGTTGGGGCGCGTTATTCAACGTATCGAAGCCCACCGGGGTCGGGTGCTCTTAATCGCGCCGGATTGGCCGCGTCGTCCTTGGTATGCCGATCTGATGAGGCTGATCGACGGTCCTCCCTGGAAACTTCCCTTATTACCGGACCTGTTGTGTCAGGGTCCACTTCGCATGCCCCAAGTGGAGAGATTCTCTCTTACGGCTTGGCTATTGAAAGGGCTCGGCTAAGAAAACGCGGTTACTCCCGCTCAGTGGTAGCGACCCTCTTGCAGGCGCGAAAGCGATCCACTTCGCTGGCCTATGTTCGAGTTTGGCGTATTTTTGAGGACTGGTGTTCCAGACACCAGATCAGAGCAGCTACGGCCTCTCTGCCGATAATTCTGGATTTTTTGCAAGACGGTTTTACTAAGGGTCTAGCCGCCAGCTCTTTGCGAGTCCAATTGGCGGCTCTGTCTTGTTATCGCGGTAAAGTGCAGGGCGTGGCTTTAGGGGCGCATCCGGATGTAGTTCGTTTTTTGCGTGCTGTGTCTAGGTTACGGCCAGCCCGTAGAGTATCGGTTCCCGCGTGGGATCTTAATTTAGTGCTACGTGCCCTAAGTGCAGCTCCTTTTGAGCCGCTCTCTGGTAGTTCGGTAAAGGATTTGACTCTTAAAACGGTGTTCCTAGTGGCTATATGTTCCGCACGCCGTATTTCCGAACTCCAGGCTCTTTCTTGCAGGGAGCCTTTTCTGTCTTTCTCGCCTAACAAAGTGGTTCTGCGACCTGTGCCATCTTTCTTGCCAAAGGTGACTTCTCCTTTTCACTTGAATCAGGTTGTTTCTCTTCCGGTTTTTTCGGAGTCCGAAGGGCATGCTTCTGATCGTGGTTTGAGTCGGTTGGACCTCAAAAGAGTTCTCCGCCGTTATTTACGAGTTACAAATGATTTTCGTAAATCAGACCACTTGTTTGTGCTGTTTGGTGGTCCTCGTAAAGGGGAAGCGGCAGCGAAGGCTTCTATTGCCAGATGGATTAAAGAGGCGATTGGTTCGGCTTACATATTGCACGGTCGGTCTCCGCCGCTGGGACTGCGGGCTCACTCTACGAGAGCACAAGCGACATCCTGGGCGGAATTCAGTCTGGTTTCCCCGGTAGATATTTGTAAAGCGGCCACGTGGTCGTCTTTGCACACTTTCAGTAAACATTATCGTCTTGATGTTTTGGCGGCGAGCGATGCTGGCTTTGGTTCTGCGGTTCTGCGTGCCGGCTGGCACAATCCCACCCGTTAGGCTGCTTTGATACATCCCATACGTCGAGGACTAAGCTGGAGGAACGATAAGGAAATAGTAATTACACTTACCTGGTAATTGTAGTTCCTTGAGAGACGACAGCTTAGTCCTCCTGCCTCTCCCTGATTTCTTTTCGCACGGCACGCCTTGGATGAAGAAGACGATTTTTCCAGGTGAGTGCGTTTCATGTTACTTTCTTTTCTCTCTAAGTTTTTCGCTGTGGCAGGAGCGGGACTTTCCGTTCCGGTTGGTTATAATTTTTAGTATGTGGCCTACGCCACCACTTGATAAAAAAAAAAACAAAAAAAAAAAAACCCAGTTAGGTTGCGGAATATATTTCCTATGAGAGCAGTTTTACTAAAGGTTAGCTATGTGTTTGAGTTTGCTTTGTCAGTAGTTCACTGGAGTTCCTGAGTTGCAGGGTGTGCTTATTCCAGTGGAGCTGAAATCTGATTGGTCCAGTCTTCATGCTGCAGGAGGAGGTGCACTACCCATACGTCGAGGACTAAGCTGTCGTCTCTCAAGGAACTACAATTACCAGGTAAGTGTAATTACTATAAACTCTATTAGCTTGTTGATAAAGATAACATATTTTGTTATTGGTTGTAAGAAAACTCGAAGAAGTAAATAGTTGCACATATCTGCTAAAAATAAATATAAGAAATGCCATATTAGGTAAGACCTGCAAGATCCATCAAGCCCAGTTTCCTGTTTCCAACAGTGGCCTATCCAGGTCACAAGTACCTGTCAGGTTCTCAGAAAGGTACACATATTCCACAATGCTTGTCCTGGGGTAAGCAGTGGATTTCTCTGGTCCTCTTTAATAATGGTTTATGGACTTTTCCTCCAGGATTTTGTCCAAACCTTTTTAAACCCAGCTACACTAACAGCTTTTATTACATCCTCCGGTAATGAATTCCAGAGTTTGATTATTGATTGAGTGAAAAAATGGACTACATTGTAGCTTCATTGCATGTCCCCTAGTCTTTCTACTTTTTAAAGGAACAAACAACCTATCTACATTTATCTGTTCCACTCCATTAATTTATGAACCCACATCATATCTACCCTCAGCCATCTCTTTTCCAAGTTAAAGAGCCCTAACCTTTTAAACCTTTCCTCACAGAGGTATCCTTCCATCCCTTTTACCATTTTGATGGCTGTTCTCTGTACCTTTTCTTATTCTGCTATATCCTTTTTAAGCTAAGGTGACCAGAATTGCACACAATATTCAAGGTCCGGTCACACCATGGAACGATACAGATGCATTATAATATCCTTAGTTTTATTCTCCATTCCTTTCCTTATGATTCCTAGCATTCTATTTGCTTTCTTGGCTGTTGCTGCACACTGGGCAGAGAGTTTCAATGTATTGTCCACGATAACGCCTAAATCCTTTTCCTGGGTGGTGGTTCCTAAACTGGAACCTTGCATCGTAGTTTGGCTTATTCTTCCCTAAGTGCATAACTTTGCATTTGTTTGACATTTGAACATAAGAAATGCCATACTGGGTCAGACCAAGGTCCATCAAGCCCTGTATTCTGTTTCCAACAGTGGCCAATCCAGGTCACAAGTACCTGGCAGGTCCCCAAAAAGGCATACAGGTTCCACATTGCTTGTCCCGGGGCAAACAGTGGATTTCCCTCTTTAATAATGGTTTATAGACCTTTCCTACAGGAACTTGTCCAAACCTTTTTTTAAACCCACTACACTAATAGCTTTTACTACATCTTCCAATATATTTGAAGGAACTTTGATTAAGTAATTTTACAAAGGGAGCACATTAGACGATACACCTCAGACACAAATCAGAATTTAGTAGCTTTAAAGTGATACCAAAATGACTGTTGAGCAGGCAAGCAAGTAGGACTACACACAGGGACAGCTGTTAGATTTCACATAAGAGGCCAGCAACTTTTTGTCTTAAAGGACAGCTGAGGAAAATTTAGGGAGTATGGTAGGTCTTTCTCATTTCCTTTAACAGGTACCAAAGTTCCAACAACTGAGCTATGGCTTGGAAAAATTGTTGCTAAAGCTGTTGCCCCCATTACAGCTTCTGTCTCTGTCCAGGTGGACATTCTGATACCAGGTGAGGGACTGGTTTTGTGTGCAAGATATCTGCAAGCTGAATGCCTCCTGAAACAAGTGGAGTAACTGAGAGAAGAGGTGATGAAGCTGAGAAGCATCCATGACAGCAAACGGTACATTGATGAGATGCTTCTTGAGGCATCCAAGCTCTTCAGCAGAGGTGAAGATGGTATGTTACAGAAAGAGAGCTGGGCCTAGGTCACCAGAGCCTAGCAAAATCGACACTCCAATTCCACCATCCCTTGAATTGAAGAACTAATATGCAGCCTTGGAAGTGAAGGAGGCGAAAACATCCCAGGAACAGGAAGAACTGGAACTCAAACTCCTCGAAGTTGCAGAATCAGTATCCATAAGGAAGCGAAGGGTAGTGGTGTTTGGTGACGCTGTTCTGAGGGGTACTGAGGCATCCATTTGTCAACAGGATTTGATGTCTCGGGAGGTGTGCTTTCTGCCAGGTGCCAGAATCCAAGATGTTATGGAGAGTTTGCCGAGACTTATCAAGCCTACTGATTATTATCTGATGCTACTCATCCATATTGGCACAAATGATACGGCTAAGTATCCCTCCAAGCATATCAAGAATGACTTCATGGCTCTAGAAGAGAGAGTGATGCAGATAATTGTGCAGGTGGTGTTCTCCTCAGTCCCCCCTGTTGAGGAGAAAAGCTGAGGCAGAGAAGTTTCTGTCCTGGAGATGAATGCATGGCTGTGTGGATGGTGTCCTCAAGAGCATTTTGGTTTCCTGGACCATGAGATGATTTTTCACCGGCTGTTGAGCAGAGATGGTACCCACCTATCCAGGAAGGGTTGACCTGTCATCTCCAGGAACAAGCAGCAATGTAGTCTTCACATATGGGTATCGTCGGTACCGATGGAGCCTGCGCAGGAACGCTCCCCAGTGCCCAATAGGAAAGCTTTTGGGAGCATCCCACTGTGCCTGCATCGCTGCCTTTCCCGCCTTTCCAACTCTCCCTCTTCAGTTTTTCGTTTTCCACGGAGCCGATAGGCAGCAAACCCTGTCACCGCAGAAAATCTTCTTTTTGTGGTCGTGTCTGCCTTCACCGTCGATGCCTATACCGGTACCACCGGTCTTTTCTTCATCTTCTTTTTCCAAAAAAAAAAAAATCTTCTTTTTGGAGGGTCTGTCCCCTCTAGGTGCCAGGCGCCATTTTGGGCACTAGGCCCTCTTTTCTTCTAAAATAGAGAAACCATCTAGTGGTTTAAAAAAATGTTCAAAGTGTAGTGGTACCATTTCTGCTACCGACACCCATGACTGGTGTCTTTAAATGTTTAGGTCCTGACCATTTACCATCGGAGTGTCTCCTTTGTAGAAAGATGACCAAGAGAGGCTTGCAGAACAGAACTGCAAAACGCGGCACCCTCTTTGCCGCAGATGTGATGTCCATTGCATCAACGTCTTCCAGGGCTTCATCTTCCTCCCATGAATCTCAGGTAACTAAACCCAGGTTTTCCAAGACCGGCTGGCCCTCAAAGGGTAGATCTCCTTTGAAGCATCGAGATGCTACTAGCGTTGCCCTCGAGGAAAACATACTGGCAAAACAGCCCCAGCGGGAGGCCCCGGCCTCCAAAGCATTAACGGGGCTCCAAGATGTTCCCGAAGCTTCCAACTCGGGAGAACTCCTGGTGCCATATTCTGGTGTTGTGGCTTGTTCTACCGGTACCAAATCCCAGGCATCGGCAGGTGCTATGGATCAGCACACCCTGGCCATCGAATGCAGCCTAGCGGCCCTCTTAGCAGCCTTGGTACCACTAAGGCCGCTTCAAACAGTTCCGCAGTCATCGTTACCGGTACCAACTGCACCTGCTTTAACCGATGTGCTAACCCCCATGCCGGCTCTTGAATCAGTATCTGGTATCAAGGGCCCGGTATTGAGACAGTCTGATGTTGACTTTGATCGATACAGGCATCAAGCAATGCAAGAACACCCGGTGCAGAGATACTTCGAGTCCTCCGATTCTGATGACTCTGAGGACTCCGCCGGTACCAGAGTGATTCTTCCGGAGGATCCTTTTCCCTCTCCTCAGCAGAGGATGTCTCCTCCCGAGGACATGTCTTTTCATGATTTCATATGTGATGCAGCACGAGGACTCTCCATCACCATGACCCCTGAGAAGGAACCAAGAGTAGAAAAATTAGAAATTCTTCAGTACCTGGCAGCTCCTAAAGAAGCAGCTACCCTTCCCATTCACCGAATATTGCATGACCTCATGCTAAGGATGTGGGAAACTCCTTTAACGGTGTCTCCACACTCTCGGAGACTCGATACCATGTACCGAGTTCCACAGTGCCCTGGTTTTCAGAAAACACAATTACCACACCATTCAATGGTAGTGGAATCGGCGATGCGTAGGATCAAGAGTGCTAAGATGCATTCTTCCAATCCTCCAGGCCGTGAAGTGAGGACATTCGATGCCTTTGGGCGTCGATGCTTTCAATCCTTGATGCTATCAGCCAGGAACAGCTCCTACATTCTTTATATAGGAATGTTTTTTAAGGAGGTTACAAGGGATCTAGAGCTCATGGCTCCACTTCTCCCCGATGATAAAAGAACAGACTTCCTTACTCTGTTCAAACATGCCCAGAATGTGTCTACGTTTATGAATCATGCAACCTGTGATTGCTTTGAGTGCATTAGCAGAACCTCTGCTATTTCCATCGGTGCACGTCGTATTGCCTGGCTTCAGGCATCAGATTTAGAACAATGGGTGCAAGATAAGCTGGGGAATATTCCTTGCACAGGAGAAAATCGCTTTGGCAAGGATTGACAAGACAAGGCTAATCGGCTTGAGTCTGAAAATACCACCTTGAACAGATCAAGGGCCACAGCCAACCCAGCAAAGAAAAAGACAATTAACAATAGAAGCCCCAAAAGGAGTTATACCTAGAAACCCCAAAGTGTGTCAATTGACGCATTATCATGACGACTGCATTTAGCATGAAATGCAGATGTAAATTAATGTGAAGTTTACTTATTGGTTAAATATGTGCAGTATATGACAACATTACATGACGTCCTCGTGTGTTTATTGTTTGTAATGTCGGAGTAAAGCTGTTGGGTAAGGTTTGCCTCTTTGCGGATGATACCAAAATCTGCAATAGAGTAGACACCCAGGAAGGTGTAGATAACATGAGGAGGGATCTAGCTAAGCTTGAAGAATAGTCTAGAATTTGGCAGCTGGGATTTAATGTTAAAAAATGTAAGGTCATGCATTTGGGTTGCAGCTATCCAAGGGAGCAATATGGTATAGGGAGTGAAGTACTTTTGTCCAATAAAGAAGAGCAGGACCTAGGCTTAGTTGTGTCTGATGATCTTAAAGTAGCTAAACAGGTAGAAAAGGCGACGGCAAAAGCTAGAAGGATGCGTGGGTGCATACGGAGAGGAATGTCTAGCAGAAAAAAGGAGGTGATAATGCCTCTGTATAAGTCTTTGGTGCGACCTCATTTGGAGTACAGCGTGCAATTCTGGAGACCGCACCTTGTGACGCAGCGGCAAATGCAGAAGCCATGCAAACTGATACTGACCCTCTGGTTAGGTCAGGTAATGCAAGTAAAGACAGAGTTTCCCACTCTCAGCACAACGTACAGGCAACCAATCAGCTCACCTCAGGGGAGGAGAGAAGCAGAGCTAGGGATTGGGCACGCCCTAGTAGGAGGCGGGCTTCCCAGAGCAGGGGCCCCTTGTTAAGCAGAGGGAGTGAAGACACAGATAGAATGAGGAGCACGAGTGGAATAAGCAAGACGCTAATGAGAAGGAATGGAGAACTGAGCACTACAAACGGATTGAGAAGGAATGGTGGTTTGAATCCACAAGAGAGAAGGCAAAAGGCTCTCTTGATTGCAGAACCCTTTGACCCTGCTACAGAAACACTGCCCAGCTGCAACAGAAGGGAAACTGATCCTGAACCAGGTGGGAAGCCCACGTTGTGGAGAAACAGTTTTTACCCTTGGAGAGAAAGGCACGCTGGCAAGGCATTTTCTGACCGGTCTCATTCTAAGGTACCTGCTGCTCTTAATTCCTTTCCTAAGTTTTACCACTCAGAAAGAGAGAAGCCTGATTATAAAATACAGGATAGTTTTAGGCAAGCTGAAAGACGTAGGTTACAGCCTGAAACCTCTCTAAGTAAGCCAAGCTTTTCTCAGCCAGTAATTCCTGCTTTTAACAAGCAAGCTGACGAAAGAAACCCAGCCAAATTGTTTACAGAGAGATTAGGCTATCTTGATACTGGAGAGCCTACCTTTGAAGCTTTTCTTAAAAGCAGAGCTTGTTTAAATGAACCTGTGATTACACCACTCACTAACGGAGATAAGTGGGGGAGGGGTAACTCCACCACGGACACAGACTGTCTAAAGAGGGAGAGCAGTGTTTGCTTACCACGAGCAGATAATTACCTGCCCAAGCCTGGAGCAGACTTACCCATTAGTCCTGCTAGGAGACAGGCAGAGCAACTCCTGAGTGAATTTAGACAATTCTTGAATAAAAGAGCTGTTTCAGAAGAAGCTAACATTCAGGCCGGGAGTAATCCTGGAATAGGAATTCCTACATTGAATCCACGGCCCATGCTTGAAATTAATCAGCCGATGGACTGCTCAATTGGGCTAATTGAGAAAACTGATTAATGCAAAGCTTGAATGTTTATACCTGGCAGTTAATTCTGGTTATGCTAACCCAGAATAGGAGAAAAGCATATGAAAAGAAATTCTGTTTTTGAGCAATTGAAAAGGGAAGCTTATTGAAGTTTGAAATAAGCTGGACTGTATCCCAATTGCAAGGGAAAACAATATTGTTTCTTACAAAGCACTTTGTGAATACTGCACGGAGAAGACACATGAGGTAATGTGTTTCTCCAGGACCAAGCAGGAAGTCAGTCCTCACTTATGGGTGACGTCGGCGCCGACGGAGCCCTCGCGGAGCAATTTTCCCCAGCTTTCAAAGAAAGCCTTTGGGATTGCAGCGCGCATGCGCGGTCGTCTTCCCGCCCGAGGGTGCCATCTTAGCCAGTCTTCTTTTTTCCGCGGAGCCCTACAGACGTCCCCGTCTTGTCCCCGCGAAAAAGTTGATTTTCTTCTTTGTTTTATCCTTTTTTCTTTCGGTGCGACGCCGATCGTTTTCCCGCCCGGACTCGCGACGCCGGTCTCGAGTCCTCTTACTTTTTTCGGTTTTTCTGACTTAGTCAGCTTTCGTTTTCGTTTTCCCTGGCAGCCCGGTCCTTTGACCTCGCAGGGGCCCTTTTTCCCCCGATGGCTGCCAGTGGGTTTAAGCGGTGTGGTCGGTGTGACCGAAATATGTCACTAACCGACACACACGACTTTTGCCTCCGCTGCCTGGGCCCGGATCATGAGGAACTGATCTGTGGGCCCTGCAGCAAACTGTCCTCAAAGGCGTTGAGGAGTCGGCGGCATCAGCGTGAGAGAATCTTCGCTGACCCCAGCCGTACCCGGACCTCGTCGGAGGCCTCCGTGTCGAAAGGCTCCAGCTCGGACCGTCGCCGGAGCTCCTCCGACCGGGGTTCTCCCTCCGGGGACCATCGTCGGAAGGAAAAACCCGCGAGGGCGGCGTCGGTGGACGCTCCTGGTTCCGCGAGGGCCAGGTCGCATAGCCCCGACAGCCGCCCCGGGTCCTTGGAGAAGGAACACGTCCCGAAGCGACCTCGCCTGGAGTCGGAGATGCCTGCCCGGGTAAGTCCTGTGGTCCTTCTGGACTCGCCTCCGCGACAGCCGACGTCGGGCCCGACGCCGTCGGGGCCCGAGTCGGGGGCTGCTGGGTCACCTGAGCTCGGACTCAGGTTGACGGCCTTGGAGAGCAGACTGTCTGCCTTCATGGACCAGCAGAGGGCACTGCTCGCTGGCTTCGCTGGCGTCGCTGCCCCGACCGCCGGGACGTCGACGTCCAAGTCGACCCCGGAGACCGAGCCGATCCTCGAGTCGATGAGAACTCGAGTCGATCCTCGGTCGAGGTCGCCCTCGGCCTCCCGTTCGGGACCGAGGTCGCCGACGCCGACTCCCTCGGCGTCGGGGCGGCTGGCGCCGCACCCTGCCCGGGCCGACCCCACCGAGTCCTCGTCGGAGTCGGTCTGGGAGTCTGAGGAGGAAGAGTCACCTGATTCTTTCCGGACTCGGTGTGTCCCATCGGACTCACCGGAGTCCGAGCCTCGGAAGCAGTCCCCCCCGGAGGATGCCCGGTTCTCGGACTTCGTTAGGGATATGGCCAAGGCTTTGGCCTTCCCTGCGGATCCCGAGGAGGAGCCTCGAGCCGAAGAGCTCGACGCCCTCCAGTATGACTCTCCCGCGAGGGAACACTTTACTGTGCCGGTTCCTCCTATGCTGGAACGACTACTCTTCCGCATGTGGGAGAGTCCGGCCTCCTCGCCGGTCCTGAGCAAGCGGGTCGATTCTATCTATCGAGTCCGCAAGAGCCCTGGCTTTCAAAAGGCACAGCTGCCACACCATTCCATGGTAGTGGAATCGGCCATGCACCGTCTTAAGAGCCAGAAGATGCACTCCTCGGTGCCTCCTGGCAGGGAGGCCCGTAACCTGGATGGCCTTGGCAAGAAGTGCTTCCAGGGCTCTATGCTCGCATGTCGTGTCCAGACTTACCAGCTATACATGGGCATGTATCTTCGGGATCTGGCTAAAGAGCTAGCCGGATTCTCCGCTGGTCTCTCCGAGGAGCCCTTGCGGAGGTTCCTAGCCTTGTCCACTGGCATTCGGGAATGCTCAAAGTTCATGTCCCGAGCAGCCTATGATGGCTTTGAAGCCTCGGCTCGAGTGGCCGCAGCCGGCATCGGTGCCCGCCGACAGGCTTGGCTTCAGTCGTCAGACCTTGAGCCCTGGGTGCAGGACAAGTTGGTCGATGTCCCCTGCCGAGGCGAAAACCTCTTTGGCAAGCCCATGGCGGAAAAGGCTGCGCAAATTGAGACTGAGACTCTCACCAGGACCAGGCTTTCTAGGAAGACCTCCGCCCCTTCCCAGAAAAAGAAGGGCTCGGGGAAAAAGTCCTTTTACCCGAGGAAGGCGGCTGCCTACAAACAATACCCCCATTATCAGGCCCCTGCAGCTCCCCAACAGGGCCAGCAGGCCAAGGGACGGGGTAACGGGTCCCGTAGGCAGCAAGCCCCCAAGCCTGCACCACCAGCCCCTGCTCAGCAGGGTGGGGGCTTTTGACTCGCTAAGCATAGCCTCTCCCCCCCCGCTGGTTCCCTCCAGCACCGGAGGCCGGCTGGTTCACTTCGCCCACAGGTGGTCCAGCATCACCGCAGATGCCTGGGTGCTTCAGGTCGTGCGAGAAGGCTATCTTCTCCACTTCCATCAGGTCCCTCCCTCCTATTTTCCGGGAGAACCTCCACGCCCCCTCTGCACAGGGAGTTGCTCCTTCAGGAGTTAGCAGGTCTTCTGCAGGAACAGGCGGTGGAACCGGTGCCACACCACCTGAGAGGTCAAGGCTTTTATTCAAGGTATTTTCTGATACCAAAGAGAACAGGGGGCCTCAGACCCATCCTGGACTTGCGCAACCTCAACAAGTTCCTTGTGCGGGAGAAGTTCAAAATGCTTACCCTTGGAATCCTTCTGCCCTACCTCCAGCAGGGAGATTGGCTATGCTCCTTGGATCTAAAGGATGCCTACACGCACATCCTCATCCACCCAAGCCACCGCCAATACCTAAGGTTTGTGGTGGCAGGAAATCATTACCAGTACAGAGTACTGCCCTTTGGCCTGTCCTCCGCACCGCGAGTCTTCACAAAATGTCTCGCGGTCGTGGCGGCCCATCTCCGGCTTCACGGCCTCTATGTCTTTCCGTACCTCGACGACTGGCTCATCAGAGCAGCGTCCGCTCAGGAGGTCACCAACGCCACGTGCCGCACGGTGACTCTGCTGCAGCACTTGGGCTTTGTCATAAACTTCGCAAAGTCCACTTTGCTCCCCTCACAGGATCTCGAGTTCATCGGCGCAAGGCTGCACACTCAGGCGCGAGCATTCCTACCGCTCGACAGGGCTCAACGGCTCATGGACCTAGCCGACCACTTTCGCAGCCAGCCCCTGGTCTCCGCCAGGCGCTTCCTGAGACTGCTCGGCCATATGGCTTCCACCGTCCATGTGACCCCCAATGCCCGCCTGAATATGCGGTCTGCGCAATGGTGTCTCCGCCAGCAGTGGCGACAAGCCACGGGCGGCCTCGCAGACCTAGTGCGCGTTTCCGAGCCGCTGGTCTCGTCTCTCTGGTGGTGGCTCCGGCAGCCGAACCTGATATTCGGAATGCCTTTCCAGTCACCTCAGCCGACCCGGGTGCTGACCACCGATGCATCCCTCCTGGGCTGGGGAGCACATTGCCAAGAGGCACGTACTCAGGGCCTCTGGACCACGTGGGAGTCTGCTCAGCAGATCAACTTCCTGGAGCTCAGGGCGATCCGCCTGGCTCTCAAGGCCTTCTCCCACCTGACTTCCCAACAGTCCGTCCTTGTCCAGACGGACAATCAAGTTGCCATGTTCTACGTGAACAAGCAGGGGGGCACGGGCTCCTTCCTCCTCTGCCGGGAGGCACAGAAGCTCTGCTCTTGGGCCGTCAGTCACGGCATTCTCCTCAAGGCAGTTTATCTCCCGGGCCAAGAAAATTGCCTTGTAGACAAACTCAGCAGGGTCCTCCAGCCGCACGAGTGGCGTCTGGATCCCTTGGTAGTTCAGAAGCTCTTCCTCAAGTGGGGTCTCCCCACGGTGGATCTCTTTGCCAGCCCTCACAACCGGCAGCTTCCTCGCTTCTGCTCTCGTCGGCCACACCCCCTTCGGGTGGCGGCGGACGCCTTTCTGATCTCGTGGTCGGGGAGCCTTCTGTACGCTTTCCCTCCCATCCCGCTGGTCTCTCGGACTCTTTTCAAGGTTCTCCGAGACAAAGCCTTCATGATCCTGGTGGCCCCTCGCTGGCCCAGGCAGCCGTGGTTTCCGCTCCTGCTGCAACTGGCGGTGGAGGATCCAATCCCTCTGGGGGTACAACCGGATCTCCTCACTCAGGATCAGGGGTCCCTCCTGCACCCCAACCTCAGGTCTCTCAACCTCATGGCCTGGCTGCTGAGAGGGTAGTCCTTGCTCCCCTTCGCCTGCCGGCGGAGGTGGAGGAGGTCGTCTTGGCTTCGCGACGGCCTTCTAACCGCAAATGCTACGCCCTTAAATGGCGTCGCTTTGCAGTCTGGTGTACCCAACAGTCTCAGGATCCCTTCTCCTGCCCGGTGTCGGTGATCTTGCAGTACTTGCTCCACCTCTCTAATCTGGGACTTAAGTCCAACTCCGTCAAAGTTCACCTCAGTGCTCTTTCAGCACATCATGTGCCGGTGGCCGGCAGACCTCTCTCCAATGACCCTCTCGTAGCGAGGTTTCTCCGAGGTCTCCTTCTACTTAAACCACCTCTGCGCCCGCCAGCGCCTGACTGGGACCTGAATGTGGTTTTGCAGCGGATCACCTGTCCGCCTTTTGAACCTATGGCTACCTGTTCTCTCCGTTTTCTGTCTTGGAAAACACTGTTCTTGATAGCCCTCACTTCCGCTAGACGCGTGAGTGAATTGCAGGCCCTCGTGTCTGATCCCCCTTACACTAGGTTCTACAAGAATAGGGTAGTCCTACGGACTCACCCGAAATTTCTGCCTAAAGTGGTCTCCCCTTTTCACATCAATCAGGAGGTGGTACTTCCAACCTTCTTTCCCAGACCACACTCCAGCCGAGCTGAGACGGTCCTCCATACCCTGGACTGTAGAAGGGCATTGAACTTCTACCTTGACCGTACGCGGGAGCACCGTAAAGCTGCTCAGCTTTTTGTGTCTTTTGACCCCAATAAATTGGGGCTCCCGGTCTCCAAGCGTACTCTGTCCATCTGGGTTGCGGACTGTATCTCTTGGGCTTATGGGGCAGCCGGACTCTCCTTAGAAAGTCGAGTCACGGCTCATTGCGTTCGGGCAAAGGCCACGTCAGTGGCTTACCTCCGCTCTGTTCCGCTGGCAGACATCTGCCGGGCCGCTACTTGGTCTTCGAGCCAGACTTTTGCGGTCCATTACTGTCTCGAGAGGGAGTCCCGTAGGGACAGTGCTTTCGGACAGGCAGTCCTCCGTAATCTCTTTGAGGTCTGAGCAACTCCTACCCTCCATCCCGGATGTGGGCTACCGGTGGGTGATAATTCAGCGAAGATTCTATCCTTCTGTGCTGCTGAGCTAGAGGGAGCTCATTTTTGTGCTTAGGGTCTCCGGTAGCCTTGAGCTTGGGAGTCCCATAAGTGAGGACTGACTTCCTGCTTGGTCCTGGAGAAAGCGTAGTTACTCACCTGTAACAGGTGTTCTCCAGGAGCAGCAGGAATCAGTCCTCACTACCCTCCCTCCTCCCCTTGGAGTTGCAATCGTCTGCTTATGTTCTTTTTGCAAATTTTTATGCTGTCTTTTTTAGCTATGTCATCTGACTGGCTAAGATGGCACCCTCGGGCGGGAAGACGACCGCGCATGCGCGCTGCAATCCCAAAGGCTTTCTTTGAAAGCTGGGGAAAATTGCTCCGCGAGGGCTCCGTCGGCGCCGACGTCACCCATAAGTGAGGACTGATTCCTGCTGCTCCTGGAGAACACCTGTTACAGGTGAGTAACTACGCTTTCCTAAAAGAAGCATAATTTGAAGCACAGCATTGAAAGCTTTTGTTTTGTACATATCCTGATTGCTTAACCTTCTCACCTGTTCCTGACCACCAAGGAGCGGGGAAAATAAAATCCTTGTATACAAATTTCTTGTTCCCGACTTTAATTGGCCCCCACAACTACACAAGGCCCATCCCTCCTTAACCCTCAAGGTTAGGGAGTGGGTGTAAGGGTGACAGCCTTCAAAAGGATGTGAACAGGATGGAGTTGGTGCAGAGGGTGGCTACTAAAATGATTAGTGGTCTTCATTATAAAGCATATGAGGACAGACTTAAGGATCTTAATATGTACACCTTAGAGGAAAGGCAGGATAGAGGTGATATGATTGAGATGTTTAAATATCTCTGTGGCATAAATGTTCAGGGAGCGAGCCTCTTTCAATTGAAAGCAAGTTCTGCTACGAGGGGACATGGGATGAGGTGAAGAGAGATAGATTCAGGAGTGATATGCGGAAATATTTCTTTACGGAAAGAGTAGTGGATCCGTTGGATAATCTCCCAGTGGAGGTGGTAGAGATGAGGACAGCAACTGAATTCAAAAAACAATGGGACAAACACAGAGGATCTCTAAAGGTAAAAAGGGGACTGTTGTAGTTGTTGATATGGAAGGACAGACTAGATAGGCCATGTGGTCTTTTTCTGTCGTCATATTTCTATGTTTCTAAACAGTAATTGAGATGCGCCACCTAGTGGGAACATGAATTTTGTGACCAACTCTCCTTTAAAACCCCCAGTATCGGTAGGTAGGGTTCAAGCGAGTGGTTTTTCCCCACTGAACAGCTACTTTCACAAATCCTAAAGCAGAGCTTCTTGGGAGATGTAGTCCCTTCGCTGACCAAATCGGAGCAGTTGTGGATTCAAAAGTGGTTCTGTAGGGATTATTAGTAGCACAAAAATAAGTTAGACTCTCTGTTGTCCAGGGGAAATAGCTACTAATACCCAGCCCAAAGTTCGGTGAGTTATTCTGGCAATGAGCCACGAAAGAAGTCTGGTCTGCAGATATATATTAGACTTTATTATATGCAAGCAGGTAGAAAAATATACACACACATATATAGCTAATTAGAAACATGAGGTAGAAATTTGTTATAGTACAGATGTACAATTGGACAACGTAATAAATCACTAATTAGTAACCAGACGTCACTGATTCGCTCTGCACTGAGGAAAAGTAAGAAATATATTGCTAACCCCTTGCCCATCCGGAGGAGGAGAGATAAGCCAGTACCTTAGCTCCGTCGGGCACTCAGGAACAGCTTCGTCCAAGGAGGCAGCTGTTAGCTACTGCAGGCTCCAGCCTCGTCAGGTGAGCCGCAGTAAGTCCGAACCGGAGGTATCTGTGAAAGTCTTATCTCAGACCTTTGGAGGACGGCCTAGCCCACACTTAGTGGCCGTCTTGCGGAAGGTTCAGGTCGCAGGAATCAGGTACGCAGTGCACAGCAGGGAGGAACCGGTGCAGAAGTCTGTATGAACAGGTGGGAAAAGCCCCCAACTCTCTTACTAAAGTTCCAGTGCAGACTGCATTATTCTGTGTAAGAATCCTCCGTCATAGGTCCGATGATTGGTTGGCACCAGGCAGTCTGAGGTGTTCTCAGCGAATCAGGAGGTAGATGATGGGCAGCTTCTTGCAAACAAAGGAGCCATAGTAAGAAGTCAGGCAGAGGCAACAGTATGTAACTTCTGGGCATATACAAGTGTCCAAGGCCAGCCACGGACAATAGCTTCTGTATGCACACTTAGAAACGCTGCGCAAGCAGTTGCTTAGAGTTCGTTTGTAGCTGAACACAGCAAAAGTGTAGTGAAGAATCCATCTTGTCTGTTCAGTTTGGTTCAGGCCTGAGTTGCTGAGCAGGCCGGAGATTTGCATGTAGAATTGCAGGGGTACCAGCCCTACAGTTCAAGCAAACAAAGGATTTATTTCTCCTCCCGGGGTTGGATTTTTAACCAGGAAATAAGGTAACACAAAACGAGGTACTTTCTGGTATAAGGACAAATTAAAGGTTTTCAACATAAAGGCTTACTTCAGCATAAACACATTAATTTCCAACATTTCAAGGTAACAGTTCTGTTTCTTCACAGCTGTATGCTTTCAACTCCAAGCAATGCTGCCTTTCTCTTTAACGCTCACAGAAGAAACCCAATAAGCAAAGCCACAATAGAATCCAATGAAAAAAAGGCCTGCTAGATAATCACCATTACATCATCAGTGATTTGTTTTAAGAAACAGTGTAGTGCACATTTGTTTGTGTTACAATTTTTTGTCGGATCGTCTGTGAATGAGGATGTAAAACATTCTCTTATAACAGACCCTCCATTTTATTCAATTTTTAAAACGGTCTCATCGACCTCAATTTGCCAGAGGCTATAAACGGCCTAAAAGACCAGCCACTGCAAACACATAACTTTTAAATTGTTATCAATCCCTGGTTGTGAACAGTTTCCTGTAATCACCAAATGTCACAATAAGGAATTCACATTATTCATCGAAAACTTTGTCAGATGATATAGTTATATGGCTGAACATGCTTAAACTTATCTTCCCCTTTTGACTGTAAATTTTCATCTCATCTCAGTGGGGTCCGTAAGCTGGTTCGCCGTGACCATTTTCCTTAAAAGACATTCCCTCCAAACATCGGGTAATCCTACGACACAAAGCCTTTCTCTTTAAAGCATAAACTCAGCGTAATGATATCTCATTAGAAAGAGTTATCGTACAGTCCATTACTTCTTCCTTATTATTTACATGCTCTGGCTCAATGTCCATTAATTCTTCCTCTGTAACAGGAAATGTTTGTAACTGCAACCCTGGTGCCACGCCTTTCCTTAATGCTCTGGGCTTCACTTGATACTCCTGAGTTAAGTACTGGTTTAAATAAACATTCTCAGTACAGTCCTTCTCTTTACAGCCCCAACCTTCTGGGTAAATGAAATCACTGTAATCATTAGCACCCCAGCCTTTAGGTTTACCTTTAAACCCAGCTGGTAGAGGTTTTCTCTGTGGGTTGGAACTGGCTATAGGTTCCCAACCTGAGCTGTGCACAGAAGCTTTCAATTGCCTTCCTGGCTTTCTTTCTTTTCTGTGCTCCCCAGAATACGGCAGGTAATCCAGACTGCCTTTGCTGTATCCTTCCCTTGGGGTTTCTGTTCTCTTCCTGAAGGGAAGCTCCGTTTGACTCTTCCACGGAGACTCTGTCCTTCTCCTTTCACTGCTCTCTTCAATGCACCTGGCTGCCTGCTTGGCTGCTCGTCTCACCTCCTTCGCCTTTGCCTAACTCACCTAACTCCATAGGCTCAACTGTGACCTCTTTATTAGAGTGACTTCTAGGGTAGAGCGTGACTCCTCCCCCTAACAGGTGTGCTGAATCAACTTGTGACTCATTCTCTAAGTGGTAGCACGGGCGTATCCCTTTCCCTTGTGCTTAGTTTCTGTGGTAACCAGAAGCCATGTGCTCTTGTTTACATCTCAGCACTGCTCCTGTTTCCTGCTTTTTAGCTTCTTCTAACGGGCTGGAAGGACCCACTATGTCACAATTTATACCTAGAAGCCCCAAAGTACGTCAATTGATGCATCCAAGACAATTGAGTGCGTCAATTGATGTACTTTGGGGCTTCTAGGTATAAATTCATTTTCCGGCTAGGTGGTGCATCTGTCATTAATTTTCGATGCACATATTTGAACATTTTGACCTTGCTAACAAAGTCATGGAACATGACTGACTTGGTTCTAGCAGTGGCGCTGGTATACAACTTCGAAGATGCATTTGCGTCAATTGATGCACTTTGGGGCTTCTAGTATTAAGAAACCCTTTTTCAACAAGAAAAAGAAATTCTACTCATCTTACACCCAGGCTGTCCACTGTCCAGTTCATGCTCCCCTGAAGGGGCAACAGCAACCTAGACAGCAAAGGAAGGCCCAAGTCCCCAGAGCTCAACCAGCTCAGCAGACTCATCCTCCTCAGGAGCTTTGACTCCTTCCTAGAGAACTTGGTCATCCTGCCCCTGAAAGGTCCAGAACCTCTCACTATCCCCGGCAGACTTTGTCATTTTGCCAGAAGATGGCAACAAATAACATCAGAAAACTGGACTTTTTCCATTGTACGAGAGGGGTACAAACTCTTATTTTCACAGTATGCCCCCTCCCACCATAACAAGACAGTTCAGTTCTCAGGGCCCTTCCACCACTTTCTTGTGTCAAGAGGTCACCTCACTACTTGCTCAAGGGGCAATAGAAGAGGTACCCATATCCCAAAAGGACATGGGTTTCTACTCCCCCTACTTCCTCATTCCAAAGAAAACAGGGGGATACAGACCCATACTGGACCTCAGAGGGTTGAACAAGTATCTGTTCCAAGAAAAAGTCAAGATGATCTCCCTTGGAACACTTCTTCCTTACATTCAGAGTCAGGATTAGCTATGTTCTCTAGATCTAAAGGATGCATACACGCATATCCTCATCCACACAGATCACAGGAAGTTTCTTTGATTCCTTTTTCAAGGGAGACATTACCTGTACAGGGTTCTTCCCTTCGGACTGGTTTCTGCCCCAAGAGTCTTCACAAAATGCATGGCAGTAGTAGCAGCATTCCTAAGAACTCTGGGAATATTCGTGTTCCCCTACTTAGATGACTGGCTCATCCGAGCATCAACAACTCCAGAAGCTAGCTTCGCTCTCTACCGCACAATGCAAATTCTGCAGTACCTGGGACTGGTCATAAACCTCCCAAAATCTCATATCACCCCTTCTCAGTCTTTAGAGTTCATAGGGGCTCGTCTAGACACAATGCAGTCAAAGGCTTTCCTGCCACAACCGCGTTGTCTTCAAATACTCCAGCTGGCATCTCAAGCAGCTATGAAAACTCTGCTAACTGCTCGAGAAATGCTTCAGCTGCTGGGGCATACGGCATCCACTGTCCATGTGGTTCTCTATGCTCGCCTTCATATGCGAGCAGCCCAGTGGACCCTAAGCTCTCAGTGGACACAGGCCTCGGGTCGCCTGACGGACAAAATCAGAAACTCAACATGCCTCATTTTGTCCCTACAGTGGTGGCAATCGCTGGGAAACCTTCTCATAGGGTCTCCTTTCCAGCATCCACTACACCAAGCCACCCTGAAGACAGATGCGTCCAAGTTAGGCTGGTGGGCTCACTTGGACAATCTCTCCACTCGGGGTCTCTGGACCGAGCAGGATGCTTCACATCAACCTCCTGGAACTCAGAGCCATCTTCTATGCTCTTCAAGTTTTTCAGAACCACATGAGCAACAAGACGGTTCTTGTCCAAACCGACAATCAAGTAGCCATGTTCTATGTGAACAAGCAGGGTGGGACGGGTTTTCAGGCACTGTGCAACGAAGCTCTGCGCCTCTGGGCCTTTGCCAGAGATCTTCAAATCCACCTACTAGCGGTGTATCTTCCAGGCACACAAAATCTCTTGGCAGACAGACTCAGTCGAGTACTGCTGCCACACGAGTGGTCTCTTCATCCAGAGCAAATTGGTTATATTTTTCAGATCTGGGAAACTCCTGATATAGACCTCTTTGCAAGTCCTCAGAATGCCAAACTTCCCCGGTTCTGTTCCATAATTCCGGCTCAGAACTGTCAAGCAAGGGATGCCTTCCATCTCCATTGGGATGAGGGCTTCCTCTGTGCCTACCCACCCATTCCCCTCATTCCCAAAACTCTATTCAAGCTTCAGAGAGACAGGAGCCATATAGCCCCACGCTGGCCACGACAGACGAATCCACTGCTTCTACGTCTCTCTCAAGCCAAGCCTCTGGAGTTGGAATGTGCTCCAGATCTACTTTCTCAGAAGAATGGGACGCTATTGCACCCGGACCCTCAGTCCCTACACCTCAGGGCGTGGTTACTGAAAGCCTAGAATTCCAGAATATCAACCTTTCTCAACAGATTAAAGATATCCTTTTGGCTTCAAGAAAACCCTCCACAAGGCAGGCCTATGCCTTTAAGTGGAAAAGGTTCTCTATCTGGTGTTCAAAAAAGGAACTTAATCCCTTTTCAGTGCCAGTGGAGGCGTTACTAGAGTATCTCCTCTATTTATCATCCTCTGGTCTTAAGACCAATTCAGTAAGGGTCCACCTTAGTGCCATTGCGGCTTTCCACAAGCCCTTGGATGGACAACCTGTTTCCTCTCAACCACTTGTAGAGAGGTTTATGAGGGGTCTGCTCTTAACTAAACCTCACATTAAGCCACCACCTGTAGCATGGAATTTGAATCTTGTCCTTGGGCAGCTTATGAACCGCCCTTCGAATCCTTAACCACTACATCTCTGAAGTTTCTTTCTTGGAAGGTAATCTTCCTAATTGCCCTCCTTCTGCAAGACGCATCAGTGAGCTACAAGCTTTAGTGGCTGATCCTTCTTATACAAGGTTCCACCATGATAAAGTAGTCCTTAGGACTCATCCACACTTTATGCCAAAGGTGGTTTCGCCCTTTCATTTAAACCAGTCGGTTTACCTTTCTGCATTCTTCCCTAGGCCTCACGCCTCTAATGCAGAAAGGAATCTTCATACTCTGGATTGTAAAAGAGCTTTAGCTTTTTACCTTCAGAGAACTAAGCAACATAGAAAAGCTTCTCAGCTGTTTGTTGCCTTTGACTCCAGTCATCTTGGATTACCAGATTCCAAGTGAACTTTGTCTAAATGGATTGCAGATTGCATATCCTTTGCCTATGAGAGCAAGGGACTTTCTCTCGAAGGGCATGTCACAGCTCACAATGTGAGAGCAATGGCAGACTCTATGGCTAACCTTCTCTCAGTGTCCATTGACGACATTTGTAGAGCAGCCACTTGGGCTTCGGTACACACCTTTGCAGCCTGCTACTGCTTAGACAAGGACTCCCGTCTGGATGCCTCGTTTGGCCAGGCTGTTCTCCAGCATCTCTTTCAGACTTAGAACAACTCCTACCCACCGTCCCAGGTTTTGATGCCAGAGATCCATGGGAGGAAGCATGACCCATCTCAACCTGGGTTTCACAGCTTTCTGGGGTCATCTCACTGGCATTTTTCAGCTGGGGAGTCCCCATATCTGAAGACTACATTCCTGCTTGTTCCTGGAGCTAGCGTAGTTACTCACCTGTAACAGGTGATCTCCGGGAACAGCAGGAATTGAGTCTTCACAACCCACCCACCTCCCCTAAGAGTTGTATTTCTCTCCTTTGTCTCAGCTATAAACTCAACTGAAGAGGGAAAGGCAGGAAGGCAGCGACGCAGGCGCAGTGGGATGCTCCCAAAAGCTTTCCTTTTGGATGCTGGGGAGTGTTCCCATGCAGGCTCCGTCGGTACCGATGATACCCATATGTGAAGACTCAATTCCTGCTGTTCCCGGAGATCACCTGTTACAGGTTAGTAACTATGCTTTCTTGCAGCAGACTGGTGAACCTACTAAAGAGGGTTTTTAAATTAGATTGGTTGAGAACGGGTAAAGAATGCCCCCAGGTAAGTGAAAGCCCTGAAGTAAATAAGTAAAACATTAAATACCTCTGTAGACTTGGGTGAAAAAGGCAACATCTAGAAAGTGATGCGTATTAATGCCTGTAGTATGGGAAATAAGATTCAGGATGTTGAAGCTTTAAGGGAGGAGGCTGACCTGGATTTAGTAGCAGTTAGGAAGATATGGTTCACCGAGAGCCATGACTGTAATCATACTGGGCTATAATTTATTCAGAAAGTACAGTATAGGAAGAAAGGGAGGAGAAGTTGGCACTATATGTAAAGAAAAAAAATATATATTTTAAGCTAAAGAATTTCAGGGCTTACGAGAGGAGGAGGCACTGTGAGTTAAACTGGAAAGAGGGAATGGAGAATCCATTTGCACTGGTGTTGTATATAGACCTCCTGCACAGGCAGAAGAAGTGGACAGAGATTTAATTGAAGACATCCATAGTATTCATATAAAAGGAGAAGTGCACTGATAAGTCATTTCAATATGCCAGATATTGTTTGGGACATCCCTGCTGTGATGTCTTCTAGAAGTAAGGAGATCCTGGATTCTTTTTAGGGAGAACTGTTCCGACAACTGGTTACAGAACCCACACATGAGGGGGCCATGCTGGACTGGTGCTTACAAATGGGCAATGTTTCTGATGTTATAGTATGTGATCATCTCGCATCCAGTGATTGTCAGATGGTGTGGTTCAGTATTAGGACAAGGGTCTATCAAATGCAGACTTCCCAGCTCCGCACTGTACTGCCCCAACCCACCCACAACAGAACAACCAGACAAACCACCAGCAACACCCTCACCATCCCCCACGAACGAGCTAAATACAATCAATAGACCTGCAACAGGGCCTTCGAACTATACGCTCCATCCCTCTGGAACTCCCTACCGAGTCAAATCAAACGACGGAGATCCATCAACATTCAGGAAATAACTAAAAACCATTCTGTTCCAGGAATACCTCGGACCAGAAACAAACATTCATCACTGACTACCCCTCCAGACATTCTAACATACCCACAGATCTACTTACTAAGAGACTGATGTCCATTGTTTAAGTCCTTAATGTCTGTTCAGATCATTAATGTTGGCTTCCCTGGTGACAGCCCCTCCACCATAAGAATTGATTACTGTCCCCCACCCCTTTGATGTTAAACCACTTTGACCCGATGAAAAGCGGGATATATATACAGTTAAATAAATAAAATAAATAAAGTTGTTATAGTGTATTCAAAAGTAAGGGTCCTAGACTTTAGAAAAGCTAACTTTGCCGAGATGGGACAGTACTTCAAGAAATTGTTAGCGGGATGGGAACGGAACAGCTGGGGGATATAGAAAATTAGTGGGCAAAACTGAAAAGGGATATTTTAAGGGCAACAAACCTTTTTATTAGGAAAGTAAGTAAATGTGATTCCGTGAACCATGAACGCCTCTTAGAACGCCTCAAAGAAAAAGGAATCTCCGGTAAAGCGCTCGAGTGGTGCAGGTCCTACCTCTCTGACAGATGGCAGCAGGTTCGATCCAAAGACACATCTTCAGAACCATTCCACCAAAGCCAAGGTGTCCCACAAGGATCCTCCCTCTCTGCCTTGCTGTTCAATATATACATGCAACCTCTCTGCAACCTTATCCGGTCCTTCAACGTGAACTGCATGATATACGCAGATGACGTGCTATTATACATGCCTTTTGCAACAGAAAACCCAGACCTCTCACCAATAACATGCTGCATAAATGAAATATCCAACTGGCTACAATCTCAAAACCTCCGGATTCAACACAAAAAGACGGAGGTCATGTTCATTACAAGAAATCGTAACTTCACTGCGCCTACAGTACTAAAGGTGAAGGAAGCTGACCTCCAGATCAAATCCGCGATCAGATACCTTGGCGTCACACTAGACCAGAACCTAAATATGCAGGCGCATATAAGTAACACTGTAAGGGCAGTATACCATAAAATCAGATCCCTCAGATACCTACGATCGCTGCTGCAGCCTGACGATTTCAGGACCATCTTTCAAGCACTAATAATTCCGCATTTCGATTATGCGAATGCAATACTGCAAGGACTCCCCCAAACCACTCTGAACCCACTGCAAATGGCAATGAACACCGCAGCAAGAGTACTACACGGAGCATCCAGGAAAGACCATGTCACACCCATTATGAAACAGCTCCACTGGCTCCCGATTCAAGGTAGGATTACATTCAAGACCTTGCTACTCACCTTCAAAGCCACCAACGGTCTCTCGTCAACATCACTATCAGAGATAGTCCAGAAGACACCCCACAATAGGGACAGAAGGTCAGTAGCACAAAACACCTTGATAGTCCCAAGATCAATGACTCAATGCACCAAGTCAACATCCAGCAGGGCATTCAAACTTTATGCACCAATGATCTGGAACAGCCTCCCTCACAACATCCGAACAATCCCAGACATATTCCAATTCAGGAAGGCTGTGAAACACTACCTCTTCCTCCTACATTACCCAGAAACCAATGAAAGCTCAGCACCAATTACCGAGACCTCACAAATCTCCTGTCTGAAACCATAAGAACACATGACCAGCCTGTAAATTGTATATATTGTTATTGTATATAGTTACCCTGTTAGCCAAGTTGTTCTCCTGTTCATATGTAAACACAAAGTACTATTGGAAATGTGTATGTTCGTTGTTTATTGTAAACCGCACTGATGCTGAATAGCGCGGTATAAAAGAGACTTTAAATAAATAAATATAAATAAATAAATAAATAAAAGGCAGCCACTGTGGCTCTTGAAAGAGGTAGCTGAAAAGGTGAAGAAAAAATAGGATGGCCTTCATAAAATACAAGAGCGCAGAAAAAGGAAGACAAGCATCAATATTTGGAAAACCTAAGAGATGCTAGGAAAGTACTGTAGTCAGGTCAGCAAAGATAGAAATAGAAAAAAAAAATAGAAAATGCACTAAAAAAAAAAGGGGGGGAGAAATATTTTTCAGATATGCTAGTGAGAGGAAGAAGTGCAAAAGTGATATTGTCAGGCTGAAGGGTGAAGAGGAGGAATATATAGAAGCTGATGATGATAGAGAAATTGCTTAACAAATATTTTTGTTCTGTGTTCACAGATGAAGGACCAAGAGCAAGACCTCAGTAAACACTAACAAATAGGAACAATAGGAAGGCAGATCTTGAACAATTTTCAGAAGACTGTTCGCAAGGAGTGAGCTAAACTAAAACTAGACAAAGCGATGGGGCCAAATGGGATACATCTGAGAGTTTTGAAGAAACTTTAGGAAGTTCTAGTGGCTCCACTGTCCAAGATTTTTAATGCTTTTTTGGAGTCAGGCGTGGTCCCAGAGGATTGGAGAAGGGTGTTTGTGGTTCCTTTACACAAAAGTGGAAGTAAGGCTGGTTAGTCTGACGTCTGTGTTGAGTAAACTAACGGAAACCCTACTAAAACAGAGGATAGTGAGGTATCTGGAATCCAATGGCTTGCAGGGTCCGAGGCAGCGTCATTTTACTAGATGTAGGTTTTGTCAGATAAATCTCATTAATTTCTTTGGGTGACCAGTGAATTGGACCGAGGGAGATCTCTAGATATGGTGTACTTAAATTTTAATAAACTCTTTGACACTGTTCCACTCTGGCAACTTATAAATAAATTGTGTGCCCAAGGAATGGCTTCTAAAGTGACTGCCTAGTTTAGAAATTGGTTAAGTAGGAGGTGACAAAGGGTACAGGTAAATGGAGCTCACTCAGAGGAGAAGGATGCTACCAGTGATGTGCTGCAGGGATCTGTCCTTGGGACGATTCAATTTTTTTAAAAATTTCCTTATTTTTTTTTCACAATTTTCCTTAAGTTCCAAACATACGTACTTGTACATAAACCATTAACACAACAAGACAAAAGCACCTGGTTCCTTATCGTTCCTCCAGTGCAGTCCTCTACTTCTGGGTTGTCAACCTCCTCCTGCAGCCTGGAGACTGGTACGTCAAATTCATGACATCACTGGATATATCCTGGTGCTCTGTCTCTCCTCCTCCAGTGTTACCAGTCTCCATGCAGCCTGAGGATGTTGTGAGCCCAGGAGGGGGCTCACTGGAGTAACAGATAAGGAGAGTTAGTTTTAGGATAGTTTGGGGGTTGTTCCTTTTTTTTTCCGTGATTTGGTTTGCATTTATATTAAACAAAAAAAAAAAAAAAAAAAGGGATTTTATAGGTTACCTGGTGTTTTCATAGGCCTCTTGGCTCCCTGGCTGTCACGAAATAGCTCCATTGGACCTTTCTATTGACCTGGCGTAGCTCGCTGTTGGTCTGAGTTCTCTCCTCCCAGACTTTACGGAGGAGAGCCCTCTTTAGCAGTCCTGTCCCCTGCCGGACCGCTGGACAGTTGCGCGGCTCCGGAGGGTGAGGGAACTGTTTGCCTCGCTGACTGCCGTTTCCCGGCTTAGCGCGGCGTCGGGGAGCACGAGCAGTATTTGGCGCTTAGGCGGAGGTCCCGGTAAGACTGTCACTGCGGACAGCCTGTGATGCCAGGTGAGCGATTTGTGGCGGCTCCGGTGCTGTGTTATATTCTTCAGTTTTCGCCGGTCCGTTTTGGTGCTCTTTCTTTGCAGTGCAGTTCTGACGGCGGCCATTTTGAACGCGCCGGGAAGCCGCGTGTCTGCCTGAGCCGGGCACGCTGATCGGGTAGGCAGCTGTGTTTGCTTTCTTTTCGCTTTCTATTTATTTCATTTTCGTTTTCTGGTTGCTTGCTTTTCCAGCATTTGTTTTTGGGCGAGTGTTGGTTTTCCTGCGACACTGTTTGCACCGCGGGGGGAGGGGGGTTCCTTCTCTCTCGCGGAGCTTTCACGTGTATTTTTGATCTGGGGCAGTTAGCCCGCATTACTGGGAGATTGCTAGGTTTCTTTCAGGATTTTTGTGGTCTGTCTTTACGGAAAGTGGAATTAGATGGCGGGGAAACCACATTGTATCATCTGTGGTGCCCGCAGGGGCACAGTGGCGGAGTCTGGGATCTGCCGCGGCTGTGCATCGCTGTCATCTACTGTTGAGAGGCAGATGGAGGCTAAGGAGTCCTCTGATCCTTCAGGAGAACAGTCTGAGCCTCTGGCAGCGGCTAGCCAACTTCCCGGTGAGGAAGTGCTGGCAGGAAAAATTGATGGGTCCGTGGCAGAGCTTTCGGGGTCTCGGACAGGGGATCAAGGAGAGTTTTGCCCGGAGTTCATTTTGATGCTCCATAAAGCGTTTTGTATGCGGCGGCAGGGTAAGTTCGCTGGCAGGCAGACGCTAGCGGGCTCGAGTTCGCACTTGGCTGGTGTGGACGAGAGCGGCGAAGGCCCCTCGGCTCCTAAGCGGCCTCGACAGCGCGACTCCTTGGCGGGGGAAAGCGATTGGCCGGAGTTGGAGGAGGATGTTTGGGATCCTCCAGAGGGTGCGCAGGATATGGAGGAAGGCGAGCTAATGGAGCCTGAGGATCAGTCTAAGATAATTAGGGTTTTTCGTAGAGAGGAGCTCCCAGCGTTGATTACTGAGTCGTTGCAGATGTTAAAGTTGACGGCGCCGGCGGATGCAGAGGATGAGGTGGAAGACCCTGTTATCCAGGCGGTGCGTCAGTCTCAGGTGGTGTTTCCAGTGCACAAGGTGGTTGATAAGATGATCCAGGACGAGTGGAACCAGCCCGATGCTGGTCTCCGAGGTGTGCGTACCATGAATAAGCTCTATCCTATCGCCGAGAAGGATAAGGAGAGGTTTCGAACTCCACGGGTGGATGCCGTTGTGTCCGCAGTTACCAAAAAGACGACCATTCCGGTGGAAGGAAGCGCCGCCTTGAAAGATGCGCAGGACAGTCGAGTCGACGGCCTTTTAAAGCAAACGTTTGAGGCTGATTCGTTATCGTTGCAGGCGTCTATCTGTGGAGCTTGGGTGGCGCGCGCCTGTTTGCGTTGGGTTCAGCGGTTGCGTCACTCGACTAACTTGGATTCGGCTGAGCTTACGGAGTTGGGACGTCTGGAATCTGGGACAGCGTACTTGGCGGATGTTCACTATGATTTGATCAGAGCGCTGGCAAATAGTACCGCATCAGTGATTGCAGCTCGCAGATCGGTGTGGTTGCGTAATTGGTCGGCGGACGGGTCTTCTAAGGCACGACTTGGGAAGTTGCCGTTTAAAGGAAAGTTGCTTTTCGGTGAGGACTTGGATAAGTTGGTCAAGGATCTCGGGGAGTCCAAAGCGGGTCGGCTCCCGGAAGACAAACCCAAGCAGGGTCGGCCCAGTCAGCCCTTTCGGGGTCAATTTCGTGACTTTCGCAGATTTCGGACGCCGCGGTATGGCGCCTCTCAGAGAGGCCGTTTTACTACCCGCGGACAGGCTTTCCGGGGATTTCGGGGGGCTACCAGGGGATTCGCCTCCGGCTCCCTGTCGACAGTCCGCAAGTCACAATGAGATGAGGTGGGTCCCGGTGGCGGACGCTCCTATCGGCGGGAGGCTTCAGGGGTTTCTGTCCGCTTGGACCCGCATCACCTCCGACCAGTGGGTCTTGGAGATCATTCAGCACGGGTATGCCTTGGAGCTGGCGAGACCCGTGATGGATTCCTTTGTGATGTCTCCTTGCCGAGGACAACAGAAGATTCTCGCGGTTCAGGAAACTTTAACCCGTCTGCTGCGCTTAGGGGCAGTAGTGGAAGTTCCCAAACAGGAATACGGTTTGGGTCGGTACTCCATATATTTCGTGGTGCCAAAGAAAGGCGGAGCGCTGCGTCCTATTCTAGATCTCAAGGGCGTGAATCGGTGTCTCAAAGTGTCTCACTTTCGTATGGAAACGTTACGGTCGGTGATTGTTGCGGTCCGTCAAGGGGAGTTTCTGACGTCCTTGGATCTCACGGAGGCTTATCTGCATATTCCCATTCGCGAGGCGCACCAGCGTCTCTTACGGTTCGCCTTGCCGTGGGGGCACTATCAGTTCCGGGCTTTGCCCTTCGGCCTTGCCACGGCTCCGCGTACTTTCACCAAGATTATGGTGGTGGCGGCGGCGGCGCTGCGGAAGGAAGGCATACTGGTGCATCCATATCTAGACGACTGGTTAATACGGGCAAAGTCGGAGGAGGAGAGTCGGCGGGTCACCAACAGAGTGGTCGAGTTTTTGCAGGGCCTTGGATGGGTGGTCAATCCCGACAAAAGTCATCTACAACCAGTTCAGATCCTCGAATATCTCGGGGTGCGGTTCGACACCCGCAGATCGCTGGTGTTTCTTCCAAACCAGCGGGCGCAGTCCCTGCGCAGCTTGGTGCGCTCCTTTCGAGCCACACCTGCTCCAACGGCGTGGCTTTACCTACGCGTTCTGGGCACCATGGCAGCGACGCTGGAGGCGGTACCTTGGGCCAAAGTGCACATGCGCCCACTGCAGAGAGCGTTGTTGCGGCGTTGGTCACATCAGGTGGACTCCCTAAGCAGGAGGTTGCCTTGCCCGCTCGGGGTGCGTCGGTCGCTGAAGTGGTGGTTGCGTCCCTCTTCCCTGGCGGCGGGCATGCCTCTCGAACAGCCAGCGTGGATACCAGTAATGACGGATGCCAGTCTTTCGGGCTGGGGAGCTCACTGCGGGGGGCAGTTTGCACAGGGTCTCTGGTCCCCGCTAGAGACGACTTGGTCCATCAATCGGTTGGAGTTGCGCGCGGTGGCGAGAGCTCTGGTGGCGTTCGAGCGATTGGTGCTGGGGGGTGCCGTTCGGATTCTGTCGGACAATTCGGTGACGGTCGCTTACATCAATCGCCAGGGAGGCACGGGAAGTGCAGCGATGGAGGAAGAATCGGATTTGCTGTTTGCGTGGGTGGAGAGTCGGTTGACAGCTCTCTCTGCGGCGCACATTGCAGGAAAGGACAACGTGATGGCGGATTTTCTCAGCAGAGTACGCGTGGATGTGGGGGAGTGGGAGCTGCATCCCGCGGTCTTTGCGCAGATCAAACGGCGTTGGGGGACGCCCATAATGGACTTGATGGCGACATTTCAGTCCGCCAAGGTTCCTCGATTTTACAGCAGAAGACGCGAAAGAATGTCCGAGGGAATCGATGCGCTGTTGCAACTCTGGCCAACGTCGGGTCTACTCTACGTTTTTCCACCGTGGGCGCTAATCGGACGAGTGGTGCAGAGAATAGAGGCGTTTCGGGGAAGGGTCCTTCTGGTGGCCCCCGATTGGCCGCGGCGTCCGTGGTACGTGGATTTGATGCGGCTCCTCGACGGCCTACCCTGGCGCCTTCCAGCTCGATCGGATCTGCTGCGTCAGGGGCCGCTGTTCATGCCTCAAGTGGATCGATTCTCGCTTACGGTATGGCCATTGAAAGGGCTCGGTTGAAGAAAAAAGGCTATTCTCCGGCGGTTATTTCTACGCTGCTAAAGGTTCGAAAACGGTCTACTTCTTTGGCCTATGTGCGGATCTGGCGTATTTTTGAAGATTGGTGTTCTCGGCATCAGATTCGCGTGGCTACTGCTGCGGTGCCCGTGGTGTTGAATTTTCTGCAGGATGGTTTTGATAAAGGTTTGGCGGCCAGTTCATTACGGGTTCAGCTGGCAGCGTTGGCCTGCTTTCGCGGTAAGGTTCAGGGCTTGGCGTTAGGGGCACATGCGGATGTCATCCATTTTCTGCGGGCCGTATCCCATCTTCGCCCTGTCCGTCGCCCCCATGTTCCATCTTGGGATCTTAATTTGGTGTTGTCGGCGTTGGTGAAGCCGCCCTTTGAGCCCTTACGTTCTGTATCGCTAAAGGATCTCACGCTTAAAGTGGTGTTTTTGGTGGCAATCTGTTCTGCGCGTCGTATTTCCGAGTTACAGGCCCTATCCGCCAGGGAACCCTTTTTGTCCTTTTCTAAGGAAAAAGTGATACTACGGCCAGTGCCGTCTTTCTTGCCTAAAGTGGTTTCTCCGTTTCATTTGAATCAATCAGTGTGCTTACCTGTCTTGGGGTCTCTGACGGGGGACGCGGCAGATCGCAGTTTCCATCGCTTGGATGTAAAGAGGGCCTTGAGACAGTACTTACGGTCTACTAAACCCTTTCGTAAGTTGGATAGGCTGTTCCTTTTGTTTGGAGGCAGGCGTAAAGGTGAAGCGGCGTCTAAGGCTTCCATTGCCCGTTGGATTAAGGAAACTATCGCATCTGCTTATTTGTTGCAAGGTCGAACGGTCCCGGACGGTTTGAGAGCTCATTCAGCCCGGGCGCAGGCGGCGTCATGGGCAGAGCACGGTTTGGTTCCGCCGGGTGAGATTTGTAGAGCGGCTACGTGGTCGTCATTGCATACCTTCAGTAAGCATTATCGTTTGGATGTTGCAGCGGCCACTGATGCTGGCTTTGGGGCGGCGGTGCTGCGTTCCGGCTGGAAGGGTCCCCCCCGTTAATTACTGCTCTGGTACATCCCAGAAGTAGAGGACTGCACTGGAGGAACGATAAGGAAATGGGAATTACACATACCTGGTAATTGTAGTTCCTTGAGTGACGACAGTGCAGTCCTCATTCCCGCCCAGTGATTTTTCTTAGGGGAGCCAGCCGGACGCCGCCCGATCCGGTTCTACAGGTAAGTTCACTTATGTATTTGATAGGGATCAGTGTGTGATATTTCGAGGACAGTTCAAGGCGTCAGACGCCTTCTATACAGGTTGTTCTTCTGTTTTCAGTTCTCCTAGTTTAGGTGCGTTTGGCATTTGTTCCTACTTATTTGTTGCTCCTTTGAGTCTGCTTTGTTAATAGTTTACACTGGAGGAGGAGAGACAGAGCACCAGGATATATCCAGTGATGTCATGAATTTGACGTACCAGTCTCCAGGCTGCAGGAGGAGGTTGACAACCCAGAAGTAGAGGACTGCACTGTCGTCACTCAAGGAACTACAATTACCAGGTATGTGTAATTCCCATATTTCACACATCCCCTAATTTAACAGAGTAATTAACCTACAGGAGCAGACGTTGCACAGCAATCCATGAGATGGGGGACGGGGTGAGAGAGAGGAGGAAAGGGGGGAGGGTGGGGCAGGGAGTGAGAGATATGGTAAAAAAACATGGGAGGAGTCTGTCGACACAGGCACCCCCAATGTTCAGTAGGATGGAACAAAATAGAGAGAGGGGAGGCCCAATCAGCCAATATCTTCATGATCCCAACCCAAATCAAAGAACATCTTAACAGGAGCCCAAATATTTTCATAACTCTTCAAATATCCTCCCATATGGGCAACACCTTGCTCAAGCTTCTTAATGTGCGCCACTTTTTTGGGCCAGTCCAGGAGTGTCTGTGCTGTGGGGTTCCTCCACTTAGCTGTTACACATGACCGGATTGCTAAAAATAAAAAGTTCCAAAAAATTTTTTCTGGTCACTAGTAGAATGCAAATATATCAAAAGACCAAACCTACATTCAAATAAAACAAAGCACGCTGTATACGGTTATGGATACATAGTTGCCATCCAGCACAGCTCAAAAACAGTGGTTTATCAGGGGTAAACGAGGGTCTCAGCAATCTCGGGCTACTATCAAGATATGGCACTTGCTGAGCAACACCAACATATGAAGCCCATTTTACATCAGCGACCTTCAACACCAGAACCCCCAAAACCAGTAATTTACAAGAAAAAGCCACATAAAAAACTTAACCTATAGACACTTCTGCTGCATGTGGCTTTTTCAACCCCAACGCCTCCAAGCAAGTGCTTATGAGCGTTTCGCCAATCACATTGCTTCTTCAGGGGAGATACTGGAAATAAGAAATAAAAATTAAAATAAAGATAGATATACCTGCAATCATCAATACAAAGCTTCCAACCATAACCTATGATTAATACAACCACAAAAATAAGACACCCCAGCTCATAAGGTTTCTGCACATTAACAACTAGCTCTGCGGTGACCAAACAAACGTCTACCAGCCAACAAGCTTCACACAAACACGCATGAGCCAAACGCACTTCGACACCCTTATAACCAACACGTACTATTTACGTCATAACGCCTAAAGCACCTCCCAAACTCAACTCGTTAAACCACTACCGACTCAGATACAACTACCCCACTCTATCTGGGTATTCAACCCAGCCGGAGCCACCGTCCCAATTGTAAAAATCCATCTTTGCTCACAAAACACAAGCGATTGCTCACGCATCCATCCCTCCTGTCCAACTAATATCTGATCTAAATAAAAGCAATGCAAATCCAAGAACCGATGACCTTTCTCAAGACAATGCACTTCTAACGGAGCCTCAACAACCCCACAAGAAATCCTACTTTTATGTTCAAGAATATGCTTGCGAAATGATCGATTTGTTTTACCTATATATAATAGATCACAAGGACACATAATACCATAAACCACTGAACAGGAACAGGAACCACAGGAAGTATGCTTCTTCAACCGAAAAAGCTTATTATGATATGTGAACTGGGAAATGGCCTTAGAGACCATACAAATGGAATAATTGCCACAAGGACTATGACCTACCTCCAAATCCACCCTACACATCGGACGCAACACTGAAGGGCACAAGTAGACTTGCAGATTATGCTGCCTTTTCCACACACACCTAATAAATGTATCCTCTAAACCAGGAAGAATATTCAAAACCTTCGTATGTCTCTTCACAATTCGCTGAATCAAAACTCTAAAGGGGGAATATTTTGAAATGAAATTGACATAATCCACATCCTCTTTATCAAATCACTCACGTGGAGTTAACAACAGAGCCCTATTGATGAACGAAGCCCTTTTGAATGCCTTCTGGACCACTTTATTAGGATACACTCTCGACAAAAAACCTTTTGCCAAAGATTGCGAATGCTGTCTAAAATCCAAATCATCCGAAAAATTCCTCGGGTACCTTACAAATTGTGAGAACGGCAAGCTCTCTCGCAAACCTCTAGGGTGGGCACTCTCAAAGTGCAAAAACGTGTTCCTATCAGTGGGTTTTCTATGCACTGAAGTAATCCAGCCATTTAAACCCTTCTGAACTACCACATCAAGGAACACTATCTCTTTATAATCAAAAGTACTCGTGAACTGAATATTGGCATCACAATTATTAAGCCATCCTAAAAACTCATGGAAATCAATATATTGGTTATCCCACAAAACAAACACGTCATCAATATAACGACACCACAATTTTATACATGGCTCAAACCGAGGCTCAGAAAGCCAACGTGTTTCAAACAAACCCATGAAGATATTAGCAACCGAGGGTGCTACCATAGCCCCCATCGCCACTCCAGAAATTTGATGGTAAATTTGACCTTCAAAAACAAAATAATTTTGGAAAATTGCCAACTCAGTAATCTCCAATAAAAAATCAGTCCTTCAGTTAAATCATCCCGACCCCGAAGTGCATGTTCAACCGCCTGATACGCAGCCACCTGTGGAATAGACGTATACAAAGAAGTTACATCTAACGTGGCCAGCAAAACTAGAGGAACTAGACAACAACGAATGATCATTCAGAATCTTAAGAAAATGCGTTGTATCCCTCAAATAGGAAGGAATCTCCAATAATAAAGGACGCAAAAAAGAGTCCACAAACATTGACAGTGGTTCGAGCAAGGTTAAAGCAAGCATGGTTTGAAGGAGGGAACAAAATGGGAAGGAGATTAGCAAGGCGGTTAAAGGCAAAGCAGCAGAAGTCAAATATCGGGGGAATCCGAAATCAGCAGGGGGAAATGGTTTATAAACCAACGGAGATTTGGAGGGTTTTTGTGGAATACTATGAGAAGCTCTATAGCAGCGAGGTTAAGGGAGGGGGAGTGAAGGGAACAGAATTTTAGGAGGATTGTAAGTTACCCAGTATATCCGATGAAGAGGCGGAAGAGTTGGGAAGGCCGGTGAGCACGGAGGAGGTGAGAGCGGCAATCAAATCCCTCAAAGATGGGAAGGCACCAGGACTAGACGGGTTAACGGCAAAATTCTATAAACTGACTCAAGATAGCATTACGGACCTATTAAGTGTGTTTAATGGGGTGCTACAGGGTGAGGAGTTGCCTCAGTCTATGGCAGAGGCAGGCATAACCGTTATTCTTAAACCGGGGAAGGATCATACAACATGTGGAGCCTATAGGCCGATATCCCTTATAAATTTGGATGCAAAACTGTTAGCCAAAATTTTGGCTGCTAGGTTGCAAAAGATAATGCAAAAGCTGGTGTATAAGGATCAGACAGGGTTCATTAAGGGGAGGTGGGGGGGGGGGGACGACAATATTAGGAAGCTTTTGAATGTTATTTGGTCGCTGCAGGAAACAGGGAGGGAGGCGGTATTCTTAACGGTGGATGCCGAAAAGGCATTTGATAGAGTGAAGTGTCAGGTATTGGAGAAAATGGGATTTGGGGGGAAGTTCTTGAGTTGGGTAAAAGCACTGTATCATAGCCCGAGAGCCCGGATAAGAAGGGTAAATGGGGGGGGGGGGGTACTCGGATAATTTTCGCCTAGGCAGAGGGACGCCTCAGGGGTGCCCGCTGTCGCCCCTGCTGTTTGTGCTAGTTATTGAGCCAATGGCGGAGTACGTAAGGAAGCAGATAGATATTGAGGGAGTGAGGGTGGGAGATCAGCTCAGTAAGGTGGCATTGTTTGCTAATGACGTGATCTTTACGCTGAGTCGGCCGTTTTCGAGTTTGCTGAATTTAATGAAAGCCATTGGGAGATATAGTGAGATAGCTGGATATAAGCTGAATGTGAGTAAGACTGAAATCTTGGGGTTCAATTTAGAGAAAGGCTGGAACAGAGGATAAGAGAGGCATTCCCCTTCAAATGGATGAAGGGTCGTTTTAGATATTTGGGTATACAGCTGGGCAACTCTATGAGAGAAATTAATGAATGGAACTATAGGCTCTTGATAAAGGCCATTAGGCAGGACTTGGCCAGTTGGCAGGGGTTGCACTTATCATGGTTAGGGAGGATAGCAACAATCAAGATGAATGTACTGCCGAGGATTTTGTTAGTATATATGGCATTGCCAAATAAAATAACGAGACGGTGTCTTAAAGAATTTCAAGGAATGATGATGAGGTTCATATGGGCAGGGAAGGCTCCTAGAGTGAGTAGGGAGACGATGTTTAGAGCAAGGGAGTAGGGAGGGATGGGAGTGCCGAACTTAGCGAATTACTGTGAGGCGGCGCAGTTGAAGGCTGTGTTTGTTTGGAGGGACAGGGGTGAGACTCCACAATGGTTTCATATGGAAAGAGAGAGAGGGGAGAATCAGAGGCAGAAGTATGGGGAAGCCTAAGAGATAAGGGGGGGGGGGGGTGGGGAAAGAGTGAGGAATCCACAAAAAGAATTAGCATGGCAAATTTGGGGGAAATGGAAGAGTTACTTGATGCAGGATAAGCAATGGACGCGGGAGATGCACTTGCAAAATATGTCAGGATTTGAGCCAGGGAAGAGAGGGGGGATTTTTAAGGAATGGGCGGACAGAGGATTGGTTAGAGTGGGGCAAGTGGTGGATAAGAGGGGGAAGGTTAGAACCTTCCAGGAATTAAATGAAAGTTTTGGGGTACTTGATAAAAGAGTATTACGCGTATATACAGTTATGGCATTTCTTGCAGAAGGGAGAGGTAAAAACGGACCTAGGGAGGAGGAGTACAGAGTTCGAAGAACTAATGCAAAAAAAGGATAATCTTAGAGAGAGAGTCTCAAAGTTATATAAACTCCTAAATAGTAAAGGGGTAGGTAAAGTTCGTTGGCAAGAACAGTGGGAGGAGGAAATAGAGGGTCCCTGGGAGGAGGAAAGGTGGAGGGATATATATGAAAGTGAATGAAGATTGGCGGGGGGGAACAACACTGGTGGAGAATTGTTTAAAAATTAGGTTAAGGATGGTCATCTATAAGGATAGGGATGGAAATTGCTGGAGGGGGTGTGGGCAATGGGGTGATTTGATTCATATGATTTGGGGATGCCCCAAAATTCAGAGGTTATGGCAGGAAGTGGCAAAGCTATATAAAGAGGTGACGGGTGCAAATAAAGCTGGATACGGGAAGTATAGGCTTGCTTGAAAGGGAGGAAGGGGGAAACACAATGCTTACCAGTTTTTGGCATTATTGTGTGGTGGCGTGCCGACTAGCTATATTGCAGAGGTGGAACAGGGGAGGAGGCCCCCCAATGAGGGAGATAATGGGAAGAATAGAGTATCTTTGGAATATGAGCTTGGTGGGAGCATATAGGAAGAACCAGAGAGCGAAACACAAGGATATTTGGCAAGCATATGAAGTATGGCGGGAGGGGGGGTGGAATAAATGGATGATGGGCTAGTAGGGGTAGGGTAGGAGGGATAGGGAGGGTTGGGGTGGGGGGGATGGAGGGTAGGGGGTTAGAGGAACGGGAAGAGAGGGACTGGGGGGGTGGGGGAGGGAGAGGGATGTAAGCAAGGAGGGAGTTAAAGGTTTGATACTGATTTATGGCTCAGAATTTGGATGGAAAACTGACCACTGAAGTGTGAAAAGTAGTGACGGGAATGTAAATAACTGGTAGCAGTCATAGATGAGTGGGGGACCGGGGGACCAGGGATGGATTTGTTGAATGTAAAGAAGTTGAAAGTAGTGGTTAAGGCTGAGATGTGGGGAGAGGTAAGAAATGCAGCATAGAAGAAATGGATATGTTTGTTGGCATTATAAGTATTATTGTTAGAGCTGCAATTAGGGGAGAACGGGGATAGAAGAGGGAGGGGGTCGAGGATGATAATGTTTGATGTTTGTTGTAGGTTGGTTAGCTCATTTCTCAAGAGGGAAATGTAATGAAAAGAATTGTTACAGTTAACGGTGTAAGGTGTATTTTATGCTAATTGGTTGAAAATTAATAAAATCGAAATTACAAAAGGATCTTTTATTATTCTCTATCTTCCAGAAACAGAAAACTAAGAACAAAGGAAAACAGTCCAGTGGAATTACAGATCTGCTACCTCTCACAGCAGACTAACAGGGTCATTCTGTCTTATCTCTGATGCAGATTTCTAGACAATTAAAAGTCAGAATGTCTGCTCATGATTCTGTCTTACTTCCTGACTCAGCAGCAAGTATGACAGGCTTTCCTGGACACAAGAGATCAGGGTAACAGACCTACACAAGACAGACTACATACACACAAAACTCTCAGACACGACAAGAGGGATACTGAGGCCATAGAGAATCTAGGAAATCCATACTTCCCCACAGCCTCCTGATTCATCGTGTATCTGGTCCTGTCACATTATATACCCTTGCTCAGGACCATACTTTCTATTGGGGCATTCTTATCTAATTAGCTCATTCTTGTTCCAGCTGTCTGGGCCCCACTTGTGTGATTTGCCATGTTATTCTACTCATGTCTGTACCCCTCTCCGTTGACCTTTCTTATGCCCATGTCTGCAATTATCAGTCTTGGCCTTGTCAGATTTATATTGTTATCTGAACTCTGTCCCCCTCACTCAGTTCTTTACCTGGTTTTCTTGCCTGGTTCTCTCCCACCCCTCAGTTCCCAAGAAATATATCTCTTCAACTCCCTGTGTTCTGACAACTATACTGGGGGCCATATGTTGTTCTTCATGCTAGGCTGGCATGTTTATCTCTCATGATTGCCTTTCTGCCCTGTGTTACTGTGTTAACTCCTTCTCCTCTGGCTCTCACAAGGGCCTGAGCAAAAAGGCCCCAGGGAGAGTGCGAAAAGAAGAGGAGACAGCAGACATCCCTGCCGCGTGCTCTCCCCAATGTAAATAGAAGTAAAAGAACTCTGTTTATCCTAAGCCTTGCCATCAGCACATTGTTCAAGGCCTGAGGAATCAGTAGGAAAGCCGGGCTAAAATTAAAAGCTTCAAGAACCTGCAGCAGGAAAAGCCACTCAACGCGGTCGAATGCCTTTTCTGCATCAAGAACCAGAAAAAACTTCTGGCTTGGCTGAATTTATTTATTTACATTCTCTTATATACCGCGCTATTCTGCATCAGTGCGGTTTACATTGAACAAACTGAAATTACATTGAACAGGGCATTATAACTTGGAGATAACTATTTTATAGGGAACATGGGCTATGGAGGGTTAAGTGGCTTGCCCAAGACCACAAGGAGCACCTGTGGGACTAGAAACCCCAGTCCTTCCGGCCCAAGGTTGCTATCCTCTAGTGGGATTTGAACCCCCGACCTTCCGGCCTGAAGTACCTTGCCCCAACCACTAGGCCACTCCTCCACTCCTGAATCTAATTTGCATTGATAAACTATACACAAGACTCTCCGCACGTTATCTGCTGTATTGTCGCCTTTTAATAAAAGCCGTTTGGTCCTTATGTATCAGATCCAGAATAAGCTGATTCAAGCATAGGGCAAAAATTTTTGTGAGCAGCTTCGCATCAATATTGAGGAGAGAGATTAGTTGGTAGGAGCCGGGTGCAGTCTGGTCCTTACCCTTTTTGTGTATTAAAGTAACATGGGCATCCAAAAAGGAAGGTGGGATTTTCCCCCCGTTCCACCACAAAATTGAGAACCTTGCATGGTTAAGAAGATAGTGCCTCACCAAAAGTCTTGTAAAACTCTGGAGGAAACCCATCAGGCCCGGCAGCCTTCCCCATGGGCAGGGCCCGAATAGCCTGATGGAGCTTGGGCCTGTCTAACCATTCCTGCTGCTCCTCAGGCATCTTTCTTGCTTCCCCTTCAAGTAGTCCGCTATCTGTTGGGTGTCTGCGTACAATCTGATGAATACAGTGCCCTATAGAACCATACCAGCACCCGCTGGATTCTTCCCTGTCATGGGATCAGCCCTTTGGACCCCCTGGGGTGGGAATTCTGATCACAGCTGTGACTAAGTGCATCACTGTTCCAGTGGACGGAGGTGGTGCATATGAGGAGTCAGTTTTAGAGGGTCAAGGTCCTTAAGAAGGCCTTGGCAGTCACCGCCTTAGTCTCTCAGGCAATTTCATTATGTAAAAATGTTAGTGAATTTTTAATAAGAGGGAGGCATGTTTCATTCCAAAATAAACCTAAATGACAGGCTGATATTTATCAAAATAAAATGTTGATGCTGACCCATTGTACATTAAATGACAAAGCCTTTTTGCATCTTGGTACACTTCTGCATATTCTACAGGCCTGCAAGGATATTAAGATAGTCAGGAACCAATTTATTAGACATTTCTTTTGTACATCAATTTAATTCAGCCCGAGTGACTATTTTAGTGTTCTGCTGTTCTCTTAATTTTGCTGCTATGAAGTGAAGGACCCACCAGGTGTTAGTGGGTACAGATTTTGTAGTTGTAACTGATGAATTGACATTTTTGTCTGTTCTTTGTCTCTTTTATAAATGTATTCTTGTTCTTCACACTGATTGGTGAATAATGCAGATTATAAATATTTTTAAATAAATAAAGCACTATGGGGTAATTTTATAAAGCTTTTTCCATGGATTAAGCTTGTTTAAACTGAAAAAGGCCTCTTATAAAATTACTTAAAGGATTACACTTGAAAAAATATGCACAATGACAAGAAAGTGTGTACTTCGATATGGCCTGTGAGTAGATTTGTTTGAGGGCATAGTTTGGGCAGAATGCAGAGTGGTGAAGTACATAGTAGTTTATAAAATATGCACCTGCTTGCATACTTGGTTCATGTACATTTATACTTGATCCTGAGCATGTGTAAATGTATGTGGGTACATTTTAGCATAATTATATAGGTTTTGTGAAGCTGTTTTATGTGTTTGTATAAAATATCCTCAAAATAACCTACTTGGACTTCCAACTTAGCTGGAATATTATAAAATTACCCTTTATTTGTTAATGTCTTTCCAATTCCATCATCTCAACTTAGGAGCAAATAAATAAGCAATGTTTTTAGTTTTTAGGAACTGATTTTTAGGGTTTTTTTTTTAAGGAATTGATTCTGCTGATGTGCCTCATTGATTTGAGTTGGTCAGTTCAGCTGACTCTTCTCCTTCAGGCTGATGTAGACAGACCAATGTGTCCTTTGTGTGCAGATAACACAACTTATAAGCACAAGTTCCGACAGGCTAAATGCAGAAAAGAGACTAACACGCATAAACAATAAATGAAAAGCAAGCACACACAGTAATGGCAGGTATATTTAAATTATAGGCAGATAAGCTGCATGTATTAACATGGCATGCTAATATTGTCTGCACCCGATGCAGAGAAATGCGTAGAGGATTATGTAATCAGCCAAAGCATCAATATCTCTACGCCTCAGTCAGAGGTGACTTTAAATATCTTGCGCGTATTCCTGCCAGTATTTTGATGGCATTGTGGGCTTTCCCCGATGCCTGGATCATCTGAGGTGAAGTGGATGATCCAGGTATCGGGGAAAGCCCCCAATGCCATCAAAATACTGTCGGGGGCGGGGGGATGCTCCTGACACTGACCCTCCCCCCTGACAGAAACTCCCCTGGTAGCCCAGCGGCCCCCCCCCCACCCACCTGGCAGGGTCAGACTGCTTTCTACCTTATATGGCAGTCTGACAATGCAGGGGCAGAAGCATATGGGCAACGCTCCTGCTCCATTGTAAAGGTACCGAGTGGAGTGGTGGGGGTATGAGGCTGCTGGGCCACCAGGGATTTGGCTTCTGTCAGGGGGTTGGTGTCGGAGGCACTGGCCCCTGGAAAGTATTTTGATGGCATTGGGGGCTTTCCTTAATGCCTGGATCATCTGAGGTGAAGTGTCCAACTACCCCTCAGATGACCGTTTCTCTGGAAGAGCATGCCAAGCTTGTGTCGACTTCTGTACACATGTGTTTGACTTGCTCTTCCAGTTTAATGCTGACATTTGCACTATTGTTTAATGCATGGATAATTTGCATATGCATCTCTTTCTGCATGCCAGTGCTGAAGTACGCTGCATATAGGTGTACATAGTTAGTAGTGTGTGACTTCCGAGCGGGCTTTCCGTATCGGCCTGCTAATGTCTGTTGCAACTCTAGATTAAAATATAAAAATAGACAGATTACCTATGGTTGGATATGTTTTTTAGTTTGCTTGCTGCTAAATATTTTTCGGTATTGACATTATAGATATGCCATCAATATACAATACGTTGAGAAAATGCATCTGGCTGTGGTCGTGTGTGGAGAACGACTAGAGGAGGCAGTTACTATGTTAAAATCTGCAGTTATTTTGAGTGTCAAATATCTTCATTGTCATATATTTGCAGAAGATCAACTGCACAAAAGCTTTAGGAAAATAGTAAGTATATAAGATTTTCATTATAATTCATGGTGATGTAAAATGATTAAAATTGCCTATAAAAGATTTCATTATTAGTTTAGAATTACCATCAAACCATTAGGTTTGCACATAGAACAGTTCATGGAACTTAGGACTCAACTTCTACTTTAGCCAAAGAAAAGAACATTAAGGGGTATGTTTACTAAAATGCGGTAGTTTTACCATGTGTTGTTGAACTCATGCTAACAAATGTAGGCATGCATTTATAAGTGCAGTTACAGCCACCCATTGTGAGTGCATGCTAATAGCACCCACGCTAACCTCAGTGCATAGTCAACATCCACACTCTACCCCTAACTTGCCCAGCTTTTGCCCCAACCTGTACTAAGTGGTTAGGATAGGATTTTTAGCATGACTGCATTTTTAGCTCGTGTTAAGTTATCACTGTGAACTTGGCTCATGATAAACCCCATGCTAGCACTGCAGTTAACTTAATGAGCTTAGGGGCTTGTTTACTTAACAGTTCATAGACTAGATTTACTAATGTATGCCCAAACTAGAGTGAACAAATACTGTTGATGGGTGTTTTTTTTAGTTAATAGGTACAATTTTATGAAATGAGACATATAAATAATGTGCGCTAATGTGTGTTTAGTGCACAGTAAACACATTAATGCCTCTTGATAAATCTAGCCTTATGTTGTGGTAGGCTATGGCCTATGATAGCCTGCAAATATGAGAGGCCTGTAAGTTTTTTTTTATTATTTATTTATTACAATCTTTTATATACCGCGCTATTTGGTATCAGCGCGGTTTACATGAAACAAAATAACCAGAATGAACTATTCTGAGTTTACAGAGAACAGGTATACAAACTTGGGTAACATGGGGGAACTATTTACAAATATTATTTACATACAGTCGTTATGATAATGACAATGGACACTGATCATGATATCACACTGAGAAAGTTGATGAGGCCCTGATTCCAACCCCCATCTTAGTAAAGAACCAAAAATCTGTGAAAGACTGAGAAAACTGTTTTAAACTGCTTAATAAGAAGTTTTCCATGAATTCATAAATCCTTCATTATTCTCTTGTGTTCTGAGGATAGAAATGTTTCAATACTTGCATTCCTAGAGCTAGAAACGACCTTGCAGTAGAGTTGTATCCATACCTAGAAACTGTGCCATTGTTAGAACAATCCTAGAGGAGGGGAGCTGGGTGCTAGGCCCAGGAGGGATCTCCGATTGGACAAATGCAGGGGGCGTTGGAACCAATAGAAAGTCTGCATGTATCAAACTGAAAATAAATGTATAAAATGAATATGTTTCTGTAAGAACTTTGCTCAGTCCTTTTTGAAGCTTGACTGTCTGGGCCTTGTGCACAATAAATTGGCTTGGACCCTGCAATTGATTCCTGGATTTATTCATTGTCTGCACTTCGCTGCTACATATTTTTGGTGCGTTGGCCGGGAATGTGCGGATAGTGAATGGTATTCAAGCTAATATTCCATGTAATTCGCCTCCAGGTTTGGCCCGGTTGGAACCGTGTCTGTCCGACCGCGGGGGAAACCTCAGGCGCCACCGATCCTTTTGTGTCGGAGAGGGTTCCGCCTTGCCTCGGCGGACCACTGGGTCCAGCCGGCCAACACCTCCGAACCCGAGGGGAGTCCGCGATCCAATCCAAGAACTGGTTTGGTATCGGGAACCGGATCCGGTGAGTAGACATTTTCTTGTTTAATAGTCAGTGAAGCCTGGGGAAAAGTCTTGCATGAGTATGTGAGACAAATTTGGTATAGACTGAGAACGTCTTGCATAAGTGCGCAAAGACGAGAGAGCTTGATTACCTCTCATAAGGGCGGTCCTAGTACGCTCCGCATAAGGGTTAGCGGAAGCTGAAGCCATCGACCCTTCGGGATGAGTTAGTCAGAAAACCTTGGGCATTTGAAAAATAATTTCTTGTGATGGTATGACTGCCTGTGTGATTGAGAGGTCTTGAGATACAGACCGAGTGAGAGCGGACTCCTGAGTAGCGCAGTTCCTGGCCGGGCGACCGTGCCCAGGTCGCGAAAAGGAGGAAGCGTGTGGTGTTTGTCCCCCCCCATTGTTTTGTGGGCTGTATGGACCCCTTACCTACAGCCATACTACCTACCCTTACTGTCTGTTGTCGTGTACGTCATTACGTGTACGCCATTACGATTATGGGAGGGGCGGAGTCCACGCAAACTCCGTTGGAATGTATGATCAAGAATTTCCATAAAGGATTTTCAGGAGACTACGGAATAAAAATGTCTCCGTCTCGATTAAGAATGTTATGTGATAGGGAGTGGCCTGTGCTAGCTACTTCATGGCCCCGTGAGGGCACCTTTGATGTTGAAATAGTTTCCCGTGTTCATCAGCTTGTACAAAAAACGCACCCTGATCAGTTCCCCTACATAGATTCCTGGCTGGGTGTTTGCGAAAGGCAGCCCTCTTGGATAAAGCGCTGCTATGAGGAACAGTGTAGAATACTAGTAGCAACCACTAGGGGGACCCGGAGGTTTAAGGAGGGGAAGCCACCTGTGTATTCCGCCTCAGAGTCCCCAGAAATCCTGGCCCGTTTACCCCGCTACCCATATAAGTTAGTTCCACCAGCTCCACCACTTGAAGCTGAACCTGATGAGGTACCTCAGCAATTACCGCTGCAGCAGCAAAAGAAGCCCACTTCCCCGCGTGATAGCCCCGAGTCTGGCTCAAGTACACCAGGGGGACCAGGGTCCTCCGACGATACTGGGAACGGAGGCTCTCCTGCCAGTTCAGGGTCACCCACCAAGGAAGCCTATACCCGGGAGCCGTATGATTTAAGAAGTGTAACCCCAAAGAAGAAGGAGAAGGCAGGGCGCCTAATGCCATTGCATCAAGTGCCTGGTTTACCTATCCTAAATGAACAGGGCCAGATGGCGCCAGGACCAACCAGTCTAATCTACGTGCCTTTTTCCACTATTGATTTATTAAACTGGAAAACGCATTATGCATCCTATACTGAAAAGCCCCAAGAATTGACAGAGTTAATGTCTAGTATAATGCAAACTCATCAGCCTACCTGGACTGATTGTCGCCAGCTCCTGTCCACTCTCTTTACTACTGAGGAGCGAGCGCGAATTGTGCAAGCAGCCATCTGCTGGTTAGAAGAGAATCCCGTAGAGGCAGGGGAAATGAATCTCCCAGAAGCAGCCGCCGCAGCTTTCCCAAATGAAGATCCTAGATGGGATCCAAATGATGAAAGGGGGGCGGCGGCCCTAACATGATTTCGCCAGGCCTTGCTGCAGGGCCTGAGGAAGGGAGGCCAGAGGGCCATGAATATCGGGACGGTATCAGAAGTTATCCAGGGTCCAGATGAGAGCCCAGCGGTCTTTTATGAGCGGTTGTCTGAAGCCTATAGATTGTATACCTCATACGATCCCGCCGCTCAGGAGAATTTGCGCATGATAAATGCAGCTTTTGTCAGTCAGTCCCAGAGAGACATAAAACGAAAATTACAGAAACTGGATGGATTTGCGGGCATGAATACAGCACAGTTAATGGAAGTTGCTCAGAAAGTGTTTGTGAATCGTGAAAATGAATGTAACAGAGAAAGTGAACGAAAGATGAAGAAGAAAGCAGATCTTCTTGCTGCCGCTTTAATTGAACGACGTGAAGGAGGTTTTCCTAATCGAAGAAGCAGAGGACGTGGAAGGGGTCGTGAGAATAATTGGACCCCACTGGGTGCGAATCAGTGCGCCCATTGCCGAGAAGAAGGACACTGGAGAAGTGAATGCCTGCATCTTGACTCCACCCCCAGGAGGGGAGGAGGGAGTCCCTGGAAAACAAGAGGCTGATTTCAGAGTTGTGGAAGAATGGATCGAGCACAGTTCCAGCGAGAGAGGGAAGAAGCTATTGAGGGAGTGGCAGTTGCAACGGGCTATGACGTGGATGAAATGGATGAAGACTAGGCCAGACCGGGCTCCAAGTTCACCCTGGGTCCCCAGGAGCCTATGGTCAGTTTCAAAGTAGGGGACCAATATATGGACTTTATGGTGGATACAGGAGCTGAACATTCAGTGGTGGCAAAGCCAGTGGCTCCTCTTTCCTCTCGATCTGTCACCATTATTGGGGCCACCGGGGCCAGGGCCACCAAGCCTTTCCTGCATGTGTGAATTAGGGGGACAGAAAATAACGCACCAGTTCCTGTATATGCCTGAGTGCCCTATTCCACTTCTGGGCCGAGATATGCTTGCCAAACTTCAGGCGCAAATATCCTTCGCTGAAGGGGGAGAAATGCAAATGACTGTGAACCCACAGCCTGCTGGATTGATGGTGCTAACTGTTCCCCGAGAAGAGGAGTGGCAGTTCTACAGCATATCTCCAACTAAGTCAGCCAATTCCTGTATACCTCCTAACCTTTTAGCCCTGACTGAAGTATGGGCAGAAGATAATCCACCTGGCCTAGCGAAGAACATAGCCCCTGTCATTGTTGCCCTCAAGCCAGGAGCGGAACCAGTGCATGTGAAGCAGTATCCTCTTCCTCGACCAGCTATTTATTTTTATTTATTTATTTAACAGTTGCTTATATACCGCTACCTTCCACAGATCAGGTGCGGTTTACATTGAACAAGGAATGAACAGATTAACAGGTCTGTTTTACATGAAACATTAATTAACTAGGTACAATTTTGCTAAATACATGAAACATTAATTAACTAGGTACAATTTTGCTAAATACATTTAAACATGAATTGGACTAAGTATGGTAAATAATTTGTTAAACAACAATCGAACTATTTATATATTTTAAACTATTTACATGTATCTATTTACAGGATTTACAAATAGTTATTTAATCGACTTTAATTGTAGTTAGATAGAAAAATTGGAATTGGTGTACTATTAAAGGTATCCACTGCCATCTGATGAAACTATTGAAGTATGGACTTCTCAAGGAGTGCCAGTCACCTTGGAATACCCCCCTTCTCCCAGTTAAGAAACCTGGGACGAGATTACCGCCCAGTACAGGATTTAAGGTGGGTAAATGATGCAGTTGAAACTATACACCCAGTGGTACCAAATCCTTATACTCTCTTGGGACTGATTCCCGCTGAGGCTACTCATTTCACCGTCCTGGACCTGAAAGATGCCTTCTTCTGCATACGCCTAGCCCCCACCAGTCAACGTTTGTTCGCTTTTGAATGGCAAGACCCCACAACAGGAAGGCGGGGCCAACTTACCTGGACTCGATTACCTCAAGGATTCAAGAATTTACCTACTCTCTTCAGTGCTGCTTTGAATCGAGATCTCTCAAGTTACTCTGAACCCAGGACAAAGGGTTCTTCTTCAGTATGTGGATGACCTGCTCATAGCCGCAAATTCAGAAAGTGAATGTCTACAAGCCACTAGTGAACTTTTGCATCTTTTAAACGAGGCTGGATACAAAGTCTCAAGAGCCAAGGCGCAATTATGTCAAACTGAAGTTAAATATCTAGGGTTCCAGTTGTCTAGTGGGATTCGATGCTTGGGACCAGAACGCAAAGAAGCTGTATGCAGTATTCCCACTCCAACCACCAGGAGGCAAGTAAGAGCCTTCCTGGGGGCCGCAGGATACTGTCGTATATGGATCCCCAATTTCGCTCTGCTAGCAAAACCATTGTATCAAGCTACCAAAGGAATGGAAATGTCTCCACTGGAGTGGGGACCCGAACAGGATGCAGCATTCCAATCTCTGAAAACCGCTCTGATGTCATCACCAGCTCTGGGTCTACAAGATGTCCAGAAACCTTTCCATCTCTATGTCCATGAGTCACAAGGAAATGCTCTAGGGGTACTGACTCAATCTCTTGGATCTTGGCAGCGGCCAGTGGCCTATTTGTCAAAACAGTTGGATGTGGTAGCAAGAGGTTGGCCCCCTTGTTTGAGAGCTGTGGCAGCGACAGCTCTTCTAGTGAGCGAAGCAGATAAGCTCACTCTGGGACAGAATCTACAAGTTATTATGCCACATTCTGTTCTGACCCTCATGGAACACAAAGGACGTTTCTGGCTAACGAATTCATGAATATTGAAGTATCAGAGTATGCTGTGTGAAAACCCCCAGATACAATTGAAGGTCAGTCAAGCTCTGAATCCTGCTACGTTGTTCCCAATTGGTCCTGGCTCCCCTGATCATGACTGTTTAGAAACTATGGACACTGTATTTTCAAGTCGCCCAGATTTGACTGATGTCCCTTTGAAGGACCCTGAACGGACTTTCTTTGTAGATGGAAGCAGTCTCGTCATCAATGGACATCGTTGTGCCGGGTATGCAGTGGTGACCCTTGATCTGGTAGTTGAGTCCTCAGCTCTGGCCCCAGGAACTTCAGCACAGAAGGCTGAACTGATAGCTCTCACTAGAGCACTGACATTAGGAGAAGGACTCCGTTTAAATGTGTACACAGATTCCAAGTCTGCCTTTACAACTTTGCACGCATACGGGGCCCTGTATAAAGAATGAGGGTTGATCACCTCAGGAGGCAAGTCCATTAGGTATGGGCCCGAGATATTGATGTTATTAGACGCTGTATGGGCCCCTAAGCAAGTTTCAGTCATGTACTGTCGAGGCCATCAGGCAGGAGTAGGAGAAGTTGCCCGAGGGAACAAATTTGCTGATGCCACTGCCCGAAAAGCAGCCACGACTGGACGAGTTGTGACCCAAGATACTTCAGTGCAGGCAGCCTTATTCCCGGTGCACCTTAGCTCATGGGCTCCCCAATACACTACAAGAGAGTTAGATTATTTCTGTGAAAAGGAGGGAGGGGTCCTAACAGAAAAATGTTGAATAGTGCTGTCACCTCCAAAGGGTAGCTCACCTCCAGGTCCCACAGTAATTCCTGAAGCATTAGGACCAGCCTTTGTTCATGCTTTTCATCAGGCCACACATTATGGGAAAACGGCCATGGAAAGAGCCCTAAGACCCCATTTCTGTATCTCACTACTAGGACCCCTGTCCGCTTCAGTGGCACAGCAATGTTTGACATGTGCCAAGACTAATGCTAAGCAGGGTCCCATTTCACCCCCAAGAGTTCAGTCAGTAGGGGTGACTCCTATGAGTGATATTCAGGTGGATTTTACTGAAATGCCACGAGCAAATGGATATCATTGCCTGTTAGTTTTAGTTTGCACATTTTCTGGGTGTGTAGAAGCTTGTCCCACCCGAACTGAGAAAGCTCGAGAAGTCACTAGAATACTGCTCCATGTGATTATTCCTCGATTTGGAATACCATTGACTATAGGATCAGACAATGGACCCTCATTTGTGTCTCAAGTGACTCAACAGTTAGCTCGAGCTCTACAGATACAATGGAAGTTGCACACTGCCTATAGACCCCAGAGTTCAGGGAAAGTAGAGCGTATGAATAGGACCCTGAAATCTCAGTTGTCCAGGTTTTGCCAAGAAACACACCTAAAGTGGCTCCAGGTTCTCCCTATAGCCCTTCTTAGGATACGTTCTGCTCCAACCAAGTCTTTAGGAGTTTCTCCTTTTGAGATTTTGTATGGGCGACCTCCACCCATTGTACAGGGAATAAAAGGAGATATGAAACAAATTGGATCTGAAATAACTAGACAAGAACTATTGTCTTTAGGTTCTGTTTTGCAGAGTCTTCATACCTGGGTGCAAGATCGATTGCCCATCAATCTGACAGAACCTCTTCATCCCTTCAAGCCAGGAGTGTCAGTGTGGATCAAAGAGTGGAGAAAGACCCCGCTGGCATCACATTGGAAGGGACCTTATGTTGTCATCTTATCAACCCCAACTGCAATAAAAGTTGCAGAACTTGAACCCTTGATCCATCACAGTCGAGTGAAGTTGGCAGCCACTCCTGAACTTGGTCAATGGACTTCAGTAAATGACCCTGAAACTCCATTGCGGCTTACATTGCAGAGACAACCGGCGTTGTAAGAGTCTTCAGAATCTACAATCCTACCCCTGTCACACAAGGGTGGCAGTCGAAGCAGAAAAGAAGAAGAAGAAAAGACTCTACACGTTCATCGTACCCAATATTTCAGTTGACCTATATAAAGACTGTAATCATGATGTTCCTCCACTACTGTCTTATGGGGGTGACAGCCCTAGGATTCCTGGAAAAGACTTTTGCCTTACCCCCTTGTGCAGCTTGTATAACTACCACCCGAACTGGAATAAAGGTCACTCAGACTTTACTTTATCATTCCTACTATACTTGCACTGGTATAGTTAGCCGGTGTGTGTATAATGGTACAGAGTTGAATATCTGTACGAAGGGGAAAAGTAAGACTTGCTACAACCCCCGGCAGAACCCCTCTTATTATGTACTGGAGATACGATGGAATAACGAGGAGGGAGCCCTCATAAATGCCACACAACAACTCTCCGATCCCACAAAGTATGTTATCCTGAACTTTGATGCCTGTGATGTGATAAACAGAAATGCCTATCACAAGTGTGGATCGTGGGAGCAAGCCTACTACTATGATGATAAATATATGTGTCCTGAAGGAGCATACGGATGGGGACAGTGTACTGGAAAGAGTTCCCCAACCGTCTACAGCACATCATCTAAAGATGCTTACTACTGTCCAAAGTGGGAATGCGTGTACTATGCCACTTGGTCTGGTGGGCCTACTGGATGAGAGGGAGATAAACGCATAGCCAGCCTGGAAAAATTATCATTACCGGAGCCTCGGAAGTGCAAGAAAGGTGCCTGCAATCCTCTACAGCTCCTCGTACTTAACCCTAGCCAGTGGAAGCAGAGGTTCAGATTTGGATTACGCATAGCAGGAGGAGGCATAGATCCTGGAACTTTTATACATATACAGCTAAATACTAAGACTCATGTATCCGCACCTTATCGAATACATCACTCCTTTTATGAGACCATGAAGGCAGAATTTGAAATCCCTCATACTTCCCAAAACTTGTTCATTGAGCTCGCTGGGGCAGTAGCATCTAGTCTCCACATCTCGGATTGTTTCTTCTGTGGAGGAACTAAGATGGGAGACCAATGGCCCTGGGAGGCGCAAGAAGTGAACTATTCCATTCCTTATAATCAGACTGCTCTACATAATACTACTAGTGAGTGGGTACTGGCCCACCCTATTGTTGGAAACTTGTGTTTTGCTCGCTCTGGACCACACTTTACCATGGAGGTTGGACAGCTGATCTGTCTCAATCAGAGGTTCTACAACAGTACCACTAGGAAGACGTCCTGGTGGTCGGGGGTCAACACTCCAGAGCCCTCCAACCCTTTAGTCCTCTTTCCTAATCTTGCCAGCATCTGGACTAATTTAGCGTTTCATAGTACCTGGCAAGCACCACCTGGACTATACTGGATTTGTGGAACCCGAGCATATGCTAGGCTTCCTCCCCATTGGGGAGGAGCATGTGCATTGGGAACTATACGACCTTCCTTCTTTCTTCTGCCCATTTCCCATGGAGAACAACTGGGTTTTCCCGTGTACAGGAGTCGACAGAAACGAGAGGTCTTGAAAATAGGCCAATGGGACAAGTGGAATGATGAGGAGTGGCCACCTGAGTGAATCATTTCATACTACGGACCTGCTACTTGGACACAAGATGGGACATGGGGATATCGCACTCCTGTATATATGATAAATCGTATTATACGTTTACAAGCTGTTGTTGAAATAATAACTAATGAAACCAGTAAAGCACTAACTCTTTTAGCTAAGCAGAGTACACAAATGCGTACAGCTATTTATCAGAATCGTTTAGCTCTAGATTATTTGTTAGCAGCTGAAGGTGGAATATGTGGGAATTTGAATTTAACCAACTGTTGTTTGCAGATTGATAATAATGGACAAGTTGTTGAAGATATAGCTACTCAAATGCGAAAACACATATGTGCCTGTTCAGACCTGGTATGGCCTGAAGCTTGATGGGTGGTTTGGTTCAGCATTTTCATGGTTAGGTGGTCTAAAGACCCTTGTGTTTATTGTATTATTCATACTAACTGTATGCTTAATGCTCCCATGCCTATTACCCCTTTGCTTACGTATGATAACCTCAGTTATCGATAACACTGTAGAACGGAAGGCAGCTACAAAAGTTTTAGCTATGTGGCAATATTACCCTATACCCCAAGATGATGCTGTTACACGAGTTTAATATGTGATTTTATTCTCACCCTTTCTCACTTGCGGGCGAGAATAATCAAAGGGGGGAATGTGGTAGGTTATGGCCTATGATAGCCTGCAAATATGAGAGGCCTGTAAGTTAGGCCCTGATTCCAGCCCCCATCTTAGTAAAGAACCAAAAATCTGTGAAAGACTGAGAACTGCTTTAAACTGCTTAATAAGAAGTTTTCCATGAATTCATAAATCCTTCATTATTCTCTTGTGTTCTGAGGATAGAAATGTTTCAATACTTGCATTCCTAGAGCTAGAAACGACCTTGCAGTAGAGTTGTATCCATACCTAGAAACTGTGCCATTGTTAGAACAATCCTAGAAGAGGGAGCTGGGTGCTAGGCCCAGGAGGGATCTCCGATTGGACAAATGCAGGGGGCGTTGGAACCAATAGAAAGTCTGCATGTATCAAACTGAAAATAAATGTATAAAATGAATATGTTTCTGTAAGAACTTTGCTCAGTCCTTTTTGAAGCTTGACTGTCTGGGCCTTGTGCACAATAAATTGGCTTGGACCCTGCAATTGATTCCTGGATTTATTCATTGTCTGCACTTCGCTGCTACAATGTATGTTTTTGACAAGCTGTATGTTTAAGGGCCCTTTGACTAAAGTGTGATAAGTATTTGCAATTGTCATGCAGTAAGTGCAAAGCATCTACCCTGCATTTACCATGCAGGGCAGATGCTTACTGCATTGGCCCATGTTTTTGAGGCATAGAACGCAGTCCTGGTGCCAAACATTGTGGTTTAAAAAGCTGTGACTGTAACTGTGATGACCCAATCCCCCTTGCCACACAACACCTTCTATTGCTGTAGCAAAGTGCAGTCAGTGAATAAGTCCAGGAGTCGATTGACAGGGTCCAAGTCAGTTTATTGTGCACAAGGCCCAGTCAGTCAAAGCAGCAAAAGGTACTGAGCGAAGGTTTATACAGAGACATAACTTTTTATACCGCTTTTTCAGTTTGATACATGAAAACGTTCTATTGGTTCTAGCTCGATACATGCAAACTTCTCATTGGTTATACATTCCCTTCATTTGTCCAATTAGAAATCCCTCCGGAACCTAGCAACCGGCCCCCTCCTTTAGGATTGCTTGAACAATGGTACAGTTCTAGATCTTGTTACTTTTCTACTGCAAGGTTAATTTCGGCTTCTGGAATGCATATACTGTTACTTTTCTGTTCTTTCACATTCAAGAGAATAATAGAAGACTTATGCATTCATGAAAAACTTCTTATTATGTAGCAGCAAAGCGCAGACAAACCAATGATACCAGGAGTCTGTTCAGAAGGTCCAAATCATTTATTTGTGCACAAGTCTCAAGCAAGGCAATTTCAAAATGGCTGAGCAAAGTTTTCAAGCATTACAACAACTTTTATAGACTTCTGTTCCATTCTAGGTATAGAAAAACATTTCATTGGTCCCGGTACTCTCCCGTACCTCCCGTAGCCCTTCTATTGGTCCCGGTACTGATAAGTTTCTCCAATTATGTTCCTTCTGTGGGCATGACACCTGCCTGCCCCCCTTCTAGTCCCAATTACAATGGTCAGTTCATCAACTTGTTACTTTCATACTTTCAAGGCTATGGGACCATTTGTGCGTGCAGAAGAGCAAGGTTCTGTAACTCATCTGTCAGCACTCCTCAATATTTCTCTGCAAATGTACTCTTTCTTATCAGTAACTTTAAAACACATCTTTTCTGTATTTTTCCATTTCTTAATTCTGCAATTCTGCTTATCTAAGCTAATTCAATATTTCTACTGAGTTCTTTCTTACAATAGCAGCATATTGGGGGATGTGCAATCCTATATGCCTCTCCACAGGCCTCATTTACAGGTCAAGCTAGCCATGCTGGCCTGCCTATGTCAGACACCGTGGGTCACAGGCCTGCACCTGCCACATTCCCCCCTTTGATTAATCTCACCCTATTACTTAATAAGGTGTGAGAATTAAATCACTTTCCAAAAGATTCACATCCTGATCAAAGGATTCTTACTAGTTCCACTAGGGCTAGCTTTGTATAAAGCCATTATTCTAGTTGCGGTCTTCCGCTCTACGGTACTATCAATAGCACTATGAAGGGAACGCATGCAACATGGGATTAAACATGGTAAGCAGAGGACAACAGCAACAAGGATTAGTACTAAGATAACGAAAGTCTTAAATCCTCCCAGCCAAGAGAAAAGGTTAGCAAACCAATTAGGAAATTTCAAGGCGTGCCAAGTCTGTACTGGCACATAAGCATGTTTTTGCATATCTTTAGCAATTTCTTCAACTACTTGACCTTTATCATCTATTTTCAAACAGCAATTAGTTAAATTCAGTTTACCACATACTCCTCCTTCAGCTGCTAGCAAATAATCAAGGGCTAAGCGATTCTGGTATATGGCAGTGCGCATCTGAGTACTTTGTCTAGCTAAGAGCGTGAGAGCATGACTAGTTTCATTGGTTATTATTTCAACTACTGCTTGTAAGCGAATAATACGATTGATCATATAAATTGGGGTACGATAACCATACATACCATCATCATTCCAAGTGGCAGGTCCATAATATTCGATAATTCTTTCTGGTGGCCAATCATCACCTCGCCACTTCTCCCACTTGCCTATCTGTAAGGCCTCTCTTCTTTGTCTGGATGCTCCTTTGTGTTTGTGGGTAGTATATACAGGGTATCCTAATTGTTCTCCATGTTCAGTGTTGAACAGGAAGAAAGAAGGTCTGATGGTTCCTAAGACACATGCTCCTCCCCATTGTGGTGGGAGTTGCGCATATGCTCGGTTTCCACAGATCCAATATAGGCCAGGTGGGGCTTGCCAGGCTTGGACTTTGGCAAGATTAGTCCATAGACCTGCAAGTTCAGGAAATCTAGCTAATGGGTTAGGAGGTTCAGGATGTCTGATTCCTGACCACCATGCTGGTCTTTTTGGTCGTGGCATTATAGTACTTCTGGCTAAGACAGACCAGCTGTCCTACCTTTTGGGTGAACTGGGGTCCAGTTCTGGCAAAGCAAAGACGTCCAACGATCGAGTGCGCTAACACCCATTCACTGGTTGTCTTGTGTAATTCAGTCTGATTGTAAATCATGGAATAATTCAATTCTTGGGCTTCCCAGGGCCATTGGTCTCCCATTTGGGTTCCGCCACAGAAATAACAATCTGTGATCTTAAGACTAGATACTACTGCTCCGGCTAATTCTAGAAACAAATTCTGTGAAGGGTGAGGGATCTCAAACTTATTTACATGCATAGCTTCATAAAAGGTATTATGAATATGATATTTAGATGACTTATGGGCTTGAGTATTCAATCTAATATATACAATGGTCCCTGGATCTGTTCCTCCTCCAGCAATACGTAAACCAAACTTATATCCTTGTTTCCATGCATGGGGGTTATGTACACGCAAATGTAAGGGGTTGCAAGCATCTTTCTGACATTTATCATTTGTGGTTGGCTTGGTTAGAGTAGCCATCCGCTTATCTATTTTCTCATCAGTTATACCAGTGTTCCAGGTAGCATAGAAAACACATTCCCAATACGGGCAATAGTAGTCTGCCGCTGTAGCAGTACTATACCCTGGTTCCTTTTTACCTGTACACTTCCTCCATCCCGTGGCACCTTCTGGACACATATACTTATGGTCATTCCGATACACTTTCTCCCATGTACCACAGGTGGACTGACTATCTCTATTAATAGCATTACATGCATCAAAATTCAAAACAGCAGGTTTAGTAATGTCCTTAAGTGGTGGTGTAGCAGCTAATATAGGTCCATCTGCATCCTTCCATCTTATTTCCAACGTGTAATAGGATGGATTCTGATGCGGATTATAGCATGCTTTAATTTTGCCATGAGTGCAAACATTTAGTTCAGTGGTGTTATAGATACACCGAGTTATTGTTCCCTTGCAGGTATAGTAAGAATGGTAAAGCAAAGTCTGAGTTACTTTCAGTCCAGTTCTAGTAGAAGTAATGCAAGCAGTGCATGGAGGTAGAGCATAAGTCTGTTCAAAACCTCCGAAGAAGGCAACCAAGGCAAAGCAGAAGCAAAGATACATGTTGATGTTGATTGGAGTTCTTCTGAATCCTCAGCTTGCTGATCTTGATCACGACGGTCTATTATTCTTCGTCCCGTTTGCTAATGAAGCAATATAACGGGTGCTGAGTGTTGATTGAAGATCCTCAAGGTGTCCAGCACACATTAACCAACTTAGCAATTCAGTTGGCTTGTGAAGTCTGGCTTAGTCAATGTAGTCTCACAGTAGTGTGTCAAATCACACACGCAAATTGGGTTCGTTGAAACAAAACTGTTGCTGCATGGAAAACAGCAATCCTCTTCGAAAGACTTGGCTACTGCAAAGCACTTGTGATGAAGTGTCTATGCTGCTGGTTGCCGTCTCAAAGTAACTCGCAAGGGTACATCAGGGTGCTGCTCTGCTGTCCACCGCTCTGGTTCAGGATCGGCGGCGGGCTTGACTCTGCTATGGTGGATCCAGGCGTCGATCTCGGCTACCTTTACTGCAGTTGGGGTAGACAGGATGACGGTGTACGGTCCCTTCCAATGGGTTCCAACGGTATCTTCTTCCAATCTTTGATCCACACCGAAGTTCCAGGCTGGTAGGGATGCAAGGGTTCCGTCAAGTTGATAGGCAACTGGTCTTGGATCCACGTATGGAGAGTCTGCAGAACAAAACTAAGAGCTAGGAGTTCTTGTCTGGTTACTTCAGAACCAATCTGGGCTAAACTTCCTTTGATTCCCTGCACTATTGGTGGGGGTTTACCATACAAAACTTCAAAAGGGGAAAATCCTGTTGACTTTACAGGGGCTGAGCGTATTCTGAGTAAAGCTATGGGAAGCACTTGAGGCCATTTCAAGTGTGTCTCCTGACAAAGCTTAGACATTTGGGCTTTCAAGGTACGATTCATTCGCTCAACTTTCCCTGAACTCTGGGGTCTGTATGCAGTGTGGAGCTTCCACTGTATCTGCAAAGCTTTTGCTAACTGCTGTGTAACTTGGGAGACAAATGAGGGTCCATTGTCTGACCCTATTACTGCTGGGATTCCAAATCTGGGGACAATCTCTCTCATTAAGGCTTTGGTAACTTCTCGGGCTTTCTCAGTTCTGGTTGGGAATGCTTCTACCCACCCAGAGAAAGTACAAACTAATACTAGTAGGTAATGGTATCCATTAGCTTTTGGCATTTCGGTGAAATCAACTTGGAGGTTGTGCATGGGGGTCACACCTCTTGACTGAACTCGGGGTGCTGTAATAAGGCCTTGCTTGGCATTATTCTTGGCACAGATTTGACATTGTCGTGCGACTGAGGCTGATATGGTTGTCATCAGAGGAATGTAGAAATGTGGTCTGAGTGCTTTCTCCATAGCACTCTTTCCATAGTGGGTGGCTTCATGGAAAGCTTTGACAAAGGATGGTCCTAATAGTTCAGGAATTACTATTCGTCCCGGAGGTTGACTGCCTTCTTCTGGCGGCAGCTCAATCCATCCGTCTTTCAGTACTCCATTTTCTTTATCACAATAGTAATCCAATTCTTTGGTGGTATATCGTGGGGTCCATAGATTCAAAGGTACTGGAAACAATGCTGCTTGCATTGGTATAGCTTGTGGGGCAATCTGTCCTGTCATAGCTGCTTGTCGTGCTGAGGCATCTGCAAATCTATTTCCTCGAGCAACTTCTCCTTTTCCTACTTGATGTCCTCTACAATGCATGACAGCTACACGTGTTGGGGCCCAGGACTGCATCAAGTAACATCAATATCTCGGGACCATATTTGACTGATTTTCCTCCAGATGTGATGAGTCCTCTTTCTTTGTAGAGAGCTCCATGGGCATGCAAGGTAGTGAAAGCATATTTGGAATCTGTATATACATTCAGCACAAGTTTTTCTCCTAACAACAATGCTCTGGTGAGTGCTATCAATTCGGCTTTCTGGGCTGATGTGCCTGAGGCTAGAGCTGATGATTCAACTACTTCATGTTGAGTGACGACTGCATATCCGGCACAGCGTCGTCCGTCAAGGATGAGACTGCTCCCATCAACATAATAGATCTGGTCGGGATTGTCTATGGGCACATCTGTCAAGTCAGGTCGACTGGAGAACACAGTTTCCATGACTTCGATGCAGTCATGTTCTGGGAGTTCTTCACTGATGGGTATCAAGGTAGCTGGGTTCAAGGCATGACTCACTTCAAGTTGTATCTGTGGGTTTTCACATAACATGCTCTGGTACTTCAACATTCGGGAATTGGTGAGCCAATAATTTGCTTTCTGTTCCATAAGGGCAAGGACTGCATGTGGCACAGTGACTCGTATGTTCTGTCCTAGTGTGAGTTTGTCTGCTTCACTCACCAGTAGCGCTGTAGCTGCAACTGCTCTCAAGCAGGGTGGCCATCCTTTGGCCACAGGGTCCAATTGTTTCGATAGATAGGCTACAGGTCGTTCCCAATTTCCTAATTTCTGAGTCAACATGCCTAGGGCATTTCCCTGTGTTTCATGTACAAACAAGCGGAAAGGTTTGTGGACATCTGGTAGTCCAAGTGCTGGTGACGACATCAATTCTTCTTTTAACTTCTGGAAGGCTGTATCCTGCTCAAGTCCCCACTCCAGTGGTGACTTCTCTTCTCCTTTTGTGGCTTCATACAGTGGTTTGGCAATTTGGGCAAAGTTGGGTATCCAGATTCGGCAATATCCTGCTGCTCCCAGAAAGGCTCTAACTTGCTTTCTGGTTGTTGGAGTTGGAATTCTACATACTGCTTCTTTTCTTTCTCTGCCTAATCTTCTGCTTCCTTGGGTAATACGAAAACCCAAGTATTTCACTTCTGTTTGGCATAGTTGTGCTTTGGCTCTGGAAACTTTATATCCAGCTTCATTTAGTAACTGCAAGAGATCTTGGGTGGCTAATATACATTCTTTTTCTGATACGGCAGCTATCAACAGATCATCCACGTACTGGAGAAGTACTCTCTTCCCCGGGGCTACTGGATAGCTTGAAAGGTCTTGATTTAGTGCAGCACTAAAGATGGTAGGTGAATTCTTGAATCCTTGGGGTAATCTTGTCCAGGTGAGTTGGCCCCCTCTTCCAGAGATGGGGTCCTGCCATTCAAATGCAAACAATATTTGGCTTACAGGGGCTAATCTTATGCAAAAGAATGCATCTTTTAAATCCAGTACAGTGAAATGGGTAGCTTCAGCAGGTATCAGTCCTAGAAGAGTGTAAGGATTGGGCACAACTGGATGTATAGTTTCAACTGCATCATTTACTCTTCTCAAATCTTGCACTGGGCGATAATCATCTGTCTCAGGTTTCTTTACTGGCAAAAGTGGGGTGTTCCATGGGGATTGACATACTTTCAGTAGGCCATACTCAAGCAATCTCTGTAGGTGGCGATGAATGCCTTCAATTGCGGCTCTTGGGAGAGGGTACTGTTTGACGTGCACTGGTGTAGCACTAGGCTTGAGGGTTACAATCACTGGAGCTATATGTTTGGCTAGGCCTGGGGGACTGCCTTCTGCCCATACTTCAAGTGGTGCATGAATGTTCTTTAAAGTTTGTTCAAAATAGGTATCTTGAATCGAATCATCAATGTAGTATCTCCACTCTTCTTCTCGGGGTACTGTCAGCAGCATTACTCCTGCTGGTTTGGGTTGAGAATTCACTGTCATTTGCATTTCTCCTTGTTCGGAGAAAGATATCTGTGCTTGAAGCTTGGCTAGCATATCTCGTCCCAGTAGGGGTACTGGACATTCGGGCATGTAAAGGAATTGATGAGTTACTTGCTGTCCTCCTAGACTGCATATTCGGTTTTGTAGAAAAGACTTTGTGGCTTTGGCACCAGTTGCTCCTATAATGGTGACTGCTTTCTTGGTGAATGGGGCTATCTTTTTGTCTATTACTGAATGTTCTGCTCCAGTATCAACCATAAAGTTCATAAATTGGTCTCCTATTTGTATTTCGACCATAGGCTCCTGGAGACCTAAAGCAAACTTGGAGCCCGGTCTGTCCTAATCCACGTCATCCTCATCATGGGCCTGTGTGGCCAATGCTTGGATGGCTCCTCCTCCCCTCTCTCGCTGGAATTGTTCTCGATTGGCTCCTCCTCGGCCTCGGGGACGGCCTCGTCTTTCTTCTCGCCACTGATGATCGTATTCGTCATCTTGCTGGGCGTCTTCGAGTTGCGGGCATGTATCTCTCCAATGTCCTTCCTCTTTGCAATAGGCGCATTGGTTCACGCCTAGTCTCTGGGTCCGGCCTCCGCCTTGACCCCGCCCTCTTCCTCTGCTCCTTCGATTAGGGACACCTCCCCTTTTCTTTTCAACTATGGCCGCAGCCAAAAAATCAGCTTTCTTCTTCATCTTTCTATCACATTCTCTCTGTCTTTCAGTATCACGATTCACATACACTTTATGAGCGACTTCCAATAACTGTGTTGCATTCATGCCCGCAAACCCTTCTAATTTCTGTAATTTACGTCTAATGTCTGGTTGAGACTGGTTTACAAAAGCAGAATTCACCATGCATAAACTTCCTGGTGCCTCGGGATCATAGGGAGTATACATTCTGTAAGCTTCAGTTAATCTTTCATAATAATCTGCTGGGCTCTCATCTATTCCTTGGATAACTCCTGCTACTTTGGAAAGGTTCATAGCTTTTTGGCCTCCTCTTCTCAGGCCTTGTAAAAAGCCTTGGCGAAAACGGGCTAGGGCGGTGGATCCTTCATCTGTATTTGGATCCCATTGGGGGTCTTCATTCGGGAATTCTCTCTGAGCTGCTTCTCTACGATCTATTATATTCTGCCCCTGCGCCGGAGCGGCAGGGTTTTCTGCCATCCATTCAATAGCTGCTTTTCTAATTCTCGCTCGTTCTTCTGTGGTAAATAGGGTGGTCAGGAGCTGACGGCAATCTGGCCAAGTGGGTTGGTGAGTTTCCATAATACTAGTTACTAATTCTGTCAGCTCCTGGGGCTTGCTAGTATAGGAGGCATAGTGCGACCTCCAATTTAATAAATCCGTTGTAGAGAACGGGATATACACATAAGTTAGGGGTCCCGCTACCACTTCATCATTATCATTCTTTACGGGCACCCCCGGGACTTGCCTTAAGGGAAACAGTTTGGCTGTCGTCCCAGGCGTCATTTGGGTCTGGGATCTAAGGGCTATTGTCGTTGTCTTTGCAGGAGTCGCTTTCTTTTTCTCAACTGGTTTTGCTTTGGGTTTCTCTTTCACTGGCTTGCTAGTGCTAGCGCTAGCTTTCTCAATTATTTGTTCACTGTCCTCTTCTTCTTCTTCTGGGGAATTCCCTCCTTCTTCTTCTAGCTCCGCTTCTGGCTCACTTTTTACATCCTCCTCTTCTCTTCCCGCTAATTCTTTCTCTTCCTCTCCTCCAGGAGGAGGGGGGTCAGGGGTTGGGTCTCGCCTCGGCTCTGGCAGTCTCTGGGGTTCTGGGGCAGGACGCCGCCGAGCTATTCTTACTGGACCTGGGGTTCGGGGCTGCCTGAGGACTACTTCTGGGGAATCGGGATCTGCCAAGATGGGTTTCTTCTTGGCTTTCTTATCCTGCTCTTTCATTCTAGGCTGTTCCTTTTTCTGTCTAGAATCTGTTTTAGCTAACATTATTCTGCACTGTTCCTCATAACAGCGCTGCGCCCAGGAGGGCGGATCTTCACAAATACTTAACCAAGAATCTATATAGGGGTACTGATCTGGGTGCGCTACCCGCACTCTACGATGTATTGACTGAATAATCTCTACCGTGAACGTTCCCTCTCGGGGCCAGATGGGGTCTAGATCGGGCCACTCCCTAGTACACAAAATCTGCAAACGGGCTGCTGTCATTTTAATACCATAATCTCCTGAATATCCCTCTTTAAAATGTGCGATCATACATTCTAATGGAGTGTTCCTAGTAGACTCTGCCCCTCCCATTTCGATGTGTGCGCGCAACAACAGACAGAAGGGAAAAGGTGGGCGGACCGTGGGTAAGGGGTCCTCACGGCCCTGGAAACGTATAGGGAATACAGATAACAAGACAAGACGACAATCGCTTCCCCCTTTTCGCGACCTGAACGCGGTCGCCCGGTCAGGAAATGCGCTAATCAGGGGTCCGCCTTCACTTGGTCCGTGCTGCCAGACCTCTCATTCACACTTCGTTCACACAATCATGCTAGCAACGTATTCCCAGAATGCATTCGTTTCTATCTATTCTGACTAGTCTTTTCCCAATTACAAAAAGGATGAGGGTTTCACCTAGCGAATTCCCATGCCAGGCTACTCGGCTCTTCCTTGAGAGGTGATCAAGCTCTCTTACCAATTCCCAATATCTCGAGATTACAAATTCCAAATTCCAAGTTCCAATGGCAGTACTGCTCTTTCTATTTCTGTCTAGACCCAAAATCAAAACTATACTCACCGGATCCGGTCCTCAAAACTTCCCAAGCAGGCGCATGAGTTGGACCTCGGACTCCCCTCACTCGGGTTCGAGGCGTTGGCTCCGACCGGGCCCGGCACCCGCCGAGGTCCGACCAGCTCCCTCCGATACAAGGGACCGGTGGCGCCAGGGAGCGGCCCTCGTCGGAAGGGCGCGATCCCGGCAGGACCAAGCCTATAGAGGCGGAAAGTCGTGGTATATTGCCCTATATACACTTTGATTCCACAACTTCCCGGCCAACGCACCAAGGAATATGTAGCAGCAAAGCGCAGACAAACCAATGATACCAGGAGTCTGTTCAGAAGGTCCAAATCATTTATTTGTGCACAAGTCTCAAGCAAGGCAATTTCAAAATGGCTGAGCAAAGTTTTCAAGCATTACAACAACTTTTATAGACTTCTGTTCCATTCTAGGTATAGAAAAACATTTCATTGGTCCCGGTACTCTCCCGTACCTCCCGTAGCCCTTCTATTGGTCCCGGTACTGATAAGTTTCTCCAATTATGTTCCTTCTGTGGGCTTCTGTGGGCATGACACCTGCCTGCCCCCCTTCTAGTCCCAATTACAATGGTCAGTTCATCAACTTGTTACTTTCATACTTTCAAGGCTATGGGACCATTTGTGCGTGCAGAAGAGCAAGGTTCTGTAACTCATCTGTCAGCACTCCTCAATATTTCTCTGCAAATGTACTCTTTCTTATCAGTAACTTTAAAACACATCTTTTCTGTATTTTTCCATTTCTTAATTCTGCAATTCTGCTTATCTAAGCTAATTCAATATTTCTACTGAGTTCTTTCTTACAATAGCAGCATATTGGGGGATGTGCAATCCTATATGCCTCTCCACAGGCCTCATTTACAGGTCAAGCTAGCCATGCTGGCCTGCCTATGTCAGACACCGTGGGTCACAGGCCTGCACCTGCCACAATTAAGCATTTTAAAACATCTTTCTTATTTTTCACAGATTTTTGGTTCTTTTCTAGCTATAATGGGAATTAGGATCCAGGCCTAACTTACAGGCCTTTCATAGTAGCAGGCCATGCTAGGCCATAGCCTACCTCATTCCCCCCTTTGATTATTCTCACCCGCAAGTGAGGAAGGGTGAGAATTAAATCAATTATTAGTCATTTAATACATTATACTGGTGTAACAGCATCAGCATTATGGGGTATAGGGTGATATCGCCACATAGCTAATACTTTCGTAGCTGCCTTCCGCTCGATAGTGTTATCAAGTGATGATGTTATCATGCGTAAGCAAAGGGGTAGGAGACAAGGGAGCAATAAGCACATGGCTAATATGAATAAGACAATCAACATAAGGGATTTCAGACCACCAATCCAAGAAAATAATGACCCAAACCACCCATCCATTTTTAAACTGTGCCAAGTCTGGACAGGCACAAATGTCTGCGCTCTCATCTGGATGGCTAAATCTTCAACTACATGCCCATTATTATCAATCTGTAAACAACAATTACTTAGATTCAACTTCCCACATACCCCACCTTCAGCTGCTAACAAATAATCTAGAGCTAAGCGATTTTGATAAATGGCTGTACGCATTTGTGTACTCTGTTTTTCTAGAAGGGTTAATGCTTTACTAGTTTCATTGGTTATTATTTCAACAACAGCTTGCAAACGTATTATTCGATTAATCATATAAACAGGGGTACGATATCCCCAAGTCCCATCCTGCTCCCAAGTAGCAGGTCCATAGTATGCGATGATTCTCTCCAGTGGCCATTCTTCACCATCCCATTTGTTCCACTGGCCTATTTTCAAGGCCTCTTTCAGCTGTCGACTTCTGTACACAGGATATCCCAGCTGTTCTCCCTGGGATGTAGGCAGAAGGAAAAAGGAAGGTCGTATGGTTCCCAATACACATGCGCCTCCCCAGTGATGAGGAAGTCTGGCATATGCTCGGGTTCCGCAAATCCAGTACAGTCCAGGTGGTGCTTGCCAAGAATTATATGCTGTTAGGTTAGTCCAGATTCTGGCAAGTCTGGGGAACTGGACTAGAGGATTGGAGGGTTCAGTAGCGTTGGCTCCTGACCACCAAGATGTTTTCTTAGTGGTACTGTTGTAGAACTTCTGATTGAGACAGACCAGCTGCCCCACTTCCATATTAAACATGGGTCCATAACGAGAAAAACATAAGTTACCCACAATGGAGTGAGCCAATACCCATTCACTTGTGGTATTGTGTATATTAGTCTGATTATATGGAACAGAATAGTTCAGTTCTTGTGCCTCCCAAGGCCATTGATCTCCCATTGTTGTCCCTCCACAAAACAAACAGTCCGTAACATGGAGACTAGAAGCAACTGCTCCCACTAATTCAAGAAATAAGTTCTGGGAGGCAGGAGGGATTTCAAACTCTGATTTCATGGCTTCATAGAAGGAGTGATGTATACGATAGGGTGAGGATACATGGGTTTTGGTGTTTAATTGCAGATATAAAATAGTCCCAGGATCTACTCCTCCTCCTGCAATACGCAACCCAAACTTGTATCCTTGCTTCCAGTGCTGGGGTTGGCTATGAAGAGTTGTAGAGGATTATGTTCTATGTTTTATTAAAATTTGATATACCGCCCATACCACAATAGGCATCTGGGCGGTTCACAATTAAAATTAAAATTTACAGGCTGCGAGAAGTTAGGAAAAGAACGCCATCAAATCAGACAGAATAGGAGAGAGGAAGTCAGCAAACAAATAGACAAAGACGTGGTAATGGGGTGGGGCGGGGAAACAGATATGAAAGAAGGACAAACACAAGAGCAAGGTATATGGGGGGAGACCAGGACTGTAACATTAAGGACAATACAAGTATAAAAATATAAGGAGGAAAGGCTTAAAACTGTAACATAAAAGCAATTATAAGTGTAAAAGAAGGCAGACAGAGGGGCAGGACGTAGGGAAGGGGCTAAGCTGCAGTGTAGGGAAAACAAACACAAGGGTGGGGTCTATGGGGGAAGGTTAAATGCTGTAATAAATAGATGGGTTTTGAGCTTTGTTTTAAAGTGCTGGAGAGAGGTTTCAGTACGGAGGGTAAGAGGGAGCGAATTCCATAGTCGTGGCCCCAAGAAATAGAAAGCGGATGAGCGAGTGGATTCCAGGTGGGCATGTGAGGGAGGGGGAAGAAGAAACATGCGATTGAGGTGAATAGAACGGAGGTGAACGATGAGGGGTGTGGAAGCGAACCTGATCGGCAAGGTAGAGAGGAGAACCTACATAGAGAGCCCTGTGAACAAAAACAAGAATCTTAAAGTGGATGCGGAAAGGTACCGGTAACCAGTGTTGTTGTTGAAGAAGAGGAGTGACGTGGTCAAACCGGGAAGCGTGAGTGAGGAGACGGACTGCAGTATTTTGGATGCGTTGGATTCGAGTAATTTGGGATTTTGGAAGACCTGCCAAGACAACGTTACAATAGTCAAGCCGAGATATTACTAGGGAAAGTAGAAGTGTAGCTAGTGCAGAAGAAGAGAGAAAGGGGCGGACAGCTCGTAATTGTTTAAGAGAATAAAAGGAGCGTTGGACTACTGAAGAAATATGTTCCCGGAAGGAAAGAGCAGAGTCAAGAACCACACCGAGATAGCGGAAAGAAGAGACCAGAGGAATAGGTTGGGAAGAGAAAATTGGTGCACACGTGGGTGAGAGGGTGCTCCCCAGAGTAAACCAAGTGGCAAACGATTTGGAAGGATTAACATGTAGATAATTAGAGGAGAACCAAGATGCAACGGCGGAAAGACAGTTATTAAGAGGTGTAATATCCGGGTTAAGAGAATCAGTGTGAAGTACAAAAAGAATATCATCCGCGTAATAATACGCGGAGATACTAAATTGCTGAACAACCAGTGCAAGAGGAGCCAAGAAAACATTAAAAAGAAGAGGAGCAAGAACAGATCCCTGGGGCACACCACAGGTGAGGGGGGTGCGAGCAGAGGAGGAAGATCCGGAGACAACAGTAAAAGAACGGTTAAAGAGAAAGGAGTGAAACCAGCGAAGAACAGTACCTGAGACACCAGCGTTGTGAAGACGATCTAGAAGGGTACGGTGATCCACCAGGTCAAAGGCCGCAGAGAGGTCAAGAGAAACAACAAGAGAGATAAGACCATGGTCGTGCGCGTGGTGGAGTTCGTTAAGGAGGGAAAGGAGGATAGATTCAGTGCTATGGCCAGGACGGAAACCAGATTGTCGAGGGTGGAGAGTGAGGGAAGATTCAAGGTGGGAGGAGAGTTGAAGAAAGACGAGTTTTTCAAGGAGTTTAGAAAGAAAGCAAAGATTGGAAATGGGACGCCAGTTTGAGAGGGTGACAGGATCAGAGGTATGAGATTTCTGAATGGGACGGACAACGGCGTGCTTCCAGGGCGTGGGAAAAAGACCGGAGGATAGGCTAGTATTATAGAGAGTGAGTATAAGTGGAGACAAGAGCAACGATGGTTCTAAAAGCCAACGTGAGGGGATGGGGTCAGCAGAGCAGGTAGTCTTACGAATAGAGATAAAGGTCTCATGTAGTGTTGCTGACGAGATTGGTTCAAAGGAAGACCAGGAATGTGATAGAATAGGGAGGGGAGAGGTAGGGGAGGGAATGGAGGTAGGACAGGGTAAAGGGGGAGGGGAAAGAGGTGAGGGACAGGTGGAGAAAGACTGACGAAGATTATGAACCTTAGACACAAAAAAGGAGGCAAGTGCAGTGGGGTCAGGGGGTACAGAGAGGGAGGGAGAGAGACCGGAGGAGTGAGTGGCAGTGAGAGTGCGGAGAACAGCATGCAATTGACGAGAGGAGTTGGAAGAGGTAGAAATGAGATTAGAATAGTAGTTACGTTTAGCGGAATGGAGAAGAGAACGATACTGTCTGTGACATTCGCGAAAGGATTGCAGAGAAGATGGCGATGGATGAGCCCGCCAGTAATGTTCAGCATTTCTTAGGTTCTGGTATGCTGATCTTCGTTAGGCTGCCTTTGCGATGATCGCTGTCTTGTCCCGTCGGTGCATTCTTCCGGGTAGCAAAATATACACATTCCCATTTTGGGCAAAAGTAATCCTGTTTAGATGCGGTGGTGTAAATAGTGACTGCAGTACTCTTTCCTGTACATCATCCCCATCCGTAGGCTCCTTCTGGACACATATATTTATCATCATGGTAGTAGGCTCGCTCCCATGACCCACATCTGTGGTAAGCATTTCTGTTGATGGCATCACAAGCGTCAAAGTTCAAGGTGATAGGCTTGGTGGGGTTGGTAAGGGGTTTTGTCGCATTCAGGATAGCTCCATCTTCATCATTCCATCGTATCTCAAATGTATAGTATGATGGGTTTTGTCGAGGGGTATAACAAGTCTTACTTCTTCCCTTTGTGCAAATGTTCAGTTCGGTGCCCTTATAAACACACCGGCTGACTGTTCCAGTGCAAGTATAGTAGGAATGATAGAGCAAAGTCTGAGTAACCTTTTGTCCTGTTCGGGTGGTAGTTATGCAAGCTATACAAGGGGGTAGAGCAAACGTCTTTTCCAGGATTCCCAGGATCACCACTCCCACGAGGCAATAGTGGAAGAACATTGTGATTACAGTCTCTGGAAGTTAGCTGGAAAATTGAGGATAATGAACTGTGCTGAATTTTCTTCTGTGTCTGTAGTGATGGTCACTTTCGCGTGACGTAAGTGGACTCTGTGGATTCTCTATAAAGCTGGCTGTCTCCTCAAGGTGAGTCGCAATGGAGTCTCGGGATCATTCACTGATGTCCATTGGCCAGGATCAGGAGCAGCTTCCGGCTTCACTCGACTGTGGTGGATCCAGGGTTCGAATTCTGCAACTTTCACTGTGGTGGGTGTTGACAGGATGACAACATATGGTCCCTTCCAATGCGGCGCCAGTGGGGTTTTTCTCCACTCTTTCACCCACACGGACGTTCCTGGCTTGAAGGGATGCAGAGGCTCGGTCAGGTTGATGGGTAGTCAGTCTTGCACCCACGTTTGGAGTTTCTGCAAAACAGAACCAAAAGCTAATAGTTCTTGTCCAGTTATTTCAGATCCTATCTGTCTCATGTTTCCCTTTATTCCCTGCACTATGGGTGGAGGTCACCCATACAAAATCTCAAAAGGGGAGACTCCTAAGGATCTGGTGGGAGCTGAACGTATCCTAAGAAGGGCTATGGGTAAAACCTGGAGCCACTTCAAGTGTGTTTCTTGACAAAGCTTGGATAACTGTGTTTTCAGGGTTCTATTCATGCGTTCTACTTTCCCTGAGCTCTGGGGTCTGTAAGCAGTGTGCAACTTCCATTTTATTCGCAGAGCTTGAGCTAACTGTTGGGTCACTTGGGATACAAATGATGGACCATTTTCTGACCCTATAGTTGATGGTATTCCAAATCGGGGAATGATCTCATGGAGCAATGCCCTAGTGACTTCTCGGGCTTTCTCAGTTCGGGTGGGGTAGGCTTCTACCCACCCTGAAAATGTGCAGACTAACACTAACATATAGTGATATCCATTTACACGGGGCATTTCAGCAAAGTCTATCTGAATATCACTCATGGGGGTCACCCCTACTGACTGAACTCTTGGGGGTGGAACAAGACCTTGCTTGGCGTTATTTTTGGCACATATCAGGCATTGCTGTGCCACCGAGGTGGCCAGAGCTCCTAGCAATGAAATACAGAAGTGTGGTCTCAGGGCTTTCTCCATGGCTGTTTTCCCATAATGTGTGGCTTGGTGGAAAGCTTGGACAAAGGCTGGCCCTAATGCTTCAGGGATGATGGTAGGACCTGGAGGTGGACTACCTTCTGGGGGTGGTAGCACTATCCAACCTTGTTCTGTTAAAACTCCTCCCTCCTTTTCACAATAATAGTCTAACTTTCTTGTAGTATATCGGGGTGCCCAGGAACTAAGGGGCACAGGGAATAGGGCTGCCTGCATTACAGTATCTGGGGTCCTAACATGTCCTGTGGTGGCTGCCTTTCGGGCTGTGGCATCTGCAAATCCATTCCCTCGTGCAACTTCTCCTGCTCCTGCCTGATGACCTCGGCAGTGCATGACTGCCACTTGTTTGGGGGCCCACACAGCATCTAATAACATCAATATCTCGGGCCCATACCTAATGTCCTTACCCCCTGAGGTGATTAACCCACGTTCTTTGTACAGGGCTTCATGTGCGTGCAAAGTAGTGAAAGCATATTTGGAATCTGTGTACACATTTATGCAGAGTCCTTCTCCTAATGTCAAGGCTCTGGTGAGGGCTATCAATTCAGCTTTCTGTGCAGAAGTTCCTGGGGTCAGGGCTGAGGACTCAACTACCAGATCAAGGGTCACCACTGCATATCCAGCACAACGATGTCCATTGATGACCAGACTGCTTCCATCTACAAAGAAAGTCCGTTCTGGGTCCTCTAGAGGGACATCGGTCAAATCAGGGCGACTTGAAAATACAGTGTCCATGGTTTCTAAGCAATTATGATCAGGTGGCCCAGGACCAATTGGAAACAGTGTAGCAGGGTTCAGAGCTTGGCTAACTTTCAACTGTATCCGAGGGTTTTCACACAACATGCTTTGATACTTCAACATTTGTGCATTGGTTAGCCAGAAGTTTCCTTTATGTTCCATGAGAGTCAGGACAGAGTGTGGCACGGTGACTTGAAGAGTTTGTCCTAGTGTGAGTTTGTCTGCTTCGCCCACTAGGAGGGCTGTTGCTGCAACAGCTCTCAGGCAAGGAGGCCATCCTTTTGCAACTACATCCAATTGTTTTGACAGATAAGCTACTGGCCGTTGCCAGGAACCAAGAGATTGGGTCAATACTCCCAATGCATTTCCTTGTGACTCATGGACAAAAAGATGGAAAGGCTTCTGAGCATCTGGAAGACCTAAAGCTGGAGATGACATCAGGGCCTTTTTCAAAGTTTGGAATGCTACATCTTGTTCAGGTCCCCAATCTAGTGGGGATTTTTCCATTCCTCTGGTGGCTTTGGGATCCATATGCGACAATATCCCGTGGCCCCCAGGAAGACTCTTACTTGCCTCCTAGTGGTTGGTGTGGGGATATTACACACAGCTTCTTTGCGTTCTGTTCCTAAACGTCGGATCCCACTGGACAACTGGAATCCTAGATACTTGACTTCAGTTTGGCATAATTGTGCTTTGGCTCTTGAAACTTTGTATCCGGCATCTTTAAGTTCACTAGTAGCTTGCAGGCATTCACTTTCTGAGTTGGTGGCTATGAGCAAGTCATCTACATACTGAAGAAGAACCCTCTTTCCTGGGTCCACTGGGTAACTTGAGAGATCTTGATTTAGGGCAGCACTGAAGAGAGTAGGTGAATTCTTGAATCCTTGGGGTAATCTGGTCCAGGTGAGCTGACCCCGTCTTCCTGTTGTGGGGTCTTGCCATTCAAAAGCGAATAAAAGTTGACTGGTGGGTGCTAGGCGCACACAGAAAAAGGCATCTTTCAGGTCCAGGATGGTGAAGTGAGTAGCCTCAGCGGGGATCAGTCCCAAGAGAGTATAAGGGTTTGGTACTACTGGGTGTATAGTTTCAACTGCATCATTTACTCGCCTTAGATCTTGTACTGGGCGGTAGTCCCCTGTCCCAGGCTTCTTTACTGGGAGAAGGGGGGTGTTCCAAGGTGACTGGCATTCCTTGAGAAGTCCGTACTTAAGCAGTTTCATTAAATGGCAGTGGATTCCTTCTATGGCTGGTCGAGGGAGAGGATACTGCTTCACATGCACTGGTTCCACTCCTGGCTTGAGGGTGACAATGACAGGGGCTATGTTCTTCGCTAGGCCAGGTGGATTATCTTCTGCCCATACTTCAGGTGGGGCTATAAGGTTGGTAGGTATACAGGGACTGGTTGACTTTATTGAAGGTGCACTATAGAACCGCCACTCTTCTTCTCGGGGAACAGTAAGCACCATTAATCCAGCAGGCTTTGGGTTCACAGTCATTTTCATTTCTCCCCCTTCAGCGAAGGATATTTGGGCCTGGAACTTGGCAAGCATGTCTCGGCCCAGCAGTGGAATAGGGCACTCAGGCATATACAAGAACTGGTGCGTTATCTTCTGTCCCCCTAGTTCACACATGCGGTTCTGCAAGAATGGTTTTGTGGCTTTATTTCCAGTGGCTCCCACAATGGTGGCACATCGTGAGGACAGTGGAGCTACTGGCTTGGCTACTACTGAATGTTCTGCTCCTGTATCTACCATGAATTCCATGTATTGGTCCCCTATCTTTAAACTGACCATAGGCTCCTGGGGACCCAGGGTGAACTTGGAGCCCGGTCTGGCCTAGTCTTCATCTATGTCGTCCAGGTCATAGCCCGTTGCTACTGCCACTCCCTCAATGGCTTCTTCCCTCTCCTGTTGGAACTGTGTTCGATTCATTCCTCCTCTCCTTCGAAATCTTCCTTCGGTCCTCCAGGGACTCCCTCCTCCCCTTGCAGGGGCGGAGTCCAGATGCGGGCAGTCATTTCTCCAATGTCCTTCTTCCTTGCAGTAGGCGCATTGATTCGCACCTAATGGAGGCCTTTCACTTCCGCGGCCTCTTCCACGTCCTTTGATTAGGAAAACCTCCTCCACGTCATTCGGTTATAGCAGCAGCAAGAAGGTCTGCCTTCTTCTTCATCTTTCGTTCACTTTCTCTGTCTTGTTCATTTTCACGATTCACAAATACTTTCTGAGCGACTTCCATTAACTGAGCTGTATTCATGCCCGCAAATCCATCCAATTTCTGCAATTTTCGCTTTATGTCTCTCTGGGACTGACTAACAAAGGCCGCATTTACCATGCGTAAATTTTCCTGAGCGGCGGGATCATATGGGGTATACAATCTATAAGCTTCAGACAACCGCTCATGAAAGGCCACTGGGCTCTCATCTGGACCCTGGAGAACCTCCGATACTTTCCCGATATTCATGGCCCTCTGGCCTCCCTTCTTCAGGCCCTGCACTAAGGCCTGGCGAAATCTGGTTAGGGCCGCCACCCCCCTTTCGTCATTCGGGTCCCACCCGGGATCTTCGTTGGGATATTCTGCAGCTGCGGCCTGCGGGGGATTTACTGCCCCCCTCTCTACAGGGTTCTCTTCTAACCACCGGAGGGCTGCTTGCCCGATCCGGCCTCGCTCCTCAGTAGTGAAAAGGGTGGACAGGAGCTGGCGACAATCGGCCCAGGTAGGCTGATGGGTTTGCATAATACTAGACATTAATTCTGTTAATTCCTGAGGCTTGGCTGTATAGAAAGCATAATGTGTTTTCCAGTTTAATAAATCTGTGGTAGAAAAGGGTACATAAACTAAGCTGGTTGGTCCTGGCGCCATCTGACCCTGATCATTCAAAACAGGAATTCCAGGCACTTGGCGTAATGGCATTAGGTGCCCTGCTTTCTCCTTCTTCTTGGGAGTTACGCTTCTTAGATCATAAGGCTCCCGGGCACTAGTCTCCTTGGTGGGTGACCCTGAACTGGCAGGAGAGCTTCCGCTTTCTATCTCATCGGAGGACTCGAGTCCCCCTGCTGTGCTTGGGCCTGACTCGGGACTTCGACTCGGGGTAGGGTGCTTCTTAGGCTGTTGCTTCGGTATTTTCTGGGGCTCCCCTTCGGGCTCTACTTCAGGTTGCGGGGCTGTGGGGACTAATTTCTGTGGGTGCCGGGGTAAATTATCCAGAATATCTGAGGACTATGGGTCAGAATATACTGGCGGCTTCTCTTCCTTAGCTTTTGTGGTTCCCCTAGTAGTAGCTACAAATATTTTACAGTGCTCCTCATAACAGCGCTTCATCCATGAGGGCTGCTGTTCACATATACTTAACCAGGAATCTATATAGGGGAACTGGTCAGGATATACTCTTAATATGAGCTGATGAAGTCGTAAAACTGTCTCAAAATCAAAGGTGCCCCCTCGGGACGATGAAGCAGCTAATGCGGGCCATTCCCTTTCACATAACATTTTATCTCCAGGAACAAGCAGGAATGAGTCTTCACATATGGGTACGTCGGTACCGACGGAGCCTGCACGGGAATGCTCCCCAGCATCCAATCAGAAAGCTTTTGGGAGCATCCCTCGCACCTGCTTGGTGACTTCCCGCCTTTCCCACTGCCTCTCTTCAGTTTTCCGTGGAGCCAACAGGACGTCCTCCTGTCACCGCAGAAACTTTTTTCTTTAAAAATCCTTATTTTCTTATTTTCTTGTGGTCGCGGCTTTTTTTCCCGCCGATACCGGTACCGCCGGTGCTTTATTATTTTATTTTCAAACTTAGAGAAATATTTCTCCTCTGTTTTTGTGTTTAACTTTTTTGGGCCTACCAGGCCTTTCCAAAATGGAGCCTTCTTCCCCTAAGAAGTGCCTTCACTGTGGAAACTCAGTTTTCTTTTTAGACTCCAATGCTTGGTGTCTATCCTGTCTGAGTCCTGACCGTTTTTCCCCTGATAATTCAGGCTAAATGGTTGGGAGAAGACCTTCCCTTTTTCGAGTCTCCCTCGATACCGTTTTTCCTCCTAAGGTGAGGACACCGGTTTATTCTTCTCTCCAGGATCAGGTAACCCACAAACAGTCTGTTAAGACTAGCCATTTCTTGAAGGGTAAGTCTCATGCCCAGCATGATGACAGCTCCGGCCTTATCCTCAAGACCTCATTGGCAATAAAACCTCGGCGGGAGTCTTCGGGCTCCAAAGCATTCACGGGGTTTCAGGTTGTTCCTGGGGCTCACCCCTCACAGAACATACCTGAGCCGTGCCAGGGGGTGGTATCCACTTCGAGCGGTACCGATAACCCGGCACCGGCATCGGTGTCGAGTGCTGCACTCTTCACCAGGAATCGTCATCTGGTGTCCTCGGTACCTTCGGGGCCGATCGATACGACCCAGATTGGCTTTCCTATATCCCAGCCATGCTCGGGGTTGGTACCGGCTTCGAGCGGTACTGTTACCCCGGTATCGGCATCGGTATCGAGTGTTCCACTCTTTACCTGGGATCGTAATCTGGAATCCTCGGTACCTTCGGGGCTGATCGATATGACCCAGATTGACTTTCCTATATCTTCACCGGTGCTCGGGGTTGGTACCGACTTCGAGCGGTACCGATACCCCGACATCGGTGCCGGTGTCGAGTGTTCCTCTCTTTGCCGGGCATCGTCTTCGAACAGCCTCGGTACCTTCGGTGCCGTTCGATGAGATTCCAATTGACTTTCAGGTATCTGCATCGCTGATACCACCACCAACGTCGGTACCTTCTAGACATGCATCGATAGACTCGCTTGCTTCGATGCCGAGTCTAGAATTGATATCCAGTCTAGATGACTTGGTACCGACGCGTTTCGGAACCGATCCATGTCGTTTCCGGCTACGCAGTACCGAGGATATTCACCAAGGCTCTCTGGTTACCTCGGTACCGCTTCAGCAGCCCTCGATTACTGCTTCGATGACGTTATCTCCGATACCGGTACCGGTGTCGGGGTCGATTCCTGCAGTTCCATCGGTGCCATCGATCCTTTCTATGCCTAGTTTGGAATCGATACCAGGCACTGACGATGCAGTACTAACTGCCTCAAATCAGAACTGTCAGTATCACAGTCCATCAAGCAGGATTCTTTTTCTGCACCAGTCCATTATATTTTCTGGTGCTCAAGCTGCTCCTTCAACCTCAGCTTGCCCAGGATTAGTTCCTATTGGAAATCCTTCTTTCCAGTTCATACTGCTAGACCAGTCCAGACAAACGGGTTATGCACCCCTGCCAGCAGATCTTGGAGACAGAGAATTCTACCAGAGCTCTGATAGGCTGGAGCCTGGTGATATAATCCTACCCCTAGGGGTCTCCCTCAGTTTTTTTCTGTCTCCAGCAGATCTGGATGCTTTTTTTTTTTTGCTCCTTCAAAAAAATTTAAGATGCTTTATTTCTTTGTGATTTCTCTGGGAGAGATTATACCCTGTAGTTGCCCGTGTACTTATCTGGGCACCAGGATGAATTCCAGCTGAGCTCCTGTGTCCTGCGGGTCACAGTAGAGCTCGCTGATGTGCAGACTTCCCAGCACTAGTGAAGAAGACTATTTAGCTGGATGGTAAGCCTCCTAAAATCCAGTCCCTGGGGCTGATTTTAGTGGTGAGGCAGCTCGCAGTGCTCTCAGCAGCGGTCCGTGGATTCTCTGCACTTTCGGTACTGTGAGTACAAAACCTGTCTTTCTCCCACTGCTGTCTGCAACTCTGTGGTGACTGGATTTATTTTTCTTGATTTTTCAGCGATTTTAGGCATTTCTCTCATGCCTGCAAACCCCCCCCCCCCCACCTTGTCATTTGACTTTTTAAGTTAATTCCTTAGCTTTTGGGGGTTTTAATTCACTCTTTTTGAAGTTTATTTTTTGCCGGCGGCCATTTTGAATAGCTAATGAGCCCTGGTTTTTGGCGGGAAGCCAGATTCCTTCTCTCTTTGCTGGCTTCTAGCACAAAAAAAAATAAAATTGCTGTTTAAATTTTTCCACAACACTGGCTAGCTGTGAGTTGTGTGGGGGTTCCTTTTTCTCTGCCTATGTATTAACATAATGAATAAAAAGTACGGAAGGCATGATTAGAGAACCGGATGCAATTCAGAGCCACAGAACAATGCTAAGACACTGACCACTGGTGCAGGGCTCATGGGTTCCATCCCCCACTGTGCCCAACAAAGAAGGCTGGCTGAGGCATTGCATAGTATGGGGAATATTGTTAAATGCCTGTTCCTCCGGGGCAGAGTTACTTTTTTTTTTAGTTCTCCCTATGCCTTATTCAGGTCTACGCTGCATAAGCTGTCAGAAGACACACAGGGACCTCAGAAATCAACTGTGCTCTTCCCCCAGCGTCTTGATTCCCCAGATAAACTTGGGATCTCCTGAGCCTGGCTTCAGTGGAGCTCTCCATTGGCTTTACGCTGCGCTGAGTCTTTGCCACGGACATCCCCGGGAAGTTCAGGTATCAATTCCTGAAAGGAAACTGTGAGTAGCCTGTTTTTTTCTCACTTGCCTCAGCTACTGCTCCCGGACCGGCTGCCTCTGAGTTTTGAAGTTCCTACTTTAAAATTTTTAATCCACATACTGCAGCCGGGTTACTTTGTACGTCTTACTGGAATATTGTACCTGTCTTTTTCAATATACCATTTGATTGGAATTTTAAGTCAGTGTTTTGGATCCTGACTGTTTTGGGCTCTACCTAATTAAACATACTCACTGTCATCTTCCGTACGGCTGGGTTTGAGCTTCTACATCCCTCCCCAGAAACACCTTTCAGCCCTTACCATGGAGGTCTGAGTGGCTGCGGAGGAATCAAACTCTAATTTCCCTACTTTCAGTCACTGTAATGGCCTTACCCTGACTTTGAAAGTTTCTCTGTACCAGCACAGTGAATGACTGACAGTTCCCTTCTCAGCTCAGTGAATACCTGACAGTTTTTCTGTGCCAGCGGCCATTTTGTTTTTCTCTTCAGTGTTTCTTTTTGGAGGGAACAGCTCTAGACAGCAGTTTCCACACATTTAAACATGCTTTTCTTTGAAGAGTCTTCGGTTTCCCTGAGCCTACCTTGATTTTTGTTTTAAATGCAAAAAAAAAAACAAAGGGAAAAAAAGAGGAAAGGTGGTTTAAGTCTCTACAATGCTTGTTTCTCTGGCTGTATTATATGTAATAAGTAATCAGCCGAATGGGGAATTAAGAGATTGCTTGTGTTCCACCTGCACGCTGCATCCCGGAGACTCTTTCCCCATTCCCACTGCGCTGCTAGATGGGTTCATCAGCACCTTATCTCCTCCCTCCTCAGAGCCCCTGCTGCAGGATCTTCCTGCAGGAAACGATTCAGTCAGCTCCCATGTCGCTTCCACAGCCGCTGGAGGCCACAGCAGCCTTGACTGACAGTGCCTTCCTCACACTTTTCCATCTGGCATGACGCCTGTGACTTTTGGAGTCTTTTGGAATATCTCCTACACCTGCCCAGTAGCAGGCAAGCATATGGCGTGGTCTCGCAAGTGGTCCCATAAGTCCTCAGACCTTAGAGCAGTACTTCCTCCTTGGAGCGTTGCATGTGCCTTGCGGGGTACTATGGATATTCAAGAAGACTTTAAATCTTCGGAGGTCAGCCCTGACTCGTTGGAGTACGGAGATGGGGAATATTCTCCGTCTGTTTTCTTCGCTGACGGTTCTCAGCCTTTTTTGGAAAGAGTTGCCGGCTCTAATCACACAGGTGATGGAGTCGCTCCCCCTGGCCGACACGCCTTATCCTCCGGATTCTCAAATCCGGTTGCAGCCGGATCCCATTTTCCAGGGCATTCGTACGGCACGCGGTATTGGTCAGTTATACCCTTGGTCTCCCTTTCACTTGGACTGTTGGCTGACATACCCGACAGTTGATGCATTCTGACCAGGGTCATCAGGCATACCACACTTCCGGTTGAGGGCGGAGTGGCGCTCCGCGACCAGCAAGACCTAAAGAGTTGGGAGGCTGCTGAAGACTGGTTTTCCTTCGCCCGCTATTTCCTTCTTGCAGGGGTGTGCAGAGGTCTAGCAGCTCGGGCCTCCCTTCGCTGGATTCAGCAGCTTCCAGGTGTTCCCGAGTTGGTTCATTTTGAATCCATCGCTGCATTCTGGGCAGAGGCATTCTGTGATCTCTTGCGGCTCAGCTCGCTTCCTAGCACCGGTGTCGGTAGCTCGGAGATGGCTCAGCCTGCGGCAATGGGCAGCGGATGTTGCTTCATTTCCAGGCTCCAGCATTTAGATGCCATTCGTCCCGGTCCACCGTTGGAAGGAGGACTGGGCCGTTACTCTGTCTATTTTGGGATGCTTCAGGTCCTGGATTTTCTAGGGGCTGGGTGCGACACTCGTCGGGGGCGGGTGTTTCTACCTCAGGAACGTTTTCAGAAGATCTCTCTTCAGCTCCGCCGCTGCTTGGATCAAGTGGCACCTCGGCCTTTGGGGCTACCTTCAACTCTTGGGGTCCTTGGCAGCAACGATAGCCCTCGTTCCGTGGGCGGAAGCGCACATGCGCTGCTTGCCGACGGCGCTTCTATCTCGTTGGTCGCCGGTGTCGGACAGTTATCTAATCCGGTTACCTTTGCTTCTGCCGGTGCACCGCAGCCTCCGCTGGTGGCTTCAGGCACACAATCTTCTACGGGGGGTCCCTCTGGAGTCTTTGCGCTGGATCTTGGTGACGCCAGTCGCCGACCTCTCCGGTTGGGGAGCGCCTTGCGGCTTGGCCTCGGCGCAGGGGAGTTGGTCACCTCGCGCAGCCCAAGGGTCTATCAATCGTCTCGAGACGCGGAAAGTGCGCTTCGCCCTTCAGTTTCAGCCTCTTCTGCGGCGGCGTGCGGTTCGGTTCCTGTCCGACGCCACGACGGCTGCTTACCTAAGCCGCCTAGGCGACACGCAATGTCCGGATGTCTCACAGGAGAGGCGTTTGCTGCTCCCGTGGGTGGAGGAACATCTTCAGGCTATCGGCGCAGCACATCGCAGGCGTGAACAATGTGTAAGCCAATTTTCTCACCCGGCACTCTCTGGAGCCCGGGGGCTGGGCTCTGCAGCCGGATGCGTTCCGGTCCATTGTTCACCTGTGGGCACTGCCGACCATGGATCTAATGGCTACGGCGCAGACTGCCAAGGCTTCGCTGTACTTCGGCCATTGGCGGGACGAGGGAGCGCACGGCATAGATGCTCTCTCTCAACCGTGGCTGGCTCATCTTCTCCTGTGTGTTTTCCCTCCCTGATCCGTGATATGCATAGTTCTCCGGCGGCTCCAAGACCATCGCGGCCCTGTACAACTGCTGGCTCCGAATTGGGCTCGCGGACCATGGTATGCGGATCTCTTCCGTCTGTCTGGGGCGTGGCTGCTCCGCCTCGAGGCGTTTCTCGGCCTTCTGATTCACAGACCGGTGGAGATGGAAGACCCGGCTCCTTACTCGCTTTCGGCCTGGCTATTAACTGCCGCCGGTTTGGTCCCTACGGCTCTTCGCCTAGCGTGGTCGTGGCGCTTCTCACGGCGCGGCGGTCTTCCACGATGCTGACTTACGCTCGGGTTTGGCATCTCTTGATGGTTAGTGTTCGCAAAATAACCTCACACCCTGGCCTTGCGGTATTCTCCAGGACCAAGCAGGAAGTCAGTCCTCACATATGGGTGACGTCGGCGCCGACGGAGCCCTCGCGGAGCAATTTTCCCCAGCTTTCAAAGAAAGCCTTTGGGAATTGCAGCGCGCATGCGCGGTCCCCTTCCCGCCCAAGGGTGCCATCTTAGCCAGTCTTCTTTTTTCCGCGGAGCCCTACAGACGTGGTCTTCTTGTCCCCGCAGAAAAAGTTGATTTTTCGTCGTTTATTTCTCTTTTTTCTTCGGTTTGACGCCGGTCTCTTTCGTGCCCGGACTCGCGACGCCGTTGCGAGTCCTCCTCTTATTTTTCGGTTTTTCTGATTTTTCTTGTCAGTTTCGTTTTTCGGTTTTTCGCTGGCAGCCCGGTCCTTTGACCTTGCAGGGGCCCTTTTTCCCCCGATGGCTGCCAGTGGTTTCAAAAGGTGTGTTCAGTGTGACAGAAATATGTCACTCACTGACACACATGATAATTGCCTCCGCTGCCTTGGCCCAGATCACGAGGAACTGATCTGTGGGGCCTGCAGCAAAATGTCCTCCAAAGCTTTACGGAGTCGGCGGCATCAGCGGGAAAGAATCTTCGCAGATCCCACCCGTACCCGGACCTCGTCGGAGGCCTCGGCGTCCAGAGGCTCCAGCTCTGAGCATCGCCGGAGTTCCTCCGACAGAGGTTCTCCCTCTGGGGATCATCATCGGAAGGCGAAACCCGCGAGGGCGGCGTCGGTGGACGCTCCTGGTTCCGCGAGGGCCAGGTCGCATAGCCCCGATAGCCGTCCCGGGTCTTTGGAGAAGGAACGTCTCCCGAAGCGACCTCGTTTGGAATCGGAGTTGCCTGCTCGGGTAGTCCTGTAGTCCTCCTGGACACGCCTCCGAGGGGTCCGACGTCGGGCCCGACGCCGTCGGGGGCCGAGTCGGGGGCTGCTGGGTCACCTGAGGTCGGGCTCAGGTTGACGGCCTTGGAGAGCAGACTATCTGCCTTCATGGACCAGCAGCGGGCACTGATCGCTAGCCTCGCTGGCGCCTCTGCCCCGACCGCCGGGACGTCGACGTCCAAGTCGACCCCGGAGACTGAGCCGATCCTCGGTTGAGGTCACCCTCGGCCTCCCGTTCGGGACCGAGGTCGTCGACGCCGACTCCCTCGGCGTCGGGGCGGCCGACGCCTCCGCCCGCCCGAACCGACCCCACCGATTCCTCCTCGGAGTCGGCCTGGGAGTCTGAAGTGGAAGAGTCACCTGATTCTTTTCGGACTCGGTGTGTCCCCTCGGACTCCCCTGAGTCTGAACCTCGGAAACAGTCCCCCCCGGAGGATGCCCGGTTCTCGGACTTCGTCAGGGATATGGCCAAGGCTTTGGCCTTCCCTGCGGATCCCGAGAAGGAGCCTCGAGCCGAAGAGCTCAACGCCCTTCAGTACGACTCTCCCGCCAGGGAGCACTTTACTGTACCGGTTCCTCCCACGCTGGAACGACTACTCTTCCGCATGTGGGAGAGTCCGGCATCGTCGCCGGTATTAAGCAAGCGGGTCGATTCCATCTATCGAGTCCGCAAGAGCCCTGGCTTCCAAAAAGCACAGCTACCGCACCATTCCATGGTGGTGGAATCGGCCATGCATAGGCTTAAGAGCCAGAAGATGCACTCCTCGGTGCCTCCTGGCAGGGAGGCCCGCAACCTGGATGGCCTCAGTAAGAAGTGTTTCCAGGGCTCTATGCTTGCTTGTCGGGTCCAGACCTACCAGCTCTACATGGGCATGTACCTTAGAGACCTGGCTAAAGAGATAGCCGGATTCTCTGCTGGGCTGTCCGAGGAACCTTTGCGGAGGTTCCTAGCCTTGTCCACTGGTATTCGGGAATGCTCCAAATTCATTTCTCGAGCAGCCTATGATGGCTTTGAAGCATCGGCTCGAGTGGCCGCAGCCGGCATCGGTGCCCGCCGACAGGCTTGGCTTCAGTCGTCTGACCTTGAACCCTGGGTGCAGGACAAGTTGGTCGATGTCCCCTGCCGAGGTGAGAACCTCTTTGGCAAGCCCATGGCTGAGAAGGCTGCACAAATCGAGACGGAGACTCTCACCAGAACTAGGCTCTCTAGGAAGACCTCTGCCCCTTCCCAGAAGAAGAAGGGCTCGGGAAAGAAGTCCTTTTACCTGAGAAAGGCGGCTGCCTATAAACACTACCCTCAATATCAGGCCTCCGCAGCTCCCCAACAGGGTCAGCAGGCCAAGGGACGGGGTAACGGGTCCCGTAGGCAGCAAGCCCCCAAGCCTGCACCACCGGCCCCTGCTCAGCAGGGTGGGAGTTTTTGACTTCATCAGCATAGCCTCTCCCCCTCAGCTGGTTCCTCCCAGCACAGGAGGCCGGCTGGTCCACTTTGCCCACAGGTGGTCCAACATCACATCAGATGCCTGGGTGCTTCATGTTGTGAGAGAAGGCTATCTTCTCCACTTCCACCAGGTCCCTCCCTCCTATTTCCCGGGAGAGCCTCCACGACTCCCTCTGCACAGGGACTTACTCCTTCAGGAGTTAGCAAGTCTTCTTCAGGAACAGGCTGTGGAACCGGTGCCCCACCACCTGAGGGGTCAAGGCTTCTATTCCAGGTATTTCCTAATACCAAAAAGAACGGGAGGCCTCAGACCCATCCTGGACTTGCGCAACCTCAACAAGTTCCTCGTGAGGGAGAAGTTCAAGATGCTTACCCTTGGAATCCTTCTGCCCTACCTCCAGCAGGGAGATTGGCTATGCTCCTTGGATCTAAAGGATGCCTACACGCACATCCTCATCCACCCAAGCCACCGCCAATACCTAAGGTTTGTGGTGGCAGGAAATCATTACCAGTACAGAGTACTGCCCTTTGGCATATCCTCCGCACCACGAGTCTTCACAAAATGTCTCGCGGTGGTGGCGGCTTATCTCCGGCTTCACGGCCTCTATGTCTTTCCGTACCTAGACGACTGGCTCATCAGAGCATCGTCCTCTCCAGAAGTCACAAAAGCCACACACCGCACTGTGACTCTTCTCCAGTACTTGGGCTTTGTCATAAACTTTGCAAAGTCCACTTTGCTCCCCTCGCAAGATCTCGAGTTCATCGGCGCAAGATTGCACACTCTTCAGGCGCGAGCTTTCCTGCCTCTCGACAGGGCTCAACGGCTCATGGACCTAGCCGGCCGTTTTCGCAGCCAGTCCCTGGTCTCGGCCAGGCGCTTCCTGAGACTACTCGGCCATATGGCTTCCACCGTCCACGTGACCCCCAATGCCCGCCTGAATATGCGGCCTGCTCAGTGGTGCCTTCGCAAGCAGTGGCAACAGGCCACGGGCGGCCTAGCCGACTTAGTGCGGATCTCCGGCCCGCTGGCCTCTTCTCTACAGTGGTGGCTTCATCGGCCGAACCTGGTACTCGGAATGCCTTTTCAGTCTCCTCCGCCGGCTCAAGTGCTGACGACCGATGCTTCTCTCCTAGGATGGGGAGCGCATTGCCAAGGGGCATGTACTCAAGGTCTCTGGACCACGTGGGAGTCTGCGCAGCAGATCAACTTCCTGGAGCTCAGAGCGATCCGTCTGGCTCTCAAGGCTTTCTCCCACCTGACTTCTCACCGGTCCGTCCTTGTCCAGACGGACAATCAAGTTGCCATGTTCTACGTGAACAAACAGGGGGGCACGGGCTCCTTCCTTCTCTGTCGAGAAGCACAGAGGCTCTGCTCTTGGGCCGTCAGCCACGGCATTCTTCTCAAGGCAGTTTATCTCCCAGGCCAAGAAAATTGCCTGGCGGACAAACTCAGCAGAATCCTCCAGCCGCACGAGTGGCGACTGGATCCCTTGGTAGTTCAGAAACTTTTTCTGAAGTGGGGCCTCCCCACGATGGATCTCTTTGCCAGTCCTCTCAACCGGCAACTTCCTCGCTTCTGCTCTCGGCAGCCGCATCTCCTTCGAGTAGCGGCGGATGCTTTTCTGCTCTCATGGTCGAAAAGCCTTCTCTATGCCTTTCCTCCCATACCGCTAGTCTCTCGAACTCTTTTCAAGGTTCTCCGAGACAAAGCTTCCATGATCCTGATAGCTCCTCGGTGGCCCAGACAGCCGTGGTTTCCACTCCTGCTGCAACTAGCGGTGGAGGATCCGTTCCCTCTGGGGTTTCAACCAGATCTCCTAACACAGGATCAGGGGTCCCTACTACACCCCAACCTCAGATCTCTACATCTGATGGCCTGGCTGCTGAAAGGGTAGTCCTTGCTCCCCTTCTACTGCCGGCAGAGGTAGAAGAGGTCATCCTAGCTTCCCGGCGACCTTCTACCCGCAAATGCTACGCCCTTAAATGGCGTCGCTTTTCCACTTGGTGTGCCCAGCAGTCTCAGGATCCCTTCTCCTGCTCGGTGTCTGTGATCTTGCAGTACTTGCTCTACCTCTCTAATCTGGGACTTAAGTCCAACTCCGTCAAAGTTCACCTCAGTGCTCTTTCAGCACATCATGTGCCGGTGGACGGCAGACCTCTTTCCAGCGACCCTCTCGTGGCAAGGTTTCTCCGAGGTCTCCTTCTACTTAAACCACCTCTGCGCCCGCCAGCACCTGACTGGGATCTGAATGTGGTTTTGCAGCGGATCACCTGTCCGCCTTTTGAACCTATGGCAACCTGTTCTCTCCGTTTTCTTTCTTGGAAAACCTTATTCCTGATAGCCCTCACTTCCGCTAGACGCGTTAGTGAATTGCAGGCCCTCGTGTCTGATCCCCCTTACACTCGGTTCTACAAAAATAGGGTAGTCCTACGGACTCACCCTAAATTTCTTCCAAAAGTGGTCTCCCCTTTTCACATCAATCAGGAGGTGGTACTTCCGACCTTCTTTCCCAGGCCACACTCCAGCCGAGCTGAAATGGTCCTGCATACCCTGGACTGTAGAAGGGCATTGAACTTCTACCTTGACCGTACGCGGGAGCACCGTAAAGCTGCTCAGCTTTTTGTGTCTTTTGACCCCAATAAATTGGGGCTCCCTGTCTCCAAGCGTACTCTGTCCATCTGGGTTGCTGACTGTATCGCTTGGGCTTATGGGGCAGCCGGACTCTCGTTAGAAAGTCGAGTCACGGCTCATTGTGTTCGGGCGAAGGCTACGTCAGTGGCTTACCTCCGCTCTGTTCCATTGGCAGACATCTGCCGGGCCGCTACTTGGTCTTCGAGCCAGACTTTTGCGGTCCATTACTGCCTCGAGAGGGAGTCCCGCAGGGACAGTGCTTTCGGACAGGCAGTCCTCCGAAATCTCTTCGAGGTTTGAGCAACTCCTACCCTCCATCCCGGATGGGGGCTACCGGTGGGTAATAATTCAGTGAAGATTCCTTCCTTCTGTACTGCTGAGCTAGAGGGAGCTCATTTTTGTGCTTAGGGTCTCCGGTAGCCTTAAGCTTGGGAGTCCCATATGTGAGGACTGACTTCCTGCTTGGTCCTGGAGAAAGCGTAGTTACTCACCTGTAACAGGTGTTCTCCAGGAGCAGCAGGAATCAGTCCTCACAACCCTCCCTCCTCCCCTTGGAGTTGCAATCATCTGCTTTAGTTTTTTTGCAAATTTTTATGCTGTCTTTTAGCTATGTCATCTGACTGGCTAAGATGGCACCCTTGGGCGGGAAGGGGACCGTGCATGCGCGCTGCAATTCCCAAAGGCTTTCTTTGAAAGCTGGGGAAAATTGCTCCGCGAGGGCTCCGTCGGCGCCGACATCACCCATATGTGAGGACTGATTCCTGCTGCTCCTGGAGAACACCTGTTACAAGTGAGTAACTACGCTTTCTGGACATCCTGTCCTTTTTACAGGCCGGAGTGGATAAGGGATTAGCTTTCAATTCCTTGCGAGTACAAATGGTCGCTTTAACTTGTTTTCGGGGTCCTATACCGGGGCGATCGATAGCTTCGTATTCGGACGTGTCTCAGTTTCTCCGCGGAGTTGGGCCTTCCGACCTCCTCTGCATTCGCCTGTGCCGGCGTGGGCTCTCGTGCTTGTCCTCTCTGCTCTCGTTGCTCCTCCCTTTGAGCCTCTGAGGACCTGTTCTCTTCTAGATTGGACTCTGAAGGCAGTCTTCTTGGTGGCCATAACTTCGGCACGCCGTGTTTCTGAGCTCCAGGCTCTCTGTGTCGAGATCCCTATCTCTCGTTTTCCTCCGAAGGCGTTTCTCTGAGAACTGCCCCTTCCTTTGTTGCCCAAAGTGCTGACGCTGTTCGCTGTTGACCAGCCTCTTTCCTTTCCGTCTTTTCCAAAGACGCAGTGTGACAGTGGTCGGTCTCCGTTGCGGGCGGTGGACCTTAAGAAGGTTCTTTTTCGGTATCTGGGGGTCGCCAGACCCTTCCATATGACTGTTCCTCTTTTGTCTTGTTCGCGGGTTCTCGTCGGGGATCCGCAGCCTCCGAATCTACCATTTCTAGATGGGTTACGGAGGCCATTGAGGCGGCGTACCTTCTTCAAGGAGAACAAGCTCCACCGGGACTCCGTGCTCACTCCTCTCGGGCGCAAGCAACTTTGTAGGCCGGGAGGTCTCGTGTAGTTCCTCTTGATATTCGCCGGGCGGCGACTTGGTCGTCGCTGTCCACCTTTGTCGGTCATTATAGGTTGGACGTTCATGCCCGTCAGGAAGTCCGTTTTGGAGTTGCTGAGCTGTCGGCGGCCTTGCCCCCCCTTGAAAGCAGGTAGCTTGGGTACTGCCTGTTTGTCTGGACTGGTCTAGCAGTACGAACTGGAAGGAGAAATTTCACTTACCGTTAATTTCCTTTCCTGGAATACCGCTAGACCAGTCCAGGACCCGCCCTGCTGTTGGTTGGAGTGCCGCTGGTGCGGTGCAGCCGCCGACCGCGGTTCTTCTCTTTGCCGGTATGCCTCGCCCTAGACAGTCCATGGGTTCGTAGGTGGATACTGTTTTCAGCTCTAGGGAGTTCTTCGGCTCCCTTGTATATAGTTCACTTCGGACCCTCTGGGGTGATGTTACAGTTCATGTTGCATTAGCTTGTGGACGTAACTGAGGGAGACCCCTAGGGGTAGGATTATATCACCAGGCTCCAGCCTATCAGAGCTCTGGTAGAATTCTCTGTCTCCAAGATCTGCTGGCAGGGGTGCATAACCCGTTTGTCTGGACTGGTCTAGCAGTATTCCAGGAAAGGAAATTAACGGTAAGTGAAATTTCTCCTTTCAAAAGTTTCTCCTTGACATGGCAGCTTTTCTTGCCATTCCTATTCCTGGTTTTTCTCTTGGCCAAGATCCTGCAGAAAAGGATAACATAATGCTTCCTTTACATCATTCTTTACAGGATCTTCTTCTGAGGATATGGGAATCACCCTTAAAGGTTCCTTTGCCTTCTACAGCCATTGACGTTCTGTATCAGGTACCTCCCTCTCCAGGGTTCCAGAAAACCCAACTTCCACATCATTCCATTGTAGTGGAATCAGCAATGAGGAAGGTAAGAAGCAAGAAGAAGCATTCTTCTTATCTGCCAGGTCGTGCATCTAAAGCACTTGATGCCTTTGGACGTCAAACCTTCCAAACTTCTATGCTGGCTTCAAGAATTATTTCATATATTTTCTATATGAGTCTGCACTTCAGGAGGTCACAGAGAAATTATCTCTCGTCTCCTTTTCTGTCAGATCCTAAGGCCTCTGACTATTCCTTGCTTCTTAATCATAGCAGGAATATCTCTTGGTTCCTTTCTTGTGCTTCTCTAGACTCTTTTGAGTCTGTCAGCAGATCCTCTGCTATTGCCATTGGAGCACGTCGTACAGCCTGGCTGCAAGCTTCTGACTTGAGCAGCTGGGCACAACATACACTGGGTAATTCTCCTTGTACTGGAGAAAATCTCTTCAATAAATAGGCTTTACGTCAGGTTGCTCATTGCTCCACTGACTTTCCTAGTTCTGGAAACCGTCCTAAGCCTTCTTTTTCTCCAGGACGTAGGAAATGTCCTACCAAACCTTCTTTCCCTAAGAAAAGAAAGTTTCACCCTTCTTCTGCCCATCCTCTTGATGTACCCAAGCAAGGGACATCTCATCCTAGTCTGAAGTCTCCAGACTCTAACCAGGCTAATCATAGCCAGCAACCATAGGTTCCTGTATGTTGCAATTCTACAGTTAACTTCTTACCAGAAGTTATTCTTCAAACTCTACACTGGTTTTTCTTTTCAGTATGCTAAGCTGTTAGGATATTTTTGTCCATGGGTTACAGAATTCTCCCTTTCTTTTTATCATAAAGGGAGATTACAATTATCCCATGATAGTTTCTGTCCCCACATGGACATTTTTTCCTTCAGCTGACTTACCATATGGTACGTCACCTACCAACCCCCACTCTTCCAGGGTTTACCCTGCTCGAGTTGGCACCATACTGAAACACTTCTCTTCTTTCCAGTGTAGATTTTCTACTATCCTTCAATGCATGCTCTGAACAACTCATCAGACAGGGACGGAAATATTCCCGCTCCCTCTGTCTGTTTTTCTCCCTGTTTTTATACAGGGGAATCCCCTTTTTTCTTTGTTCAGTTGCTGCACATACAGAAGTTCCAGTGCTTACTTTAAAGTTTCTTGCAAGCTACTTTCATTATCTTGCATAATACTACTCATTGCAGGTTATCTTCTTCTAGCCATATCCTTACCTAGGATGTGGCAGCACTTCTGACTGCTGTCAGTTCTCTCATAATTTTCCTGCACAATGCTCTCTGCAATCTTCAGAGAAGCTTTCTACTATGGGCCCTTGCTGTAGAGCATTCATCTTTGTCTCTGGGTTTTTTTTTTCCATATAATAGAAAAAGCTTATATAGTCATTCCATGGCTATGTAGGTTCTTTCTACCCTCTTGTCTCCTTTTGTGATACAGAAGACAAGCTTTTTCTGCGTGAAGGTCCATGGAGTTCCCAATCTGGCAGGAATTTACCCCTTTTTTCCTTGCAGCTTGGTATTTTTTCTACTCCACTTGGACAACGCATACTCTTTTACTATACATGATACCTCTGAGTCCCTTAACTGGGTCATCCAGGTATCTTAGTCCATGCGTTTCCTTGTCCTTTGGACATGTCAGAGTCCTCCAGTACTCCTGACATGCTCTTACCAGACTGCTATTATCCTCTGTTTTTCACGCAACCATACTGGTTATCCACTGAAATGCATTCCTGCACCACGGAAATAGATTCTCTATATATCTTCAGGTGGTTTTTACCCCCTTATTATTAGATGAATCTTTTCCCTTCACATTCCCCATGTGAATGCTTTGTGGGGCTCCGTTGCAGGCATATATCCTCAGACTTATAACCATACATATTTTTATAATCTGTGTGGGCATAAGCCATGCCCATACATATATATATATATATATATATATATATATATATATATATATATATATTCTTTCTTCTATATATATATGTATCTCACATATTGGACATAGCCACACACATATATATATATAGATATGTATGTATCTTCATGTTTATAGATATTTTTATATATATAGAAAAATATCTACGTACCTATTGGGAGATGTCCATAGGACGCTAAGTAATACCTTCTACCTCCCTAACTGTCTGTGCTATAAAGCTTTTACCTTCTTAAGGGTCCAGACAGTCAACTTGCCTTTTTTCATATGGCTCAGTAACTGGGAGTGGTTATACACACAATTGCTGCTGTGACGTTAACAGCTTCTATTTTTGTTATAGATCTCCCTATCTCTGAAGTATCAAACTTCTATGTCTTCCTAGCTCTTACCAGCTAGGAAAGACAATGTACATCTTCAGTATTTATGAGTACACTTCTGTTTCCTTGGGAATAGGGGTTTTTCCATACCCTCTCTTCCTTTCCGGACTGGGCTAATTCTCCAGATCGGTCAGTCTTCTTCTTTTGGTCCTCAATGATAATAACTCTGTACCTAAAAGAGTTCTCAGCTTTTTCCCTTAAAGCTTTCCATTGAAGACCTGCCATTCTTCTCCTGCCCCAGTTGACACCTGGGTCACCTGCCCATTCCAGATTTGGAACTTCATCCTCACTGCTGTGAAGTTACCTTGAAGATTCCGCTACTGCATCTACAGTACACTCCATCACAGTTCTACTTCCTACAATCCAGTAGGTAAGTCCTATGTTGTACTGGTTCATTAAATATTTTAATGATACTTGACATACATTCTAAAGACTCATCTCTCCTGTAGTCTTTAGATTTGCTGTTCCTTGCAGCTCTTCTCTATTCAACTCCTACCCCCCATCCCTCAGGGGATGCAGGGGATCCAGGTTTGGAAAATGCCGTCCTGTCCAGGGATACGCATTTTAGGGATTCTCCCCTGGCACCCACAGCTAGGGAGTCCCCATATGTGAAGACTCATTCCTGCTTGTTCCTGGAGATAGCACAGTTACTTACCTGTAACAGGTGATCTCTGGGAACAGCAGGAATTAGTCTTCACAACCCACCCACCTCCCCTAGGAGTTGTATCTATCTATTTCCTTTCCTCTGTCTCAGCTATGAAACTCAACTGAAGAGAGGCAGTGGGAAAGGCGGAAAGTCACCGCGCAGGCGCGAGGGATGCTCCCAAAAGCTTTCTGATTGGATGCTGGGGAGCATTCCCGTGCAGGCTCCGTCGGTACCGACGTACCCATATGTGAAGACTAATTCCTGCTGTTCCCAGAGATCACCTGTTACAGGTAAGTAACTGTGCTTAATCTGGATGGAGTCATTTTTATACCATAATCGCCCGAAAATCCTTTACGGAAATTCTTGATCATAAATGCCAACGGAGTGTGTGTGGACTCCACCCCTCCCATAATCTAAACGTACCTACGTACACTACCTTCGTACTCCGCGTACCTGCGTACGTTACGTACCCTACGTCCCTACGTACACATAATGACTTACAAGACAACAAACAATAGGGATAGGTAGTATGGCTGCAGGTAAGGGGTCCGTACAGCCCACAGAACACTGGGGGGGACAAACACCACTCGCTTCCTCCTGTTCGCGACCTGGGTGCGGTCGCCAGGCCAGGAACTGCGCTACTTAGGAGTCCGCTCTCGCTCGGTCTGTATTTCAAGACCTCTCACTCACACACGCAAGCATATTTCAACAAGTTATCATATTTCAATATTTCAAGTGCCCAGGTTTTCTGACTAACTGACTATTCCAAACAAGAAGGGTCGATGGCTTCAGCTTCCGCTTTCCTTACGCAGAGCTTACTAGGACCGCCCTTATGGGAGGTGATCAGGCTCCCTTGTCTCGCGCATACTCATGCGAGATTTCCCAGATTTCCCAGTTAGTCTACACCCAAATTTACCAAATTGGTCTTGCACTCGCAAGACGCTGTCCCAGGCTGTTCTTTCTGACTATTTAATCACAAAAATGTCTACTCACTGGATCCGGTCCCCGATACCACATCAGCTTCTGAGTTGGAACCTGGACTCCCCCAGTTCGGAGGTGTTGGCCAGCTGGACCCGATGGCCCGCCGAGGCAGGCGGAACCCTCTCCGGCTCAAAGGGGCCGGTGGCGCCTGAGGTTTCCCCCGCGGTCGGACAGACACGGTTCCAACCGGGCCAAACCTCAAGGCGAATTACGTGGATTATTCACTTGAATACCATTTACCACTCGCACTTCCCGGCCAATGCACCAAGAATATGCTGTAGCAAAGTGCAGTCAATGAATAAGTCCAGGAGTCGATTGACAGGGTCCAAGTCAGTTTATTGTGCACAAGGCCCAGTCAGTCAAAGCAGCAAAAGGTACTGAGCGAAGGTTTATACAGAGACATAACTTTTTATACCGCTTTTTCAGTTTGATACATGAAAACTTTCTATTGGTTCTAGCTCGATACATGCAAACTTCTCATTGGTTATACATTCCCTTCATTTGTCCAATTAGAAATCCCTCCGGAACCTAGCAACCGGCCCCCTCCTTTAGGATTGCTTGAACAATGGTACAGTTCTAGATCTCGTTACTTTTCTACTGCAAGGTTAACTTCGGCTTCTGGAATGCATATACTGTTACTTTTCTGTTCTTTCACATACAAGAGAATAATAGAAGACTTATGCATTCATGAAAAACTTCTTATTAAGCATTTTAAAACATCTTTCTTATTTTTCACAGATTTTTGGTTCTTTTCTAGCTATAATGGGAATTAGGATCCAGGCCTAACTTACAGGCCTTTCATAGTAGCAGGCCATGCTAGGCCATAGCCTACCTCATTATCTCCTTTCCTATTATTATTGCTATTCTGTTTCCTTTTTATGTATTTGTATTTTATTTTATTTTATTTGTGAACCACCTCGTAGGAATTCCGAGAAGTGGTATATTAAGTGCCATAAACCATAAATCATAAACACCTCCCCTCCTCTACGTACCCCCTCTCCCCCATTCTGATCCCCCCTTTCCTGATAAATACTTAAATTCCTCTTTCTTTATCATCCTGCTAGATCAGTCTAGGAAGGAGACGAGCAATTTTCAGTGATGTCATTAATTGGTGTATCTATTGGTGCAGTATAGAGAGAAGTCAGTATTCCTTATCGTCACTCCAGTCTAGTCCCAGAACTCTGGGTTGTGTCCATCCTCCAGCAGCTTGGAGACTGAACGTCATCTCTTTTTGTGATGTCACTGGTATATCCATTCCGGATCCGCCTCCTGCCACCAGTTTTGTTCAGTCTCCAAGCAGCTGGAGGATTGAGGAGCCTGGCGTTCCAGGCTTGACAGAGAGACAATTAAGGAGAGATAGGCAGTGTTTAGGGGAGAAGGAAAGGCACAAAACGGGGGGAAATATTTTAATTTTTACACGGGAGATCTCCTCATCTCCTGGCCCCTCAGGGCCTCTCTTCCCCCCCCCCCCCCCCCGGTTATTTGTTCTTGGGGTCTTTTTTTTTTATTTAAAGTTTATAGAATTACAAAACTTATCAAGAGAAACAACATCTTGAACAGAAAAAGGAGTGGATTACCAGAAAAAAAACAATTCATAACCCCTAATAGCATTACAGGAAATTTACCCCAAATATATCCAATCCACACTAGCCCTCGAAACAAAGGAGGGATCCTACAAGGGAAAACTTATCAAACCCCAATATTGTACAGGACAAAAAACAGGTGTGTTACACAGAGACACTCTACAAACGCTCATAACGGAACAGGCAGAGATTCGACCCCCCTCTCCGAAAGCCGAGCATTGATGAAACACAGCAACTGGGAGGGCTCATAAAATATATAGGAATTGGATTGATATCTAATCAAACACAAGGAAATTTCAAGAAAAAAAGCCCTCCCAATTGCTGGATCCCTGGTCGCAACAGAAGAAAATCACGTCGCCTCTTCTGGGTCTCCCTGGACAAGTCCAGAAACATACGTACTTTCAATCCCTTTAAACATCATATTACTTTTCTTAAAAAATATTTTCATAAGCCATTCTTTATTAGACAATAACGCTAAAGTAACCAACAAAGTTGAAGGTGTAACCTGTTCTTCCTGTGAGGACTCTAAAAGCTCAGTAACATTTAAGACATCAACTTTAGACAAACCTTCAATTTCCCCCTGCCCAACCCCTTTCTTCCCAGTAGGCAAATAATACATTTTGACCACCGGAGGGTGGAATTCAGGGGGTATATCCAAAATTTCAATCATATATTTCCTAAACATATCCCTTGCAGATGTTAATGCAACTTTAGGAAAATTAACTAAACAAATATTTGCCACCCGAGCTGCGTTTTCTAACATTTCCAACTTAGATAATATAGGTATATGAACTTTTTTAAGAGTCACCACATCATTTTCCACAGTCCCGAATTTAACCTGATAATCAGCAACCTGAGACTGCAAAGCGTTTATATTTGTCATTGCATCTTTAAGATCTTCAGTATTGGTAGAAACTTGTAAAGCCAATGATGCCTTACGGGGAGAAAGTTCCTCACGGAGCTGCATTATAGCAGCCCAAATCACCTCCAATGTAATAACCTCCGGACGAGCCAAAGGCCCAGAGGGACCGGATTCTTCAACGGGACCGCTCACCATAGCCCCAGTCATCAGAGAGGCAGGAGCCGATGGATCAGGAACCAAGCCTTTTCCAACTTCAGCCATTTCCGACACAGCCTCGATTTCGTGATGTTTCTTGTGGAGGGGAACAGAGCTCAAGGCACTTCCCGTACCCATGCTCTCCTTTCCAATGGAGCCCACCGACTCAACGCTGGCCCCCACGCTTCCCAGAGCTCCACTGCTCTGTCAGGGCACCTTCGAGGCTCGAACCGAGCCGGGAGACTGAAGATCGATACCCGAGGCAGAGGATGAGGTCTCCTCCAAACGCTGCCCAGCCGGGCAATTTTCTCCCACAGGTCTCTGTCGTGGCAACGGCGAAAAAAAGGAATCCAGTGGCCCAACCACCACTTCAGTTAAGGGCGTCGAAGCTTGAGGGGCTACAGGCTGTTTAGCCCCTTTGGTCGTCCGCTTTCTCCCCATAAAGAAAAACGCCGTGGCATCCAGCACACCCTTCAAAACGCCGGGTCTTTTGTTTTAGTACTTAACTTGCTTCTTTAGGGTGATGAAGGAGCTGCCTGAATCGAGGGTGAGCCACTGAAGCAGTCGGGTAGCGCCAGCAGATGGTTTGCCTGGCAGCGCTGTGAAGACATTCAGGCAGCGGGACACCGGCATTTACCTGCTTAGGGGTGGTCTCCTGCTTCCGCCGCTGTCAGCAGTGTGTGCAGTGAACAGAGACCTGGCCTCTGATCAGCGTTGGCTGACTAAGTGTTTACATGGGGCGGTAATCCTGCTTCCGGCCCGTTCGACGGAGCGTGCTGGTGGAGCGGGGTCGGCAAGGGCTCTGGAAGGCAGTGTCAGAGGGGTCGTTTTGCCGGTCAGCCTTGTCCTGTTCCCGACACTAGAAGAGAACTATGTCGGTGGAGCGGGAAGAGTGAAGAGAGAGGAAGAGGGAGAAAAAGACGGTGCATCAAGCAGCTGCTGGGGCAGCGGAGGTAAGGCGTGAACTGAGAGGCTGCTTTTGGGCCCTGCCGCGTGACTTCAGCGCGGGAAGTGCTGAACGGTTAGCAGAGGCTGCAGGAGCTCCGGAGCTCGCGCAGGAAGCTTTGTTTTTGCGGCTAAAGCGCTTTTTTAAGCCTTGGAAGGAGTCCTAAAGGAGCAGGGCTAGCTTTTACGTTACTTTCAAAAAAAATAAGAAAGAAAGAAAGGAAGCTGTTCCTCAAATAGGCTGTGGGGCATGTCTTCCAAGCCAATTTGTTTGCTCTGTGGCTCCAGGAGGGGGACTTCTGCGGACACGAGGGTCTGTAAGAAGTGCACACAGCTAGCTACTACGATGAAGCGCGACTTGGAGGGGGTTGAGGGTCAAAAGGAGCCCTCCAGCGTGCAGGAGGAGTCTGTGAGCGTGGAAGAGCCCGTAGCGGGGCCGTCCTCGGCCACAGATCTCCAAGCCTCACCGGTGGCCCTGTCAGGGTGTTTGGCGGGCATTTTTTCGCCGGAATTTGTGGCTCTCATCCAACAGGTTTTTGGGAGCCAGGGGAAGGAGCGTGCTGCGAGTTCTGTAGAAGAGGCCCACGGAGTTAAGAGACCGGGGACTCCTTTGGCTGCGGGGAGGCCGGTCAGTCCGGCTAAGAAGGCCAGGATGGACAAGGAGCAGCAGGAATGGTACGTGGACTCTGAGGGGGTTCTGTCGGATGAGGGAGAACTCGGCTTGGACCTGGAAGATGAGTTGGAGGAAGGAGAGATCACGGACAAAGAGGATCAGGCAAGGGTCGTAAGAGTGTTTAGAAGGGATGAATTGCCTGCTCATCTCTGAGACGCTAAAGGCGCTGAATATGCCATCGCTGGAGCCGGCAGAGGATGCGACGTTGGAAGATACATTGCTGCAGGTGTTTAGAAAGACCCAGTGAGCCTTCCCAGTGCATAGAGTGATTAAAGAGATGATTCAAGAGGAATGGGATTTGCCGGAGGCTGCGCTCAAAGGCTCCAGGGTAATGGGTAATCTCTACCCTCTGGTGGATCAAGATCGGGAGCTGTTTAAGTCCCCTAAGGTGGATGCAGCCATCTCGGCGGTCACTAAAAAGACTACCATCCCGGTAGAGGGGAGTGCGGTGCTCAAGGATTCCCAAGATAGGAAACTAGATTCGTTGTTGAAACAGGTGTTTGAGGTTAATGCCTTGTCGGTCCAGGTGGCTATCTGTGGAGCTTGGGTTGCTAGAGCCTGCCTGCGCTGGGCTCAGCGAGTACAAGGAGATCAGAATGGGGAAGACTCAAGAGAGGCAGCAAGATTGGAGTCAGGGACAGCTTATTTGGCGGATGTCCACTATGACCTCATTCGAGGCTTGTCAAAGAGCATGGCGTCGGTAGTGGCAGCGCGGCGTTACCTGTGGCTGCGCAACTGGGCAGCGGATGGTTCCTTGAAGTCTAGATTAAGCAAACTTCCCTTAGGGGGAAAGTTGTTCTTTGAAGAGGATTTGGAAAAGTTAGTAAAGGATCTTGAGGAGTCTAAAGGCTTCCGGAAGACAAGCAGAAGCAAGGACGGCCTACTTCTTCTGGCAGGGGGCAGCAGAGGGAGTTTAGGCGCTTTCGGTATACGAGATTCAGTCAAGCGTCCCGAGGGAGATTTCCGGGTAGAAGCCAAGGGTTTCGGGGCTTTCGAGGAGCAGGAAGGGGTTTTGGGGCCTCGACCGCTTTCGCGAATTCCCGAAAGTCGCAATGAGATTAGGAGGACCCGGGCAGGCCTGGTTCCCGTAGGGGGTCGGATGTGGGATTTTTACCCTGCCTGGGTCAAGATTACTTCCGACCAGTGGGTGTTGGAGCTCGTTCGCAAGGGGTACGCGTTGGAATTCCAGCGCCCAGTAAGAGAATTCTTTGTTCAGTCACCGTGCAAGTCACGGGTCAAGTGCAATGCCGTGAGAGAGACGGTAGAGAAGTTGCTCGAGTTGGAAGCAATAGTGCCAGTGCCTCAAGACCAATGCGGGTCCGGTCAATACTCCATCTATTTCGTGGTGCCAAAGAAGGAGGGGTTGTTTCGACCAATTCTGGACCTCAAGGGCGTAAATCGGTGCCTGCGTGTTCAGCGCTTCTGTATGGAGACTCTTCGGTCTGTGATAGTGGCAGTGCAGAAGGGGGAGTTTCTGACATCGCTGGACCTGGCGGAGGCCTACCTTCACATTCCGATTCGAAAGCATCAGAGGTTCCTCAGGTTTGCAGTGCCTATGGGGCACTTCCAGTTCCGGGCGTTACCATTCAGGTTGGCGACAGCCCCGAGGATGTTTACCAAAGTGATGGTAGTAATAACAGCAGCACTGAGGAAAGAAGGCGTCCTCGTACACCCATATCTGGACGATTGGTTGATCGGAGCAAAGTCCAAGGTCGAGAGCAAGGCGGCTACTGCAAAGGTAGTAGCACTTCTGCAGAATCTAGGTTAGGGTGGTCAATAGGTCAAAGAGCAACTTAGTCCTGTCTCAACGTCTGGAGTACTTGGGAGCCTTGTTCGATACAGAGGTGGGAAAAGTGGTTCTGCCGTGACAGCGAGCGGAGGGTCTGAGGTCGCTAGTTCGGCAGTTCCTGGCCAGGCCTACCCCTGCGGCGTGGCATTATATGCAGCTTCTTGGAACCATGGCGGCAATGATAGACCTGGTCCCGTGGGCAAGGGCGCACATGAGGCCGTTACAGAGGGCATTGCTCAGGAGGTGGTCTCATCAGCACGACCCATTGTCGCGAAAGCTGCCTTGGCTCTCGGAGATGCGACAGGCTTTACAATGGTGGATCCAGCCGGAGGTACTCAACAGCGGGATGCCGTTGGAGGCGCCTTCCTGGTTGCCTCTGACAACGGATGCCAGCCTCGCAGGTTGGGGAGCTCACTGCCAGGGTTGGTACGCACAGGGGCAGTGGTCCGAACTGGAGAAGTCCTGGTCCATCAACAGACTGGAGCTGAGAGCGGTGCGCCTGGCTCTTCGGGTGTTTCAAGCATCTCTGCACAATGAGGCCGTTTGGGTGCTGTCCGACAGCACCATGGCGGTGGCCTATATCAATCGGCAGGGCGGCACCAGCAGTATTGCCATGGAAGCGGAGGCAGATATGTTGTTAGAATGGGCCGAGGAGAATCTTCTGGCACTGTCGGCGGCACATGTGGCCGGAGTAGACAATGTGGAGGCCAACTTCCTGAGTCGAGTGAAGGTAGACCCAGGCGAATGGGTGCTTCATCAAGACGTGTTCGAGCTGTTAGTGGGCCGGTGGGGGACACCGGTGATGGATCTCATGGCAACGTTTTGATCGGCAAAGGTCGCGTGCTTTTACAGCAGACAAAGAGAAAGGATGTCGGAAGACCTGGATGTTCTTATGCAGAGCTGGCCGGAAGAGCAGCTCCTATACGTGTTCCCCCCTTGGGTGTTAATAGGAAGGGTACTACAACGCATAGAGCGTCACAGGGGAACGGTGATTTTGATAGCTCTGGATTGGCCAAGGAGACCTTGGTACGCGGATTTGCAGAGACTCGTAGTGGAAATGCCGTGGCGTCTGCCCCTGCGGGAGGATCTACTGTCTCAAGGGCCCCTGCGCATGCCTCAAGTGGATCGATTCTCTTACAGCTTGGCTATTGAGAGGGCTAGGCTAAGAGCCATAGGTTACTCTGCTACCATCATAACCACTCTGTTGAAATCCAGGAAGAGGTCTACATCTCTGGCTTATGTGCGAATTTGGCGAGTGTTTGAGGCTTGGTGTGCGGGCAGGCAGTTTGAGCCGTTGCGGGTCTCTATTCCGCAGGTGTTGGCCTTCTTGCAGGACGGCTTGGCCAAGTGGTTAGCGGCCTCGTCCTTATGAGTGCAGGTGGTGGCCGTGACGTGTTATAGAGGTAAGATTCGGGGGCAGTCGATAGCTTCTCATCCGGATGTCAGGCGATTCTTGAGGGCGGTTGCTGTGCTTAGGCCTTCGTGTAGGCAGGGTGTGCCCAGCCGGAGCCTGCCGTTTGTACTCAATGCGATAGGGAAGGAGCCGTTTGAGCCCTTATCGGCATCGTCGTTGAAGGACCTTACGTTGAAGGTGGTTTTCCTGATAGCTATATGCTCGGCTCGCAGAATTTCGGAGTTGCAAGCCCTTCCCTGCAGGAAGCCCTTTCTGTTATTCTATGACTCCAAGGTAGTGTTAAGGACCGTTCCGTCGTTTTTGCTGAAGGTGGTATCGGCGTTTCACGTCAATCAGGCGGTCTCTTTGCCGGTGTTTTGGGAGCGGGTCTCGGGAGCGGCAACGGGTAGGTTGCATCGACTAGATGTTCGTCGAGCGTTAAAGATTTATCTGCATAGAACTGCAGGTTTTCGTAGATCGGATAGGCTATTTGTGCTGTTTGGTGGCCCTAGGAAAGGCCAAGCAGCCTCTAAGGCTTCCATAGCCAGATGGTTGAAGGCAGCAATAGCATCAGCCTATATTTTGAAGGGCAGAGAGGTCCCAGAGGGATTTCGAGCTCATTCGACGAGGGCTCAAGCCGCGTCGTGGGCCGAGTTACAGTTGGTACCAGTGGTGGAGATATGTAAGGCAGCCACCTGGTCATCCCTGGGTTCGTTTGTTAAGCATTACCGTCTGGATGTGTAGGCGTTAAGGGATACCTGTTTTGGATCGGCGTGCTTCATGCTGGTCTAGTGGGTCCCTCCCAATGAGCTGTTCCTTTACTGCTCTGGTATTTACCAGAGTTCCTGGACTAGACTGGGAGTGACGATAAGGAAGAGGAAATTAGACTTACCTGCTAATTGTAGTTCCATTAGGAACTCCAGTCTAGTCCCATATCCCTCCCTGTTTGGTTGCAGGCGAAGGCCAGAAGCACGATGCGTTTACAGGTAAGACAATGTTTTTCTAGTGTCAACGGGGGTGGGGTATAACGGGACTCTCATACACCCAAAGAAGGGAGAAGGCGGCTCTTCGAGTTAGTGGTCAGCCGGGGGGGATGCAGGGGCAACAGGTGGCTAGGCCGGGTCCCCTATAATTGGTTATGAGTTAGTACAAGGTTGTTACAGTTCATTCTACTTAATTGTTGCTCCGCTGAGTCTGCTTTGTCAATAGGAAACTGGTGGCAGGAGGCGGATCCGGATGGATATACCAGTGACATCACAAAAAGAGATGACGTTCAGTCTCCGAGCTGCTGGAGGATGGACACAACCCAGAGTTCCGGGACTAGACTGGAGTTCCTAAAGGAACTACAATTAGCAGGTAAGTCTAATTTCCTCTTTGTCTGTCTCTAGCAGATGGCAAGGTGTTTGGATTGCTGCAGTATTGCAGACAGAGCTGTCTCTCTTCGCCTGACCTTGGTCATCTAGCCAGTGTGACTGAGACCTGTAGGCCTAATGTTGCTCAGAGCTTGAGTATGCCCTTGTCTCCTAAAGCTGACAGCTTGTCCTGTATCCAGTGCTGCTAACCCTGGGTCCCTAGTGCTTAGTGGGCCGGCAAGCAGACAGGAGGACCTCATAGGACCCCCGAGGTGGGGAGGGTTGGTAAGTTCGGTCCAGGCCCTCTTTCTTTCTTGCTATCCTGTCTGCATGCTGCTTGTCTGCTTTTTTTTCCAGATTTGTTTTTTTTCTTTCCCATGGGATTATATTTAGCTCTCTTGCTGTTCTCAATAAAAGTGTTCTAAATGAAAGTACTTTATTTCTCCAGGACCAAGCAGGAAGTCAGTCCTCACATATGGGTGACATCGGCGCCGACGGAGCCCCCGTGTGGAGCATTTCCCTAGCTTTCAAAGAAAGCCTTTGGGAATGCAGCGCGCATGCGCGGTCCCCTTCCCGCCCAAGGGTGCCATCTTGCTCAGTCTTCTTTTTTCCGCGGAGCCTGACGGATGTAGTTCGTTTTTCGCCGAGGAAAAAGTTGATTTCCCTGTTTTTTGTTCTTCTTCTTCGGTTCGACACCGGATCCTTTTCCCGCCTGGGCCCGATACGCCGGTATCGAGCCCACACTTTATTTTTCGGTTTTTGTCCTTCGAGACTAGCGTTCGCGCCATTTTTCTCTTTTCACTGGCAGCCCTGTCTTTTGACCTCGTAGGGGCCCTTTTTCCTCCGATGGCTGCCAGCAGGTTTATAAAGTGTGATCGCTGTAAGAAACCTATGTCTCTTACCGACACACATGACTGCTGCCTCCGCTGCCTCGGACCCGATCATGACCCGATGATCTGTGGTCCATGTGGCAAAATGTCCTCAAAGGTGTTGAGGAGTCGGCAGCACCAAAAGGATAGAATCTTCTCTGACTCCGCGTCTGGACAGGCACGGACCTCGTCAGAGGCCTCGACGTCTCGGGACTCCGGCCCCGAGCAGCGTCGAGGTTCCTCTGAGCGGGGGTCTCCTTCGCGGGAGCAACGCAGGAAGAAGAAACCCGCGAGGGCGGTGTCAGTGGACGCTCCTGGTTCCTCGAGGGCCAGGTCGCATAGCCCCGATAGCCATCCCTGGTCTTCAGAGTCGGAGAGGCCTGCCAAACAACCTTGTCTCGAGATGGAGTCTCCTGGGCACGTGAGTACTGTAGTCCTCGTGGACTCTCCTCCAGGGGAGCCGACGCCAGGCCCGACACCGTCGGGGCCCGGGTCGGGGGCTGCTGTGTCTCCTGAGCTCGGACTCAGGTTGACGGCCTTGGAGAGCAGCGTCGCTGCCTTCATGGAACAGCAGCGGGCATTGATCGCCAGTCTCACCGGTGCATCTGTCCCGACCACCGGGACAAAGACGTCCAAGACGACCCCGGAAGCCGAGCCGATCCTCGAGTCCATGCGGGCTCGAGTTGATCCTCGGCCACAGTCTCCCTCGACCTCCCGTTCGGGACCAAGGTCGTCGATGCCGGTACCCTCGTCGTCGGGGCGGAGGGCATCGGTTGCCGCCCGACCGGAGCCGCTCGATTCCTCCTCCGAGGAGTCGGGCTGGGAGACGGAGGACGAAGAGTCACCCGACACTCATCGGACTCGGTGTGTCCCATCGGACTCGCCCGAGTCCGAACCTCGGAGACGATCCCCACCGGAGGATACCCGGTTCTCGGACTTCGTGCGGGATATGGCCAAGGCCTTGGCCTTCCCCACGGATCCCGAGGAGGAGCCTCGAGCCGAAGAGCTCGAGGCCCTCCAGTATGACTCTCCCCCGAAGGAGGCCTTTACTGTTCCGGTTCCTCCGATGCTGGAGCGGCTGCTCTTCCGCATGTGGGAGACCCCGGCCTCGACATCGGTGTTAAGCAAGCGGGTTGATTCAATCTATCGAGTCTGCAAGAGCCCTGAGTTCCAAAAGGCGCAATTACTGCGCCACTCCATGGTTGTGGAATCGGCCATGCATTGACTGAAAAGTCAGAAGATGCATTCCTTGGTGCCTCCTAGCCGGGAGGCTCGGAACCTGGATTCCCTCGGTAAGAAGTGCTTCCAGGGCTCTATGCTTGCTTGCCGTGTCCAGACATACCAGCTCTACATGGGCATGTACCTCTGAGACCTGGCAAAGGAGATTGCCGGGTTCTCTGCTTGTCTCTCCGAGGAACCTTTGCAGAGGTTCCTGGCCTTGTCCACTGGTATTCGAGAGTGCTCGAAGTTTATCTCTTGGGCAGCCTACGATGGCTTCAAGGCTTCGGCCTGAGTAGCCAGGGCCGGCATCGGTGCCCGCCGACAGGCTTGGCTACAGTCATCCGACCTCGAGCCATGGGTACAGGACAAGTTGGTCGATGTCCCCTGCCGGGGTGAAAACCTTTTCGGCAAACCCATGGCTGAAAAGGCTGCTGAGCTCGAGACAGAGACTCTCACCAGGACTAGGCTGTCCAGAAAAACATCTGCCCCTTCTCAGAAAAAGAAGGGCTCGGGAAAAAAGACCTTTTACCCGAGGAAGTCATCTGCCTATAAACAATACCCTCATTGTCAGGCCTCTGCAGCTCCCCAACAGGGTCAGCAGGCCAAGGGACAGGGTCAAGGGCCCCGTAGGCAGAAGACCCCCAAGCCACAAACACCGGCCCCTGCACAGCAGGGTGGGGGTTTTTGACTCAGAAAGCATAGCCTCTTCTCCTCAGCTGGCTTCTTTCAGCACAGGAGGCCGGCTGGCACACTTTGCCCACAGGTGGTCAGCCGTCATATCAGATACCTGGGTTCTTCATATAGTCCAAAAGGGCTATCTTCTCCATTTTCACCAGGTACCTCCCTCCTATTTTCCAGGGGAGCCTCCAAGACTCCCTCTGCACAGGGACCTACTCCTTCAGGAGTTAGCAAGTCTGCTAAAGGATCAGGCTGTGGAACCGGTGCCCCACCACCCGAGAGTTCACGGCTTTTATTCCAGGTACTTTCTGGTACCAAAAAGAACAGGAGGCCTCAGACCCATCCTAGAATTGCGCAACCTCAACAAGTTCCTGGAGAAGGAAAAGTTCAAGATGCTTACCCTTGGAATCCTGCTGCCCTACCTCCAGCAGGGAGACTGGCTATGCTCCTTAGATCTAAAGGATGCGTATACTCACATCCTTATTCATCCAGACCACAGACAATATCTCAGATTTGTTGTGGGAGGAAACCACTATCAGTACAGAGTACTACCCTTTGGCCTGTCCTCCGCTCCCATGTTGTTCACCAAGTGCCTGGCAGTGGTGCCGGCCTAACTGAGGCTTCAGGGTCTTTTTGTGTTTCCGTACCTGGACGACTGGCTCATAAGGGGCCAATCTTCCCAGGAGGCCAATCAAGCCACCCTTTGCACTGTGGCTCTGCTTCAGCACTTGGGGTTTGTCATAAACTTCGCAAAGTCCACTTTGCTCCCATCCCAGAACTTAGAATTCATAGGGGCCAGACTAGACACTCTTCAAGCGAAGGCTTTTCTGCCTATGGACAGAACCCACAGGCTGATGGATCTGGCCAGGCAGTTTCGCAGCAATTCCCTGGTCTCTGCCAGGCAATTCCTGAGACTACTCGGCCATATGGCTTCCACGGTTCATGTCACCCCCAATGCCCGCCTGCACATGCGGCCTGCTCAGTGGAGCCTTCGCACTCAGTGGCATCAGGCCACGGGGAGCCTAGCAGACTCAGTAAAGATATCCGACCTCCTAATCTCCTCTCTGCAATGGTGGCTTCATCTTCAGAATCCGGTACTCGGAGTGGTTTTTCAATCCCCTCCGCATTCTCAGGTGCTGACGACAGATGCTTCTCTTGAAGGATGGGGAGCGCATTGCCAAGGGGCATGTACTCAGGGTCTCTGGACCCCTTGGGAGGCTGCTCAGCAGATCAACGTCCTGGAGCTACATGCGATACGCCTAGCTCTGAGGGCCTTCTCCCATCTCACGTGTCACCAGTCTGTACTGGTACAGACGGACAATCAAGTTGCCATGTTTTACGTGAACAAACAGGGAGGCACAGGCTCCTTCTTTGTCAGGAAGCACAACGGCTGTGCTCCTGGGCCATCAATCACGGAATCCTTCTCAAGGCCATCTACCTCCCAGGTCAAGAGAATTACCTGGCGGACAGGCTGAGCAGAATCCTGCAACCACACGAGTGGCGGTTGAATCCATTGGTGGTTCAACAGATCTTTCTCAGGTGGGGCCTCCCCACCATGGATCTTTTCGCCAGTCCTCTGAACCGGCAACTCCCGAGATTCTGTTCCAGACAACCGCATCCTCTCCGAGTGGCAGCGGATGCGTTTCTGATCCCGTGGTCCAAAGGCCTACTGTGTGCGTTTCCTCCCACGCCACTAGTGTCCAGAACAGTCTTCAAGGTCCTCAGGGACGAGGCCTCGATGATTCTGATAGCCCCCAGGTGGCCGAGGCAACCGTGGTTCCCGCTTCTGCTGCAACTGGCGGTGGACACTCCTTTTCCTCTGGGGATTCAACACGATCTCCTGTCTCAAGAACAGGGATCTCTCTTACACCCCAACCTCCAGTCCCTTCATCTGATGGCCTGGCTGCTGAAAGGGTAGTTCAGGCTCCCCTACTACTGCCTAGAGAGGTGGAGGACGTAGTCTTAGCCTCTAGAAGGCAGTCCACCCGGAAATCCTACGCTCTTAAGTGGCGTAGATTCTCCACATGGTGTGCTCAGCACAACGAGAATCCCTTCTCGTGTTTGGTAGCGGTAGTTTTGCAATATTTGCTTCACCTCTCCAATCTAGGCCTTAAGTCCAATTCTGTCAGAGTTCACCTCAGTGCTCTCTCAGCGCACTACTCGCCGGTGGACGGGCGGCCTCTTTCCAACCACCCTTTAGTGGCTCGTTTCCTCCGAGGCCGCCTCCTGCTTAAGCCTCCTTTACGTCCAGCGGCCCCTGAGTGGGATTTAAATGTGGTCTTACAGCGGATTACTTGTCCGCCATTTGAACCTATGGCTACCTGTCCTCTCCGTTTTCTGTCCTGGAAAACTTTGTTTCTGGTAGCTCTTACCTCTGCTAGGCGAGTAAGTGAACTTCAGGCGCTGGTGTCTGATCCCCCTTACACTAGGTTCTACAGGAATAGGGTCGTCTTACGGACTCACCCCAAGTTTCTCCCTAAGGTTGTCTCCTCTTTCTACCTTAATCAGGAGGTGGTTCTTCCGACCTTCTTTCCCAGGACGCATGCCAACCGGGCTGAGACGGTTCTGCATACCCTGGACTGTAGGAGGGCGTTGTCCTTCTACCTTGACCATACGCGGGAGCATCGGAGGGCTGTTCAGCTCTTCGTTTCTTTTGACCCCAATAAGTTGGGGTTACCTGTCTCCAAGCGTACTTTGTCTATTTGGGTCGCTGACTGTATTGCCTGGGCTTATAGGGCAGCCGGCCTCTCGTTGGAGGGTCGAGTCACGGCTCATCGTGTCAGGGCGAAGGCTGCATCAGTGGCTCATCTCCGCTCTGTTCCATTGGCAGACATCTGCCGGGCCGCTACTTGGTCTTCAAGCCAGACTTTTGCGGCCCATTATTGCCTTGAGAGGGAGTCCCGCAGGGACAGTGCTTTCGGACAGGCAGTACTCCATAATCTCTTTGGGGTCTAGGCAACTCCTTCCCTCCGGCCCTGATGTTGGGCTACCGGGGGCGTTCTCAGAGAAGATTCCTTCCTTACATTCTGACGCTCTAGAGGGAGCTCATTTTTTCGGCTTGGGGCCTCCGGTAGCCTTAAACTGGGGAGTCCCATATGTGAGGACTGACTTCCTGCTTGGTCCTTGAGAAAGAGTAGTTACTCACCTGTAACAGGTGTTCTCCAGGAGCAGCAGGAATCAGTCCTCACAACCCTCCCTCCTCCCCTTGGAGTTGCAGTCATATGATTTATTTTGTGCTATTTTTGCTGTCTTTTAGCTATATCATCAGACTGAGCAAGATGGCACCCTTGGGTGGGAAGGGGACCGCGCATGCGCGCTGCAATTCCCAAAGGCTTTCTTTGAAAGCTGGGGAAATGCTCCGCACGGGGGCTCTGTCGGGGCCGACGTCACCCCATATGTGAGGACTGATTCCTGCTGCTCCTGGAGAACACTTGTTACAGGTGAGTAACTACTCTGACTATGGTCAAAAATAAGTTGTGATGCAGGTCCAGAGTGGGAAGCTTGGTGTGCTCCTTTCTGGAATGTGAAGGACTACAGGCCTTATAAATTTTGGAGGCTGTTAAATGATTATAGGTGCTAAGGTAGAGTGGATGTATGGGTATTGCTTTTGGGGGAAGACATACCTTTGTGAGATTAAAGGTATTAGGCAAGCATGTAGAACATTTGTGCACATAGCAATAATGCTGCTTAAAAAGGCTGTTTTGAAATATTGGATTAGCAAGGAGGCTCAGTATAGCCTATTGGAAGGAACTTAGGTTAGAGAGGTCCTCTTGGGAGCTTTGAGCACACAGATACATTTGACCCCAGGATGGAATGTTTATAAGAAATTGTGGTATGGTCTACAGAAAAAGAATGGGGGGGGGGAGGATAGGTGGAGGACGGGTAGGTGAGTCACTTGGCAGTGAGAATGCAAATAGATGTCATGGTGAGTCTGTGGTGTGTGGGAAAAAAAATAAAGTATGAATGAATGTTTTGTGAAGGGAGGGGGAAGGAAAAAAGAGAGAACCAGGAAGAAGGCTCACTTTTGTCAGTTTCTCTTCTTTAAATCAATAGATGTATATATCATGGGTATTGAGAGTATATCATCACTAGCAGTCAGTTATTGTGATTTAAATGTAATAATGATTTGTACAAGTTTGATTGTTTGTTTATTTATTTAGACAGTTTTGTATACCACCTTATCCTTCAATCAAAATGGTCAACAACACAATTGTAGGTATACATTTAACAGGAGGGGGGATAAGACATACTTACGTACAGGCTTATCTGCATATAGTTCTCATTTGGGTGTGGGTTGTCGGTGGGCCAGTTGCAGTGGAATCTAGTGCTTGCAACTTATGTTACTTGTTCATAGGACTCCTTGAACAGAAGGGTCTTGAGAGCCTTGCGGAAGTCCTTGGTGTCATTTAGAGTCCTTAATTTCTTAGTGAGGGAGTTCCATGAGGCACTATTGTGAGGGAGCTCTCTTAGAGTAGAGGGAGTTCCATGGTGCCAATACTGAGGGAGCTCTCTTAGATGTAGGTTGCTTCGTCTTGTGATATCCTGCGGGTGTGCTGAGTCTATTACTGTTATTGGCTCTCCTAGGCCTGTTAACAACATCCTTGATTATTATATCCTGGAGCTCGTCTGCCGAGCGGTGGTGGAAGAGTTTGAATATGTTCAGGATTGTCTTGAATTTTGCCCTTGCGATTATTGGAAGCCAGTGTAACTGTCGTAGTACGGGTGTGATGTGTTCAGATTTTGCAGTGCTTGTGATGATGCACGCTGCAGTATTCTGCACCAGTTGAAGTGGGTGAATAGTCTGCTGGGGAAAGCCTTGATATAATGAGTTTCCATAGTCTAGAAGTGGGATGATGACTGATTGGCATACTGTGTGGAAGTGGTCTTGGTTGAGGATTGGTTTGAGTTTTCTGATGATCTGCAATCGGTGGTAGGCTTTTGCCGAGTTTTGCTGATGTGTGATTGTAGGTTAAGAGCTTTGTCCAGGGTAATTCCCAGGTACCTTCTGATATCCTTCTGGTTCACCATACTAGTCCCTCAGCCCTGGATCTCCTTGCTCTCAACACCTGCCTTGCCTCTGTCTCTGACTGGTTCGCTAGTAGCTACCTACATGTTAATCCCTCTAAGTCGGCCGTTATTTGATTCACTCTCGGTGCCCCCTCCCCCACCTTGGCACCTCTTATGTCCACTTCTACGATTCCTCTGGTCCCCGTTCTTCGCTACCTTGGTGTTACTCTTGATCCCTCTCTTTCCTTTCACCAGCACATCTCCACACTTGTGCGTAGCTCATTCTTTCCCCTCCATAGAATCCGAGCTGTTCGTCCTTTTCTCTCCCTCTCTTCCCTTACTACTCTTGTCCTTTCGCTGGTGATTACCCAACTTGATTATTGCAGCTCACTCTTCGCTGGTCTCCCCCAATATCAGCTTCTTCGGCTCCAACTAGTTCAGAACACGACTGTACGTCTTCTCACTCACTCCTCCCCTCAGGATCACGTGACTCCCTGTCTTCTCTCCCTTCACTGGCTCCCTATTAAAATCCGTTTCTTATATAAGCTACTCACCATTACCCATAAGGTTATTCATACCAGTACCCCTCAGTACCTCGCCGACATCGTCTACCTCCAGCCTACTCCCTGTCTACTTCGTTCTGCCCACGGTAATCGTCTTTTCCTTCTGTCCCCTGCCCAGGCCCACCTCGAATCGACCCGTCATGCTGCTTTTTTTTTTTCTGAGTCCTGCCCTCTGGAACTCTCTTCCCTATCTTCTTCGTACTGAATCATCTTTTATCCGGTTCAAGGCCCTTCTCAAGACCCACCTCTACTGCCAGGCCTATGATCTTCCCATTCCTCACGATTTCCTTCCACTAAGATGCCGCTAAACCACTCTCCTTTGCAATATCCCCTTTGTTATGATTGGTACTTAGGCTTTCAACCCCCTCCCATTTTCCCTACCAGTCCTACCTATCCCGTTTGTCTTTATCTGTAGCGTTCCTCCTGGGTCTATTCCTGTCCTTACTATCCTTCTTTCTTCTTTACTATTTGCTCTCCTATCATACTGATGGCGTTCCTTTTTCCTCCTTTACTTTCACCAGTTGCACCTTGTTATTATTGTACACCGCTTTGGTGCTTCGGCAATGGGCAGTATATCAAATGATACTAATAAAGATAATAAAGATACTTTACTTCATCCTTTATTGCTATATTCTTGTTTAGCATACTGATTGTCTGTGGTGGATTGAATGTGGAATCTCTAGAGATGAACATAACCTCTGTTTTATCAAAATTGACCGTCGAGTTATTATTGGTGAGCCAGGTGTTGTGACAATGTCAGCTATACTGAACAGATGGAGATAGAGGAAAATGAGGACTATACCTTTAAGACTGAGGAAAGCCAGGGTTTCCATAGAGCTCAAACTGTAAACAAACCAGAGAAGCACGTTGTAGCAGAGGTTGAGCCCCCGCCCAAACCTTAACGTGGGGGCAGGTTTAAGCCCAGATAGCAAGTACACGTGCAGAGAACAGGGCATGGTAGCTAGAAAGCACCCTTTTAAACCTGCGTCACAGAAGTCAAAAGGGCAGGAAGTGAGCAGAGGAAAGAGCAGAGTGGAAGCAACCAGAGTTGGAGAAGAAGGAAGCAGCAGATACAGCAACCGAGAAGGCAGAGATTCCAAGCCAAAGCCCAGAGTTCAGTCTGTGGCTGGAGTTGCTGCTGAAGCTGAGAGTCCAGAGCCAGGAGGTTCAGAGAACGCTGAAAGGTCAGTGTGGACAGAAGGCTCAGCAAGAGCAGGAAACTCAGGGCTGGAATCCTATTCAGAGGAAGCACTGAAGCCAGAGGGTTTAAAAGTGAGAACTGCTTTTAAGAAACCCAGAGGAGGCAAAGCTGGAAAGTTTTATTCCACCGGGACACTTAACTCTAGTAGCAAAGAAAGCAATTCCTTTGTGGAAGGTGTGGCTGACTCAGAGCCCAGCAAGAGGTTTGCAGAAGAAGTTGCTAATGAGCTAAGGAGAAGTGCAGGGCAGAGTGCTCCAGGACCTTTGAATGCCAGAAGGTGGGTGAAAGCAATTCCTAATGCTGATATTCTGAAGACAGACAAAAGCAGAGATAGAGACTTGAACCTGATTAAGAAGCTAAAGCAACTGTTTCCAGATAGTGGAAGTTTTCCAGAGAGCATAGCTAATCCTTGGTTAGGAAAGCAGCATGTAAGGGACTTTCTGAATACCCTTTCAAACAATATGCTGAACTCTTCCGTTAGAAGCCCAAGTGGGGAGAAAGGACTTGCAGGGGAAGAAGATATGCAAGTAGATTCTCCTTTGCCTGAAGCTGTGTGTGACAGTATTCCCATGGATTGCTCTTTCTGTAAATCTGTTTACCCTGAATAAGAGAGAGACAAAAACCTCATTGAAAGCCAATAATATTTCTGAAAGCCCAAATATGATCCTGAAGAGTTTTGAATGAATACAAGAGATAAATGCCCATTGTAAATAAGAACAATAGCTGTGATTCTTTACTACTGGAAAAGGCCTGTGAACAGCTATTGTCACTGTATAAAGAGCTTTTGCCAAGTTCTGATATTCCAGATAACCTTTATGCTCCTGTATTATTTTCCTTTGGAGAAGTTATCCTTGCTGTTTGTGTATGAACTTTAATGCGTGAAGGGGAGCCCAAAATAAAAATGTTCTGTTTTTGCCTTAAACAAAACCGTGTGGTGACAACTACTTTGCAAGTAATACAGAGAAACTACAGCTTCCAGAATTCCTTGAGGGAGGGAGAACCAAGTGACTCTATACTTAAGGGCAAACAAGGCCACCCCTCCTGCTTATAGGCTTGGCCAGCAGGGGGAGTGCGACAGTGTTCATGTCTTCGAGGCAGCTTGTCATAGAGGTCATGTCACGTGATCGCAAGTTGATTGGGGTATATACCATGATATCGTCAGCATAAAGGTGGTAATGTATTTTGTGGCGTTTGATGATGATGCATATGGGTTGAATGTACAAGGGTTGCTCAGAAAGTAATGCCCCACATGTTTTTTCTCAGTCCAGAATGAAAATAGAGGTGTGAAATTGAAAGGGTAGTAACTTGGAACTTCAAAGGACACATGTGTAATTTTTCAGTCGTCCGACAAATAGCGAGGCGGTAGTGATCCTTCAAATGGCATCTGTGAGTGACACACGGTACAAACAACGAGCTGTAACTGAATTCTTGGTGGAGGAGAAAGAAAGTGTGAGAAACATTCACAAACGGTTGTGTGCTGTGTATGGAATGGACTGCCTTTTAGTCTCTGGTTCATAGTGGTGAGCCCAGGTTTCATCACCTGTGACGATCCGGGACAAAAAGGCCTCCCTCTCAGCTTCAAAATGTTCCAACAAATCAGAGCAGATGTCTTTCCTTTGAAGTTTGTGTTCGGTTGTGAGACATCTTGCACACGCCTTTGAATATCCTAAAGAGTCAATAACTGCCATTGCACTACCTCTACTGACGGAAAGCTGTACGGACAATTCCCTACTCCTGATGCGCCGATCCGCACGAATAATGTCATCAGCGTGCTGCAACTTGTCTGGACTGGTGACTGAGGCAGGACGCCCAGACCACGGCCGATCTTCCAGTTCCGTTTTACCACTTCCCGAAGCCTTTACTCTCTTCACCCATCGTCCAACGGTGCTCCTATCTACCGCAGAACTTCCATACACAGCACACAACCGTTTGTGAATGTTTCTCACACTTTCTTTCTCCTCCGCCAAGAATTTAATTACAGCTCGTTTGTACTGTGTGTCACTCACAGACGCCATTTGAAGGATCACTACCGCCTCGTTATTTGTCAGACGACTGAAAAATTACACACGTGTCCTTTGAAGTTCCAAGTTACTACCCTTTCAATTTCACACCTCTATTTTCATTCTGGACTGAGAAAAAACATGTGGGGCATTATTTTCTGAGCAACCCTTGTACATTCAACCCATATGCATCATCATCAAATGCCACAAAATACATTACCGTATGTATATGTTAGAGTATAAATGAGAGTGCCGAATCTTGTGGTATTCCTTGCATAACGGATAACTGCACTGATTTCTTTTGAGCACATTTGACTTGTTGCGTCCAATCACTCAGGTAAGAGGAAAACCATTTTAGGGTATTTTTACATATTCCGATCTCCTGCAGGCGTTGTAGCAATATGGTATGGGACACCGTGTCAAAAGCTGCTGAGATGTCCATGAACACTAGCAGGAATCAATTCTTTGTCGTCTAAGCCTTTTAGGAGATTGTCGAAGAGGGAAGGTAAGCGGAGTTTCCACATTATGCTGTGGTTTAAAGCCATGCTGGTGGGTGTCGTGGAGCATTCAAATCAATTTAATCTTGTAATTGTCTTTGTATGGCCTTTTCGATGATTTTTGTAAGGAATGGAAGGCTAGAGATGGGGCGGTAGGATTTTGGGTCTGAGGGGCTTAGTGTGGCGCTCTTGAGGATCGGACGTATCATGGCTTGCTTGAGGGTTTGTGGCATATGTCCTTGCTGGAAGGACTCCTTTACGATTTTGTGGAGGTACTGGGTTAGTTGGTCTCTAGTGACTTTGATCCACGCCACTGGGCATGGGTCAGATGGTGAGGTGGCTGTGCTGAGGGTATGCTAAAGTCCTCCCAGGTTTGCTGGGGTTCTGTCATTTTCAGGTTGTATGCCGAGGAGAGAAGGGTGATTGTTTGGTTGGAGTTCTTGGTTTTTATGTAATTTGTAAATTCTTGTGGGTCTAAGTGGTGGGTACAGTGCTGAGAAGCGTCTTTGGTGAGCTTTTGCACAATGTTAAATAGTTCCCTTGGATTGTTAGCTGATTTCATGATTAGGTTGGTATCGTAGTGTTGCTTGCGCTCATTAATCAGGTTATTGTATTCCAATTGTTTGGATCTGTATTGGACCATAGTCATGTGACTTGTCACATCTCCATTTCCTTTCCAGTTTTCTGAGTACACGTTTTGCATCCCTGATAGTGTTTGAATACCAGGGAGCACTGGATCTCCTGCTTGCGTGTAGTCCCTCTCTGCTTGGAGCTGATGCGGCCTCAGATATTATGAGGTTCCACTGATATTCTGTAATTTCTCCATGTTTTTTCATTAAAAAGATAATTTTTAAAAAAGCATAACATAGTGGCAGTTACAGAAACATGGTTCAAAGAAAACCATGACCGGGATGTAATTATTCTCCAGGACCAAGCAGGAAGTCAGTCCTCACATATGGGTGACGTCGGCACCGAGGGAGCCCCCATGCGGAGCATTTCCCCAGCTTTCAAAGAAAGCCTTTGGGAATGCAGCACGCATGCGCGGTCCCCTTCCCACCCAAGGGTGCCATCTTGCTCAGTCTTCTTTTTTCTGCGGAGCCCTACAGACGTACCCGTCTTGTCCCCGCGAAAAAGTTGATTTTACTCATAATTTTCTCTTTTTTCCTTCGGCCGGTCTTTTTCCCGCCCGGACTCGCGACGCCGGTCACGAGTCCTCTTCTTCTTTTTCGGTTTTTCTGACTTAGTCAGTTTCGTTTTCGGTTTTTCCCTGGCAGCCCAGTCCTTTGACCTTGCAGGGGCCCTTTTTCCCCCGATGGCTGCCAGTGGTTTCAAGCGGTGTGGTCAGTGTGACCGAAATATGTCACTAACTGACACACACGACAATTGCCTCCGCTGCCTGGGCCCGGATCATGAAGAAATGATCTGTGGGGCCTGCGGCAAAATGTCCTCCAAAGCGTTGAGAAGTCGGCGGCATCAGCGGGATAGGATCTTCGCTGACCCCAGCCGTACCCGGACCTCGTCGGAGGCCTCCGCGTCCAGAGGTTCCAGCTCGGACCGTCGCCGGAGTTCCTCCGACAGGGGTTCTCCCTCCGGGGACCATCGACGGAAGGTGAAACCCGCGAGGGCGGCGTCGGTGGACGCTCCTGGCTCCGCGAGGGCCAGGTCGCATAGCCCCGATAGCCGTCCCGGGTCCTTGGAGAAGGAGCACCTCTCGAAGCGACCTCGCCTGGAGTCGGAGCTGCCTGCTCGGGTAAGTCCTGTGGTCCTCCTGGACTCGCCTCCGAGACCGCCGATGTCGGGGCCGACGTCGGGCCCGACACCGTCGGGGCCCGAGTCGGGGGCTGCTGGGTCACCTGAGGTCGGACTCAGGTTGACGGCCTTGGAGAGCAGACTGTCTGCCTTCATGGACCAGCAGCGGGCACTGCTCGCTGGCCTCGCTGGCCCCCCCGCCCCGACCGCCGGGACGTCGACGTCTAAGTCGACCCCGGAGACCGAGCCGATCCTCGAGTCCATGCGAACTCGAGTCGATCCTCGGTCGAGGTCACCCTCGGCCTCCCGTTCGGGACCGAGGTCGCCGACGCCGACTCCCTCGGCGTCGGGGCGGCAGGCGCCGCGGCCTGCCCGGGCCGACCCCACCGATTCCTCGTCGGAGTCGGTCTGGGAGTCTGAAGAGGAAGAGTCACCTGATTCTTTTCGGACTCGGTGTGTCCCCTCGGACTCACCTGAGTCCGAACCTCGGAAGCAGTCCCCCCCGGAGGATGCCCGGTTCTCGGACTTCGTCAGGGATATGGCCAAGGCTTTGGCCTTCCCTGCGGATCCCGAGGAGGAGCCTCGAGCCGAAGAGCTCGACGCCCTCCAGTATGACTCTCCCGCCAGAGAACACTTTACTGTACCGGTTCCTCCCATGCTGGAACGACTACTCTTCCGCATGTGGGAGAGTCCGGCCTCCTCGCCGGTCCTGAGCAAGCGGGTCGATTCTATCTATCGAGTCCGCAAGAGCCCTGGCTTCCAAAAAGCACAGCTACCACACCATTCCATGGTAGTGGAATCGGCCATGCATCGTCTTAAGAGCCAGAAGATGCACTCCTCGGTGCCTCCTGGCAGGGAGGCCCGTAACCTGGATGGCCTTGGTAAGAAGTGATCTCCAGGAACAAGCAGGAATAAGTCCTCACATATGGGTACGTCGGAACCGACGGAGCCTGCGCGGGAAAGCTCCCCAGCTTCCTAGAATGGAAGCTTTTGGGACCTCCCACTGCACATGCGCGCTGCCTTCCCGCCTTCCTGAACAGCTCTCCTCAGTTTCTCTTTTTCCGCGGAGCCAGCAGGTCGTGTATCCTGTCACCGCTGAAGAAATTGTAGTTTTTTGTTTTGTTTCTTTAGACCGCGTACCTGCCTTCCCATACCGATACCGGTATCGCCGGTCTTCCTTTTTCTTTCTTGAAAAATTATTTTCTTTTCTTTTATTATTTTTCAACACTTGGTCACTTCAGTTAGGCCTTCAGGCCTACTTGAATTCTCCACATGGAGAAGCCAGCCCCTGGATTTAAGAAGTGTACCAAGTGTACTGCTGTAATATCAGTCACAGACACCCATGAATGGTGTCTTAAATGTTTGGGGCCTGACCACTCCATTCCGGACTGCCCTTCCTGCTCCCAAATGTCTAAGCGTGGGCTGCAGAACCGGGCCAACAAATTCCATGTGCTGTTTGCTTCAGAGAATCCAACATCACAGTCATCCAGGTCATCATCTCCGGATGGATCTCAGGTAACCAAACCTTCTGTGGGCAAGTCCTCAAAGGGCAAATCTCCTTCAAAGCATCGAGAGGCTCTTAGTTTTGAGGACCCTGCCCCAGCCAAACAGCCCCGGCGGGAAGCTCTGCCTTCCAAAACGCCAATTAAGGGGCTACAGGTTGACATCGATGGCACGGCCTCGACAGATCACCTGTTGGACTGCTCTGGGGTACCGGCCCATACCGGTACCGACATCCAGGCAGCCGTGGCGTCTATGGGCAATACTGTCCAATCCATGCAGCAGGCCGTCATGGCTTTCATTAAAGCTGCAATGCCATCGGTACCGCTTCCAGCGGTTCCGGGCCCGGTTCCGGTATCGTCCGCCATGCCGGAACCCAGGCCTTCCTCTTCTAAACGCAAATCGGTACCGTATGGGCTTTCGCTCCATACCGCTTCCATACCCGGTACGCCCGATGTCGATACCGATCGGTATGCGTATCGTGCGTTGGAGGAAACTAGAGAATACACCGATTCCTCTGAGGATTTTGGCTCCTCTGATGAGTCTGCAGAGCTCTCCCTTGACCTTCCTGAGGAACTTTCTTCTCCAAAAAGGAGAATGTCTCCTCCAGAGGATTTGTCCTTTCAGGACTTTATTTTAGAAATGGCTAAAGGCCTTTCTATCACTACCTCCTCTGAAAGGGAACCAAGGTCAAAAAGATTGGATATTTTAGGATACTCTAAGTCTCCTAAAGAAGCAGTTACCCTGCCTATCCATGAAATCCTTCAGGAACAATTGATGGATTTCTGGGAGAACCCTTTAACTCTGTCTCCTTATTCCCGTAGGTTGGACACCATGTATCGGGTCCCTCCTTCTCCTGGTTTTCAGAAAACTCAATTGCCTCACCACTCCATTGTGGTAAAGTCTGCAATGAAAAAGATCAAGAGTACTAAAAGGCACTCTTCTACACCTCCAGGAAGGGAATGTAAGACACTGGACTCTTTTGGTAGGAAAATCTTCCAGGCTAGTATGCTTATAGCCAGGATTAATTCCTACAGCCTCTATATGGGCATGTTCCTAGGGGAACTTGCCAAGAAAGTGCGGCATTTTGCCCCCTTTATCCCTGAGGATAAACAGGAGGACTTCCTTTCTGTTGTGAAACAACTTTCAGATGTTTCTAAGTTCTCCAACAGAGCTGCCTTTGATTCCTTCGAGGGAGCCAGCAGAGCTTCTGGCATTGCTATTGCAGCCAGACGTCTGGCTTGGCTCCAGGCTTCTGATCTGGAACCCTGGGTTCTAGATGGCTTACGGAATCTGCCCTGTACAGGTGAGAACTTATTCGGTGCAGAGTGGCAAGTTAAAGCCACTCAAATGGACGCTGAAAATGCCACCTTAGAGAGACTTTCTAAGTCCACTTCTACTCCCACTAAGAAGAAGTCTTTCAAGAGGCCTTATTATAAGAAGGCCAGATATGCTTCCAATACTGGCCAGCAATCTTCTCAACCTCGTTTTGCGGCTAAACGTCAGCAAACGAAACAAGCAAGAGCAAAGCCTGCAGCAGCTACTGCAGCTCAACAGGCTCCACCCCCTCAGGGGTTTTGACTTGCCCTTAGAGAACTTGCCATTCCTGGTTCTGGACCAACCAGAACCTCTCACCATACCTGGAAGGTTAGCTCACTTTGCTCCCAGATGGGAACAAATCACAACAGAGCAATGGACCCTCTCTATCATCCGAGAGGGTTACAAACTTCATTTCTCCAACCTTCCTCCTCATCACATGGTGAGGCCCTTCAATTCTCCATCTCCTCTCCTAGCCCTGTTGGGTCGGGAGATCTCTTCTCTGCTTGCCCAAGGGGCCATAGAAGAGGTTCCTCTTCATCAACAAGGGTCAGGTTTCTACTCCCCCTATTTTCTCATTCCAAAGAAGACAGGGGGATTCAGACCAATCCTAGATTTGAGAGAATTGAACAAATTTCTGTACAAGGAGAAATTCAAAATGCTTTCTTTGGGCATTCTCCTTCCATACCTTCAGAGTCAGGACTGGCTTTGTTCTCTAGACCTGCAGGATGCGTATACACATCTACTCATCCATCCATCCCACAGAAAATATCTTCGCTTTCTGTTCAGGGGAAGTCATTACCAATACAGAGTACTTCCCTTCGGTCTCGCCTCTGCCCCAAGAGTCTTTACCAAATGCATGGCAGTCGTAGCCGCATTTCTCAGAAGCATGGGGATTTTCGTATTCCCATATCTGGACGACTGGCTCATTCGAGCTCCAACTCAGTCGCAGGCCCAGATTTCCCTAGACCGCACAAGGAGCCTTCTGCAGTATCTGGGACTGGTGGTAAACCTTCCCAAGTCTCAACTCAGCCCTACTCAGTCTCTAGAATTCATAGGGGCCCAGTTGGACACCACCACTGCAAGAGCCTACCTTCCACTGGTTCGGGGTCAGCGTCTGCTGAGCTTGGCCTCCCAAGCCCAGTCCAGTACTCACTTGACAGCCAGGGAAATGCTACGCCTCCTGGGCCATATGGCCTCCACAGTACATGTGGTGCCCTATGCTCGTCTTCATATGAGAGCAGCTCAATGGACCCTGGCCACCCAGTGGACTCAGGCGTCGGGAGCACTCTCAGACCAAATACAAACCTCAAACCGTCTGTCTTGGTCCCTCCATTGGTGGATATCCACCAAGAATCTGTTGTTGGGGGCTCCCTTTCAGCCCTTGCTACCCGAAGCAACCCTCACAACAGATGCCTCCCAATTGGGGTGGGGAGCCCATCTGCTAACTCTCTCCACTCAGGGCACTTGGTCTCCACAGGAGGCCACCCTTCATATCAACCTCCTGGAACTGCGAGCAATTTACCTTGCCCTCAAGGTTTTCTATACCCTCCTTGCCAACCTGACTGTCCTGGTTCAGACAGACAATCAGGTGGCCATGTTTTACATAAACAAACAAGGAGGGACGGGCTCTCTGTCGCTTTGCAACGAAGCTCTCAGATTATCGGCCTTCGCCAGAGAGCACCAAATTCATCTGCTAGCAGTGTATCTTCCAGGAGTTCAAAACTCTCGAGCAGACAGGCTCAGTCGAGTTCTGCTGCCACACGAGTGGTCCCTACACGTGGACCAGATAACCAGAATCTTTCAGGAATGGGGGACCCCGGACATAGACCTCTTTGCAAGTCCGTGGAATGCCAAACTTCCCCGGTTCTGTTCCAGGACTCCGTGTCAGGAAGCTCAGGCCACGGACGCCTTTCTCCTCCATTGGGGTCAGGCGTTCCTATATGCCTTTCCACCCATTCCGCTGATTCCCAAGACTCTGTTCAAACTCCAGAGAGATCACGGCTCTATGATCCTCATAGCTCCACGCTGGCCACGCCAAGTGTGGTTCCCTCTGCTTCTACAGCTCTCCCAGGGATCCTCCCTGGACTTAGGAGCTGCACCAGACCTTCTGTCTCAGGAGGAGGGGACTTTGTGGCACCCAAACCCCAAATCCCTACATCTCCGAGCTTGGTTACTGAAGGCTTAAGTCTTCAAGACTTTAATCTTTCTCAACCTGTGAAAGATATCCTTCATGCCTCTAGGAAACCTTCCACGAGGCGGTCTTATGCTTTCAAATGGAAACGTTTTTCCATTTGGTGTGCTCAGCAGGGCCTTGACCCTCTGGCACTTCCTTTGAATTCCCTCTTAGACTATCTCCTGCATCTTTCCAATGCAGGCCTTAAGACGAATTCTGTAAGAGTCCATTTAAGTGCTATTTCAGCATCCCTGAAACCTATAAATGGACAACCTATCTCCTCTCATCCTCTTGTTGCAAGATTCATGAGAGGCCTGACTCTCACTAAACCTCCCATCAGACCCCCCCGGTCGCATGGGATTTGAATCTAGTGCTTGGTCAGCTTATGAAGCCACCTTTTGAGCCGTTATTTTCTACCTCCTTGAAATTTCTTTCCTGGAAGGTACTATTCCTAATTGCAGTCACTTCCGCTCGCCGCATCAGCGAACTGCAGGCTCTAGTGGCTAATCCACCTTATACAAGATTTCATCATGACAAGGTGGTCCTTAGGACGAATCCCCACTTTATGCCCAAAGTGGTCTCGCCTTTTCATCTTAATCAAGAGGTATATCTACCGGGTTTTTTTTTTCCGGCTCCTCATGCCGCCAGTGCAGAGAGGAACCTTCATACTCTGGATTGTAAAAGAGCTCTAGCCTTTTACCTTAATAGGACTCAGCCACATCGAAAGTCTTCTCAACTTTTCGTGGCTTTTGATCCTTCACATTTGGGACTTCCAGTCTCCAAGCGTACACTTTCCAATTGGATTGCTCAGTGTATTTCCTTTGCTTACCAGAGTAAAAACATTTCTCTGGAAGGCCATGTCACAGCTCACAATGTGAGAGCCATGGCAACTTCTATGGCTCATCTGCACTCTGTTTCCATTGATCAGATCTGTCGAGCCGCTACCTGGGCCTCGGTTCATACCTTTACGGCCCATTACTGTTTGGACAAGGACTCCCGCCGGGATGCCTTGTTTGGCCAGGCTGTTCTCAAACACCTGTTCCATTCTTAGACAACTCCTGCCCACCTTCCCAGGATGGATGCCTGAGATCCATACGAAGATGGCGAACCCTTGGAGGGGGATCTCCCAGGCATCTCAGCTAGGGAGTCCCCATATGTGAGGACTTATTCCTGCTTGTTCCTGGAGATAGCACAGTTACTTACCTGTAACAGGTGATCTCTGGGAACAGCAGGAATTAGTCCTCACAACCCACCCACCTCCCCTAGGAGTTGTATCTTCTATCTATCTGTCTTCCTGTCCTCTCTCTATTGTCTCAGCTATAAACTCGAAACTGAGGAGAGCTGTTCAGGAAGGCGGGAAGGCAGCGCGCATGTGCAGTGGGAGGTCCCAAAAGCTTCCATTCTAGGAAGCTGGGGAGCTTTCCCGCGCAGGCTCCGTCGGTTCCGACGTACCCATATGTGAGGACTAATTCCTGCTGTTCCCAGAGATCACCTGTTACAGGTAAGTAACTGTGCTTTTCCAGGGCTCTATGCTTGCGTGTCGTGTCCAGACCTACCAGCTACACATGGGCATGTATCTCCGAGACCTGGCTAAAGAGCTAGCTGGATTCTCCGCTGGTTTGTCCGAGGAACCCTTGCGGAGGTTCCTGGCCTTGTCCACTGGCATTCGGGAATGCTCAAAATTCATATCCCGAGCAGCCTATGATGGCTTTGAAGCATCGGCTCGAGTGGCCGCAGCCGGCATCGGTGCCCGCCGACAGGCTTGGCTTCAGTCGTCTGACCTTGAGCCCTGGGTGCAGGACAAGTTGGTCGATGTCCCCTGCCGAGGCGAAAACCTCTTTGGCAAGCCCATGGCTGAAAAGGCTGCACAAATCGAGACGGAGACTCTCACCAGGACTAGGCTTTCTAGGAAGACCTCCGCCCCTTCCCAGAAAAAGAAGGGCTCGGGAAAGAAGTCCTTTTACCCGAGAAAGGCAGCTGCCTACAAACACTACCCCCAATATCAGGCCCCTGCAGCTCCCCAACAGGGCCAGCAGGCCAAGGGACGGGGTAACGGGTCCTGTAGGCAGCAAGCCCCCAAGCCTGCACCACCAGCCCCTGCTCAGCAGGGTGGGGGCTTTTGACTCCTTAAGCATAGCCTCTCCCCCTCCGCTGGCTCCTCCCAGCACCGGAGGCCGGCTGGTTCACTTCGCCCACAGGTGGTCCAGCATCACTTCAGATGCCTGGGTGCTTCAAGTCGTAAGAGAAGGCTATCTTCTCCACTTCCACCAGGTCCCTCCCTCCTATTTTCCGGGAGAACCTCCACGACTCCCTCTGCACAGGGAATTACTCCTTCAGGAGTTAGCAGGTCTTCTACAGGAACAGGCGGTGGAACCGGTGCCCCACCACCTGAGAGGTCAAGGCTTTTATTCCAGGTATTTTCTAGTACCAAAAAGGACGGGAGGCCTCCGACCCATCCTGGACTTGCGCAACCTCAACAGGTTCCTCGTGCGGGAAAAGTTCAAAATGCTTACCCTTGGAATCCTTCTGCCCTACCTCCAGCAGGGAGATTGGCTATGCTCCTTGGATCTAAAGGATGCCTACACGCACATCCTCATGCACCCAAGCCACCGCCAATACCTAAGGTTTGTGGTGGCAGGAAATCATTACCAGTACAGAGTACTGCCCTTTGGCCTGTCCTCCGCACCGCGAGTCTTCACAAAATGTCTCGCGGTGGTGGCGGCCCATCTCCGGCTTCACGGCCTCTATGTCTTTCCGTACCTCGACGACTGGCTCATCAGAGCAGCGTCCGCTCCGGAGGTCACCAACGCCACACGCCGCACGGTGACTCTTCTGCAGTACTTGGGCTTTGTTATAAACTTCGCAAAGTCCACTTTGCTCCCCTCACAGGATCTCGAGTTCATCGGCGCAAGGCTGCACACTCCTCAGGCACGAGCGTTCCTACCGCTCGACAGGGCTCAACGGCTCATGGACCTAGCCGACCGTTTTCGCAGCCAGCCCCTGGTCTCCGCCAGGCGCTTCCTGAGACTACTCGGCCATATGGCTTCCACCGTCCATGTGACCCCCAATGCCCGCCTGAATATGCGGCCTGCTCAATGGTGTCTCCGCAAGCAGTGGCAACAGGCCACAGGCGGCCTAGCAGACCTAGTGCGCGTCTCCGAGCCGCTGGCCTCGTCTCTCCAGTGGTGGCTTCATCGGCCGAACCTGGTACTCGGCATGCCTTTTCAGTCACCTCAGCCGGCCCGGGTGCTGACGACAGATGCATCCCTCCTGGGCTGGGGAGCACATTGCCAAGGGGCACGTACTCAGGGCCTCTGGACCACGTGGGAGTCTGCTCAGCAGATCAACTTCCTGGAGCTCAGAGCGATCCGCCTGGCTCTCAAGGCCTTCTCCCACCTGACCTCTCACCAGTCCGTCCTTGTCCAGACGGACAATCAAGTTGCCATGTTCTACGTGAACAAGCAGGGGGGCACGGGCTACTTCCTTCTCTGTCGGGAAGCACAGAAGCTCTGCTCTTGGGCCGTCAGTCACGGCGTTCTTCTCAAGGCAGTTTATCTCCCAGGCCAAGAAAATTGCCTGGCGGACAAACTCAGCAGGATCCTCCAGCCGCACGAGTGGCGCCTGGATCCCTTGGTAGTTCAGAAGCTCTTTCTAAAGTGGGGCCTCCCCACGATGGATCTCTTTGCCAGCCCTCTCAACCGGCAACTTCCTCGCTTCTGCTCTCGTCAGCCACATCCCCTTCGAGTTGCGGCAGACGCTTTTCTATTCTCATGGTCGGAGAGCCTTCTGTATGCTTTTCCTCCCATCCCGCTAGTCTCTCGGACTCTTTTCAAGGTTCTCCGAGACAAAGCTTTCATGATCCTGGTGGCCCCTCGCTGGCCCAGACAGCCATGGTTTCCCCTCCTGCTGCAATTAGCGGTAGAGGATCCATTCCCTCTGGGGTTACAACCGGATCTCCTCACTCAGGATCAGGGGTCTCTGCTACACCCCAACCTCAGGTCTCTCAATCTAATGGCCTGGCTGCTGAGAGGGTAGTCCTTGCTCCCCTTCTCCTGCCGGCAGAGGTGGAAGAGGTCGTCCTAGCTTCTCGGCGACCTTCTACCCGCAAATGCTACGCCCTTAAATGGCGTCGCTTTTCCGTTTGGTGTACCCAACAGTCTCAGGATCCCTTCTCCTGCCCGGTGTCGGTGATCCTGCAGTACTTGCTATACCTCTCTAATCTGGGACTTAAGTCCAACTCCGTCAAAGTTCACCTTAGTGCTCTTTCAGCACATCATGTGCCGGTGGACGGCAGACCTCTTTCCAGTGACCCTCTTGTAGCGAGGTTTCTCCGAGGTCTCCTTCTGCTTAAACCACCTCTGCGCCCGCCAGCGCCTGACTGGGATCTGAATGTGGTTTTACAGCGGATCACCTGTCCGCCTTTTGAACCTATGGCTACCTGTTCTCTCCGTTTTCTTTCTTGGAAAACATTGTTCTTGATAGCCCTCACTTCCGCTAGACGCGTAAGTGAATTGCAGGCCCTCGTGTCTGATCCCCCTTACACTCGGTTCTACAAAAATAGGGTAGTCCTACGGACTCACCCAAAATTTCTTCCAAAAGTGGTCTCCCCTTTTCACATCAATCAGGAGGTGGTACTTCCAACCTTCTTTCCCAGACCACACTCCAGCCGAGCTGAAACGGTCCTCCATACCCTGGACTGTAGAAGGGCATTGAACTTCTACCTTGACCGTACGCGGCAGCACCGTAAAGCTGCTCAGCTTTTTGTGTCTTTTGACCCCAATAAATTGGGGCTCCCCGTCTCCAAGCGTACTCTGTCCATCTGGGTTGCGGACTGTATCACTTGGGCTTATGGGGCAGCCGGACTCTCCTTGGAAGGTCGAGTCACGGCTCATTGCGTTCGGGCAAAGGCTACGTCAGTGGCTTACCTCCGCTCTGTTCCGCTGGCAGACATCTGCCGGGCCGCTACTTGGTCTTCGAGCCAGACTTTTGCGGTCCATTACTGTCTCGAGAGGGAGTCCCGCAGGGACAGTGCTTTCGGACAGGCAGTCCTCCGTAATCTCTTTGAGGTTTGAGCAACTCCTACCCTCCATCCCGGATGTGGGCTACCGGTGGGTAATAATTCAGCGAAGATTCCTTCCTTCTGTGCTGCTGAGCTAGAGGGAGCTCATTTTTTGTGCTTAGGGTCTCCGGTAGCCTTAAGCTTGGGAGTCCCATATGTGAGGACTGACTTCCTGCTTGGTCCTGGAGAAAGCGTAGTTACTCACCTGTAACAGGTGTTCTCCAGGAGCAGCAGGAATCAGTCCTCACAACCCTCCCTCCTCCCCTTGGAGTTGCAATCATCTGCTTTAGTTTTTTTGCAAATTTTTATGCTGTCTTTTTTAGCTATGTCATCTGACTGGCTAAGATGGCACCCTTGGGCGGGAAGGCGACCGCGCATGCGCGCTGCAATTCCCAAAGGCTTTCTTTGAAAGCTGGGGAAAATTGCTCCGCGAGGGCTCCGTCGGCGCCGACGTCACCCATATGTGAGGACTGATTCCTGCTGCTCCTGGAGAACACCTGTTACAGGTGAGTAACTACGCTATTTTCTGCGTGGATCCGTGTTTTCTTTGGTTCGACGCCGGTTCCCCTTTCCCGTCTGGGCCTGGTACACCGGTATCGAGCCTGGACTTCATTTTTCGGTTTTTGTCCTTTGTGACTAGCGTTAGCCCCATTTTTTCTATTTTTCACTGGCAGCCCTGTCTTTTGATTTTGCAGGGGCCCTTTTTCCCCCGATGGCTGCCAGCGGGTTTAAAAAGTGTGATCGGTGTAAGAAACTAATGTCTCTCACCGAAACACATGACTGCTGCCTCCGCTGCCTCAGGCCCGATCATGACCCGGTGATCTGTGGCCCGTGTGGGAAAATGTCCTCAAAGGCGTTGAGGAGCTGTCAGCATCAGAAGGAAAGAATCTTCTCTGACTCCGCGTCCGGCCGGGCCCGGACTTCGTCAGAGGCCTTGACGTCTCAGGACTCCGGTCCCAAGCATCATCGGGGTTCCTCTGAGAGGGGGTCTCCCTCGCGGGAGCACCGCAGGAAGAAGAAACCTGCAAGGGCGGCGTCAGTGGACGCAGTTGGCTCCTCGAGGGCCAGGTTGCATAGCCCCAAACGCCGTCCTGGGTCTTCGGAGTCAGAGAGGCCTGCTGAACAACCTCGTGTGGAGATGGAGTCCCCGAGTCACGTGAGTACTGTAGTCCTCGTGGACTCTCCTCCGGGGGAGCCGACTTCGGACCCGACACCGCCGGGGCCTGAGTCGGGGGCTGCTGAGTCTCCTGAGCTCGGACTCAGGTTGACGGCCTTGGAGAGCAGCTTGGCTGCCTTCATGGAACAGCAGCGGGCACTGATCGCCGGTCTCACCGGTGCATCTGCCCCGACCACCGGGACATCGACGTCCAAGTCGACCCCGGAGGCCGAGCTGATCCTCGAGTCCATGCGCTCTCGAGTCAATCCTCGGCCAAGGTCTCCCTCGGCTTCCTGTTCGGGACCGAGGTCGTCGACGCCGGTACCGTCGGCGTCGGGGCAGATGGCATCGGGGCCTGCCCGACCGGAGCCGCTCGATTCCTCCTCCAAGGGGTCGGGCTGGGAAACGGAGGACGAGGAGTCCCCGGACACTTTTCGCACCCGATGTGTCCCTTCGGACTCACCAGAGTCTGAGCCTTGGAGACGGTCCCCACCGGAGGACACCCGGTTTTCCGACTTCATGCGGGACATGGCCAAGGCCTTGGCCTTCCCCGAGGAGCTCGAAGCCCTGCAGTATGACTCTCCTCCCAAGGAGGCCTTTACTGTACCGGTTCCTCCGATGCTAGAACGGTTGCTCTTCCGCATGTGGGAGGCGCCGGCCTCGACGCCGGTTCTGAGCAAGCGGGTCGATTCCATCTATCGAGTCCGCAAGAGCCCCGGGTTCCAGAAGGCACAGCTATCGCACCATTCCATGGTTGTGGAATCGGCCATGCATCGGCTGAAGAGTCAGAAGATGCACTCCTCGGTGCCTCCCGGCCGGGAGGCCCAGAACCTGGATGCCCTCAGTAGAAAGTGCTTCCAGGGCTCTATGCTTGCTTGCCGTGTTCAGACCTACCAGCTGGTAAGGCACAAAGAGAGCAGCAGCTCTTGCAGTATCGATCAGGAAACACAAGGAGCGACGATGACACAAATGCTTATTCCAGATGCCTTTATTGAAGTTCAGTAAAGGCATCTGGAATAAGCATTTGTGTGTCATCGTCACTCTTGCTCCTTGTGTTTCCAGACCTACCAGCTGTACATGGGTATTTACCTTCGAGATCTGGCAAAGGAGATTACCGGGTTCTCTGCTGGTCTCTCCGAGGAACCTTTGAAGAGGTTCACAGCCTTGTCAACTGGGATCCGAGAATGCTCGAAGTTTATGTCTCGAGCAGCTTATGATGGCTTCGAGGCTTCGGCTCGAGTAGCCGCGGCCGGCATCGGTACATGCCGTCAGGCCTGGCTACAGTCATCAGACCTCAAGCCTTGGGTTCAGGACAAGTTGGTCGATGTTCCCTGCCGAGGTGAAAACCTCTTTGGCAAGCCCATGGCTGAAAAGGCTGCAGAACTCGAGTCCGAGACTCTTACCAGGACAAGGCTGTCCAGGAAGACCTCTGCCCCTTCTCAAAAGAAGAAGGGCTCGGGAAAAAAGTCCTTTTACCCGAGAAAGTCCTCTGCCTACAAAACTTACCCTCAGTACCAGGCCTTCACAGCTCCCCATCAGGGTCAGCAGGCCAAGGGGCAGGGACATGGGCCCCGTAGGCAGAAAACCCCCAAGCCACCAGCTCCTTCTCCTGCACAGCAGGGAGCGGGGTTTTGACTCCAGTGGCATAGCCTCTCCTCCTCAGCTGACCCCTCTCAGCACAGGAGGCCGGTTGACCCTGTACGCCCACAGATGGTCAGCCGTAACAAGGGATACCTGGGTATTAAGCATAGTCCAGAGAGGCTATCTGCTCTACTTCCACCAGGTACCCCCCTCCTACTTTCCAGGGGAGCCTCCCAGACTCCCTCTGCACAGGATCCTACTCCTGCAGGAGTTAGCAAGTCTTCTAAAGGAACAGGCGGTGGAACCGGTGCCCCACCACCTGAGAGGTCAAGGCTTCTACTCCAGGTACTTTCTGGTACCAAAAAGGACAGGAGTCCTCAGGCCCATCCTAGACTTGCGAAATCTAAACAGGTTCCTGGAGAGGGAAAAGTTCAAGATGCTTACCCTTGGGATACTGCTGCCCTACCTCCAGCAGGGAGATTGGCTATGCTCCTTAGACCTAAAGGATGCTTATACTCACATCCTTATTCATACAGACCACAGACAATATCTCAGATTTTTGGTCGGAGGAAACCATTTTCAGTACAGGGTACTCCCTTTTGGCCTATCCTCCGCCCCCAGGGTTTTCACCAAGTGCCTGGCAGTGGTGGTGGCCTACCTCAGGGTTCAAGGACTCGTTGTCTTTCCATACCTGGACGACTGGCTCATCAGAGGTCAGTCTCCACTTGAGACCAAACAGGCCACCCCCCGCACTATCTCTCTTTTCCAGCATCTGGGGTTTGTCATAAACTTCGCAAAGTCCACTTTGCGTCCTTCACAGAACATGGAGTTCATAGGAACAAGACTGGACACCCTTCAGGCAAAGGCTTTTTTACCTGCGGACAGGGCCCACAGACTGATGGATTTGGCCACAGGAAGCCTGAAGGTCAAAGTGAAGGTGTCCAAGCTACTAGCGTCTTCTCTGCAGTGGTGGTTCCATCCTGCAAAACTGATACCTTGCAAAACTGAAATCGTGCAGCTTTTGACTGTTTTGAGTGCATAAGCAGAACCTCTGCCATTGCCATAGGTGCACGTAGAATTGCCTAGCTCCAGGCATCCGATTTGGAGCTCTGGGTGTAGGACAAACTGGGCAATATCCCTTGTACAGGTGAGAATCTATTTGGTAAAAATTGGCAAGAAAAAGCCTATGAATTAGATGCTGACAACTCCACTTTGGATCGGCTATTCAAAGCCACAGCTGATCCTGCGAGAAAGAAATCTTTCAAGAAACGTTTCTTCTCAAATAAGAAGAGGTTTTATCCCTCTTATTCCCAGCAGGGACGTTCTGCAGGTCAGCCTGCCCGGAAGGGTCAGCAACCACCTAAACAAAAGAAAGCGAAGACTGCTAAGCCTCAACCGTCTCAGCAGTCTCAGCCTCCACAAGGCCTTTGACTTTCATCTAGAGAACCTAGCCTTCCTGGCCCTCAATGGACCAGAGCCTTACACCATTCCAGGAAGGTTATGTCACTTTGTCCCCAGGTGGGAGCAGATAACAGCAGAGCATTGGACACTCTCCATTATAAGAGAGGGGTACAAGCTGCACTTTCTGTGCATGCCCCCTCCCACAATGGTAAGACAGTTCAGTTCTCAGACCTCTCTCATCAACCTGTTAGGTCAAGAGGTCACTATGCTTCTTGCCCAAGGGGCAATAGAAGAAGTACCCATTCATCAACAAGGTACAGGGTTTTACTACCCCTATTTCCTTATCCCAAAGAAAACAGGGGGATACAGACCTATTTTGGACCTCAGAGAGTTGAACAAATTCCTGTTCAAAGAGAAATTCAAGATGATTTCTCTAGGAACTCTCCTGCCATACCTTCAGAGTCAGGATTGGCTTTGTTCTCTAGATCTCAAGGATACGTACACTCATGTTCTCATCCACCCAACTCACAAAAAGTTCCTTCGGTTCCTTTTTCAAGGAAAGCACTACCAATACAGGGTGCTTCCTTTTGGCCTGTCCTCAGCACCAAGAGTGTTCACGAAATGCATGGCTGTGGTAGCAGCATTTCTCCGCACTCTAGGGATATTCGTCTTCCCCTACTTAGATGACTGGGTCTTGTCATAAATGTCCCAAAATCCAGTCTAACTCCCACTCAGTCTCTAGAATTCATAGGAGCTTTGCTGGATACCAAAAAGGCAAGGGCCTATCTTCCCCAGGCCGTTGCCTTTGCATGGTGCAGTTAGCTTCTCAAGTAGTGCTAAAACCTCATCTCACTGCCTGAGAAATGCTACAACTACTAGGCCAAGATAGAAAGCAGAGGGTAGGGCTAAATGGCCAATTTTCCCAATGGAGAAAGGTGAATAGTGGTGTACCCCAGGGATCTGTGCTGGGTCCGCTGCTTTTTGACATATTCATAAATGACCTGGAAAGTGGAATAACGAGTGAGGTTATCAAATTTGCAGATGACACAAAACTATTTAAAGTTGTTAAAACCCAAGAGGATTGTGAAAAATTGCAAGAGGATCTTGATAAATTGGAAGACTGGGCATCAAAATGGCAGATGAAATTTAATGTGGACAAGTGCAAGGTTATGCACCTAGGGAAGAACAACCCAAACTATGGTTACACGATGCAAGGTTCCACATTAGGAACCACCACCCAGGAAAAAGATTTAGGCGTCATTGTGGATACCATGTTAAAACCCTCGGCCCAGTGTGCAGCGGCAGCCAAGAGAGCAAATAGAATGCTAGGTATGATAAGGAAAGGAATGGAAAATAAAACAAAAGATATTATAATGCCTCTATATCGTTCCATGGTGAGACCGCACCTTGAATATTGTGTGCAATTCTGGTCGCCGTATCTTAAAAAGGATATAGCGATTTTAGAAAAGGTTCAGAGAAGAGCCACCAAAATGGTAAAGGGGATGGAAGGATACTCCTATGAGGAAAGGCTAAAAAGGTTAGGGCTCTTTAACCTGGAAAAGAGACGGCTGAGGGGAGATATGATAGAAGTCTGTAAATTAATGAACGGAGTGGAACGGGTAAACGTAGATCGATTGTTTACGTTATCAGAATATAGAAAGACTAGGGGACATGCAATGAAGCTACAGGGTAAACTATTTAAGACTAATAAAAGAAAATATTTTTTCACTCAACGTGTAATCAAACTCTGGAATTTGTTACCGGAGGATGTAGTAAAGGCTGTTAGTGTAGCTGGGTTTAAAAAAGGTTTGGACAAGTTCCTGGAGGAAAGGTCCATAAACCATTATTAAGAAGTGACCGAAGATATCAATGCTTGACCCAGTACAAGCATTGTGGAACTTGTGTCTCTTGGGGAAACTGCTAGGTACATATGACCTAGATTGGCCACTGTTGGAAACAGAATACTGGGCTTGATGGACCTTGGTCTGACCCAGTATGGCATATCTTATGTTCTTATGTTCATCTACCATGCATGTGGTTCCTTATGCTCGCCTCCATATGAGAGCAGCCCAGTGGACTTTATCCACTCAGTGGACCCAGGCATCAGGGTGCCTGTTATACAAAATAGCGAACACAAATCGCCTTATTTTGTCGCTCAGGGCTCTCAGGTCAGGGATGCCTTCCTCCTTCACTGGGGTCAAGACTTCCTTTATGCCTTTCCACCCATTCCCCTAATTCCCAAAACCCTATTCAAGCTTCAGAGCTTTGTATCTCTCTATCTATCTCTTTCTCTTTCCCTCTCTCTCTCAGCTTTAAACTCAACTGGAGAGAGGCAGTTGGGAAAGGCGGGAAGGCAGCACGCAGGCACTGTGGGATGCTCCCAAAAGCTTTCTAATTGGACGCTGTGAAGACTAAATTCCTGCTGTTCCCGGAGATTACCTGTTACAGGTGAGTAACTACGCTTTCACAACTCACCCACCTCCCCTAGGAGTTGTCTCTATCTATCTCTTTCTCTACTTCTCTCCTTTGGTCTCAGCTATAAACTCAACTGAAGTGGGAGAGGAACAGAGGCGGGAAGGCAGCATGCATGCGCTGTGGGATGCTCCCAAAAGCGTTCCTATTGGACGTTGGGGAGCGTTGCCGCGCAGGCTCCGTCGGTACCGACGATACCTATATGTGAAGACTAATTCCCCTCTCATCCCCTTGGAGTTGCTCCTGTACCATCCTTTTATTTTTGCCGTCTTTTAGCTATATCATCTGACTAAGCAAGATGGCACCCTTGGGCAGGAAGGGGACCACACATGCTTGGTGGCATCTCCCAAAGGCTTTCTTTGAAAGCTGGGGGGATGCTTCAGCAAGGTTTCCATCAGTGCCGATGTCACCCATATATGAGGACTGATTCCTGCTGTCCCTGGAGAATACCTGTTACAGGTGAGTATCTACGCTTTATTCTCTAAACCTGCACTATGTATTTTTTGTTGTTCTCCAAATGTATTCTATGTAATTTCCATTTTTTTTCCTTGTAAACCACACTGAATTCTAAATAACGTAGTATATAAAACCAAATAAATAAATAAACTCATCAACATCCTTTGCAATGGAGAAAATCTGTTTGGGAAGGTCTGGTGTGAAAAGGTAGGTGAGATCGAAACACATGATCTCACCATGAAACACTTGTCCAGAAAGACAGTTGATCAGAGCAAGAAGACTTCTGCAGAGAAGCCCTTCTACCCTAAAAAGAGGAGGTATTATCTATCCTACCCCTCCTACTCGGCCTATCAGCCTCAACAGTTCCAACAGAAACAGGGTCCTCGTCAACCCAGTAAACATAAAACACCTAAAACTCAGCCAACTCCACAACCTCAGCCTCCGGTGATCTTTTGACTCCTTTCTAGAGGGCATAGCTAGTCAGTCGGCCTCTCTAATCTCCCTTCCCCTCTCACATTCTAGGGAGACTGACAAATTTTGCCCGCAGATAGATCCATGGTTCTAGGGTGATGAGGGAGTTACAGCTCGGCAGTGTGGGCTATCACCTCATGTTCAAGGCTGTACCCCCAATATCTTTGTGGGCGAGGCCCATATGGATCTCCAGCACTCCACTCTGCTACTGCAGGAGATTAGGTCTCTAACATCTCAAGGAGCTCTTGAGGATATCCTCCACCACAGCTAGGCCTGGGGTTCTATTCCCGATACTTCCTCATCCCAAAAAAGACAGGAGGTTTCAGGCTTATCCTTGAACTGAGAAATCTCAACAGATTCTTAGTGAGGGAAAAGTTCAAGATGATATCAGTGGGCACACCTCTCTCCTGTCTTCAGCAAAACTACTGGCTCTGCTTTCTGGATCTCAAGCTTGCTTACACACACATCTTGATCCACCCATTGTGCAGACAGTATCTCAGATTTGTCTTCCAAGGGCAACTCTATCAATATCATGTTCTTCCCTTCGTACTGCCTTCGGCACCAAGGATCTTCACAAAGTGGCTTGCTGTCGTAGCAGCCTTCCTGTACACTTTGGGGATCTTCGTCCTTCCTTATTTAGATGACTGGCTCATTACTGGAGATACCCCTCACGTAGTTGCACATCACTTTAACAGACTATTGTTGTTCTGCAATATCTGGGATTTGTAGTAAATTACCCCAAATCCCACCTGACTCCAACCCAAACCCTGGAGTTAATAGGAGCTCGTCTAGATACAGCGAGAACTCGGGCCTACTTGCCAGAAGACCACCTTCATCACCTGGTCACCCTGGTGATCCACTGCCAACAGCAGACAACCTTCATGGCTCAGGACAGATGGAGAACAAGTTCAGGACATCACTCCCAGCAAAAACATAACATTGGAAACAGCCACACTATTAACCCACATACAAATGGCAAGCGGAAAGAGGCACGCAGAACAAAATCCATGCAAAATACAGACAAACTAGTCAACAAATGCTGGAAAGCAATGAACGCAAATGCTCACAGCCTAGCCAACAAAGTTCTTGACCTGGAAGCCCTAATGGTGAAAATGGACTTGGACATTTGTGGCCATTACAGAAACATGGCGTAATAAGTTGCATGAATGGGATGTAGCCATAGCTGACTATGATTTATTTAGAAGACATAGAGAAGGCAGAAAAGGAGGAGTAGTAGTCCTATACGTTTACTGTTAACGGTTCATGTTAATAACAATTTGATGTAAATTTGTTCCATGTAGACTGTTACTTGTTATATGCAAACCTGTTCTGTGTAAACCAGTTATTGTTCTTGTTATATGTAAACCGCACGGTATATAAAACCAAACAAAATAAATAAATGTCAAAAGCAATATTAAAGCTGCAGAAATGCAGGGGACATAGAGAAAAGAAGCAGTACTGTGGATTGTGTTGGAAAGAGGAGATGGCACTATCATCCATACTGGTGTAGTCTACATGCCTCCAACTCAAACCGAAGAAATGGATAGAGACTTGATTATTGATATTGCAAAGGTAGCCATGTTGGGGGGAAGTGATCATATTGAGTGACTTTAATCTACCCAATGTGGATTGGAGTATTCCTTCTTCAAATCTGGAAAGAAATAAAAAAAAAATTGTGGATGCCTTCCATGATGCATTGCTAAGCCAAATGGTGACGGAACCGACCAGGGAAAGTTCGATGCTGGATTTAGTACTCATCGACGGAGATAGTGTGTCGTATGTCCGGGTGGGTGCCCACGTGAGCTGCAGCGATCATCACACGGTGTGGTTTGAGATTAAAAATCAAGGCAAAGTCCAGTCACAGCAAGCTCAGAGTCCTAGATTTCAAAAATGCTGGTGTCAGTAAAATGGCCAAGTGCTTGTAGGGAGGAGTTGGCAGGGTGGGAGGAGGTGTGAGGGAAGTGGAATTGCAGTGGGCTAAACTAAAGGAGGCAATAAAAGGGGCAACAGAAACATATGTAGGGAAAGGAAACAAAAGGAAAAGGAAACCTATTTGGTTCTCCAAAGAAATAGCTGCTCAAATTAAAACAAAAAACACAGCTTTCACAAAATTCAGAAATTCATAAACTGAGAAAAACAGAACAGAATACAGGATAAAGCTAAAAGAGACAAAAAGGAAAATAAGGATAGCAAAATCAAAGGCAGAAGAAAAGATGGCTAAAGATCTGAAATATGGATACAAAACCTTTTTCAGGTATATTTCGGAGAAGAGGAAGATCAGAGATGGAATCACAAAACTCAAAAGTGCCGACAACTGATTCATGGAAAGTGACACTGAAAAAGCAAAAATGCTAAACAAAATCCTGGAGAAAGGACCACCTGTGATTGACACCATTCATAGAAGGTGATGTGTTTGAACAGCTTGCAAAACTGAAAGTGGACAAGGTCATGGGACCGGATGGGATACATCCCAGGATATTGAAAGAGCTCAGAGAGGTTCTTGCAGGGCCTTTAAAGGATGTTTTTAATAGATCCTTGGAGACAGGAGCAGTTCCACAGGATTGGAGAAGAGTTGAAGTGGTACCTCTTCACAAAAGTGGCAATAGGGAAGAAGTTCAAGAAACAAAAATTCACTCTACTAGAGCATATATCGGCAAGGTATTAAAAAAACACCAATAATAAATTGCCTTTTCACAGGTAGAATCAAGGAGAAAAAAGGCTTCAGACTACACGGATCAGGCAGACAGAACCATGCATGTCTTTGCTGTCTCCATCACGTCAATAGCCAAAAAAAACGTATCAATAATTATATTTTTCAATTTACAATCTTCAGTTTTCAATACTTCAATTTTTAATACTTTTTCAATATTTCATTCTCATTTGCAATACTTATTCTCATATCAAATTAGGTTATAAACAATACTCCCTTCTAGAGCATGTCTTAAACACAACTTAACTGAAATGGTTTTCAAGGCATAAATTTAACACCCCGACGCCATCATCACGTCGACCAAGCGTTTCGCTATGTGCTTTATCAAGAGGTCTAAATAACCACAAGAAACATGCTGTAGGAGAGAGTACCGAAAAAGGAAAGGAAAAATATATTTAAACCTGTGCAATGAGCTTCTAGATATACTACCCCCATATAAAACAACATCATCTGTTTTGCTCTGGTTTTATGTGCTGATGGAATAGTGCTTGTTGAACAATGAGCATTTGAATCGGGCATTAAACATTTTTTTTTTTTGTGTTTCTGTTATCGTGCCTTGTGCGGCTTGAGCTACTTCATTTCAGCCTTGATAGATACACGGTTCTTTGTGTTGATGGGAACGCGTTAGCTGATTGGTAGAGCTTTGAGCCTATCGGGTTTGGATGCCTGGTGTTATATTCTGCTCATGCATGGCATTTTTTTGATAGCGAGGAGCTGTGCAGTCTGTTTAGCATGTCAAGAGACACTGATGGTCAGTTCTGGTGAGTGGTTTTGCATTTTGTTTGCCTTACGTATGGGATATGTGGGGTCTGCTTTAATAGTTGTTTTTTTCTGTATGATAGAGCCCCCTTTTTAAATTCATGGGGTGTATTTCTGTTTGCTGCTGTGGATGGTATTTTGTTTTCATTTCATGTGATAGATGATGTTGTTATATATGGGGGTAGTGTGTCTAGAAGCTTGTTGCACAGGATTAAATATATTTTCTCCAGGACCAAGCAGGAAGTCAGTCCTCACTTATGGGTGACATCGGCGCCGATGGAGCCCCCGTGCGGAGCATTTCCCCAGCTTTCTATGAAAGCCTTTGGGAATACTAAACGCATGCGCGGTCCCCTTCCCGCCTAAAGGTGCCATCTTGCTCAGTCTCTCTTTTTCCGTGGAGCCCTTCGGACGTTCGTCCTAGTCACCCGGGAAAAGTTGAAGTTTTTTGAAGATTTCTTCGCTTTTTTCTCCGAGTTCGACGCCGGTTCCCCTTCCCACCGGTTCGGTACACCGGTATCGAGCCTGTTCTCTATTTTTCGGTTTTTGCCCTTCGTGGCTGGCGTTCGCGCCCTTTTTTCTGTTTTTCCCTGGAAGGCCGGTCTTTTGACCTCGCGGGGGCCCTTTTTTCACCCAATGGCTTCCAGTGGTTTCAAGAAGTGTGATCGGTGCAAGAAACTAATGTCTCTCACCGACACACACGGCTGCTGCCTTCGATGCCTCGGCCCAGATCATGATCCCATGATCTGTGGCCCGTGTGGTAAAATGTCCACCAAGGCACTTCGAAGCCGTCAACATCAGAAGGAAAGGATTTTTTCGGATTCTGCCTCCGGCCAGGCCCGGACCTCGTCTGAGGCCTCGACGTCTCGGGAGTCTGATCCCGAGCATCGCCGGGGTTCCTCGGACAGGGGGTCCCCCGATCGGGAACGCAAGAGGAAGAAACGACTCGCGAGGGCGGCGTCAGAAGAGGTCTAAGACCCCCGACTGCCGTCCCGGGCCTTTGGAGCAGGAGAAGCCGTCCAAAGTACCTCGTGTAGAGCCGGAGACCGTCGGACACGTAAGTCCTGTAGTCCTTGTGGACTCTCCTCCAAGGGAGCCGATGTCGGGCCCAGCGCTGCCGGGGCCCGAGTCGGTGGCTGCTGAGTCTCCTGAGCTTGGACTCAGGCTGACAGCCTTGGAGTGCAGATTGTCTGCCTTCATGGAGCAGCAGCGGGTACTGATGGCCAGCCTCGCTGGTGCATCGGCCCCGACCACCGGGACATCGACGTCGAAGTCGACCCCGGAGACTGAGCCGATTCTCGAGACCATGAAGGCTCGAAGTCGTCCTCGGTCAAGGTCTCCCTCGACCTCCCGCTCGGAACCGAGGGTGTCGACACCGGTGCCTTCGGCGTCATGGAAGATGCCACCTCGACCCGCATGGTCGGAGCCCCTTGACTCCTCTTCCGATGAGTCAGCCTGGGAGACGGAGGATGAGGAGTCCCCCGATACCTTCCGGACTCGGTGCGTCCCGTCGGACTCACTGCAGTCCGAGCCCCGGAGTAGGACCCCTCCGGAGGACACCCGGTTCTCGGAGTTCGTGCGGGACATGGCCAAGGCCTTGGCGATTCCCGCCGACCCCGAGGAGGAGCCTCGAGCCGAAGAGCTCGAGGCCCTCCAGTATGACTCTCCTCCGAAGGAGGCCTTTACTGTGCCGGTTCCTCCAATGCTGGAACAGCTCCTCTTCCGGATGTGGGAGGCACCGGCCTCGGCGCCGGTCTTGAGCAAGCGAGTCGATCCCATTTATCGACTCCGCAAGAGCCCTGGCTTCCAAAAGGCGCAGCTGCCGAACCATTCCATGGTGGTGGAATCGGCCATGCATCGACTGAAGAGCCAGTAGATGCACTCTGCGGTGCCCCCCGGTAGGGAGGCCCGGAACCTGGATGCTTTCGGCAGAAAGTGCTTCCAGGGCTCGATGCTTGCTTACCGTGTCCAGTCATACCAGCTGTACATGGGCATGTTTCTCCGAGACCTGGCAAAGGAGCTTGCCGGGTTCTCTGCTGGTCTCTCCGGGGAACCTTTGCAGAGATTCCAGTCTTTGTCTTCAGGAATCCGGGACTGTTCCAAATTCATGTCCCGAGCGGCCTACGATGGCTTCGAGGCTTCGGCTCGTGTGGTGGCCGACAGCATCGCGGTCCAAAACCAGGCATGGCTGCAGTCATCGGACCTCGAGCCTTGGGTACAGGACAAGTTGGTCGATGTCCCTTGCCGAGGTGAGAACCTTTTTGGCAAACCCATGGCCGAGAAGGCTGCTGAGCTCGAGACCGAGCACCTGACCAGGACTAGGCTGTCCAGAAAGACTTCTGCCCCTTCTCACAAAAAGAAGGGCTCGGGTAAAAAGTCCTTCTACCCGAGAAAGGTGTCTGCCTGGAAACCTTTCCCTCAATACCAGGCTTCCCCAGCTCCCCCTCAGGGGCAGCAGGCCAAGGGGCAGGGACATGGGCCCCATAGGCAGAAGTCCCCCAAGCCTCCAGCTCCTGCTCCTACACAGCAGGGAGGGGGGTTTTGACTCCCAGGGCATAGCCTCTCCGTCCCTGCTGTCCCATCCCTGTACAGGAGGTTGCTTAGCCCTGTTTGCCCACCGGTGGCCACCCATTACAGGGGATGCTTGGGTTTTAAGTATCATTCACCAGGGCTATATGTTTCATTTCCAACAACTACCTCCTGTCTACTTTCCAGGAGAACCTCTGAGGCCCCTCCTGCACACCACCCTCCTCCTCCAAGAACTTCAGGGTCTGCTTCTGGACAAGGAAGTGGAGCCGGTATCTCCTCGCCTACAAGGGCACGGGTTCTACTCCAGGTATTTTCTGGTGCCAAAGAGAACAGGAGGCCTAAGGCCTGTCCTAGACCTCAGAAACCTCAACAAGTTCTTGGAGAAAGAGAAGTTCAAGATGCTTACTCTTGGAACACTTCTGCCCTACCTCCAGCAGGGAGATTTGCTATGCTCCTTAGATCTAAAGGATGCTTACACTCACATCCTTATTCATCCAGACCACAGAAAGTACCTCAGGTTCGTGGTGGGAGGAAACCATTACCAGTACAGGGTACTGCCTTTTGGCCTAACCTCCGCCCCACGGGTCTTTACAAAGTGCCTAGCTGTGGTGGCAGCCTACTTGAGGACTCAAGGGATATTTGTCTTTCCCTATCTGGACGACTGGCTCATCCGGGGCCAAACCTACCAGGAGGCCAGGCAGGCCACCTTCAGGACTGTCACACTCCTTCAAGACCTAGGCTTTGTCATAAACTTCGCAAAGTCCACTTTGCTCCCCTCCCAGAACCTCAAGTTCATAGGAGATCGGTTGGACGCTGTGCATGCAAGGGCTTACTTGCCAGAGGACAGAGCTCAAAGGCTCATGGAGTTGGCATCCTGGTTTCTCAGTCTGCCGAGGGTTCCTGCCAGGCTCTGTCTGCAGCTCCTGGGACACATGGCATCGACTGTGCATGTGACCCCCAATGTCCGCCTCTACATGAGGCCTGCATAGTGGTGCCTCAGAAGTCAGTGGAGGCAGGCCACAGGGAGCCTTGCAGACCAAGTAAGGGTATCCAAACCTTTCCTGGATTCTCTTCAGTGGTGGCTACACCCCCCCAACTTGCTGCAGGGGTGCCTTTTCAGGTAGCTGTCCCCACAGTGGTGTTGACAACTGATGCCTCCTTGCAGGGCTGGGGTGCACACTGTCAAGGGAGCTGCACCCAAGGCCTCTGGTCCCCATGGGAAGCCCTGCAACAGATCAACCTACTTGAAATGTGGGCTATTCGCTTAGCCCTCAAGGCTTTTTCTCACTCCTTGGCCCACCAGTCTGTTCTAGTTCAGACAGACAACCAAGTAGCCATGTTCGATGTGAACAAACAGGGCGGCACTGGGTCCAGGCCTCTATGCCTGGAAGCACAGGCCCTTTGCTCTTTTGCCCTCAAGCACCAGATGTTGCTGAGGGCTGTGTATCTTCCTGGCCAGGAGATCTTTCTGGTAGACCACTTAAGCAGGATATTGCAGCCCCACGCGTGGAAGCTGCACCCTTTAGTGATTCAACAGATTTTCCTAAAATGGGGACTTCCATCCATGGATCTCTTTGCCAGTCCCCTGAATCACCAACTGCACAGGTTTTGTTCCAGGCAACCGCATCCCCTGAGGGTGGCGGCGGATGCCTTCCTGATTTCTTGGTCCCAGGGCCTGCTCTGTGTTTCCTCCCACACCTCTGGTGGCCTGAACCTTGTTCAAGATTCTCAAGGACAAGGCCTCAGTACATCTGGTTGCTCCCAGGTGGCCGAGGCAGCCCTGGTTCCCCCTGCTACTTCAACTGGCAGTGGAGACACCCATGCCTCTGGGATTCCAACCCGACCTTCTATCTCAGGATCAGGGTTCCCTTCTGCATCCCAATCTCAAATCTCTCCATCTGATGGCATGGAGGCTGCAAGGGTAGTCTTGGCTCCCTGGGTTCTACCTCAGGAGGTGGAAGAGGTGGTCTTGTCCTCTAGAAAGCAATCCACCAGGAAAACATATGCCCTAAAGTGGAGAAGGTTCTCCTTGTGGTGTCAGCAACGCAAGGAAGATCCTTTCACCTGCACTGTGCCAGTAGTGCTCCAGTACCTACTGCACTTGTGAAATCAGGGCCTTAAGTCCAATTCTGTTCGGGTCCACCTCTCTGCTCTGGCAGCTCATCACTCTCTGGTGGAGGGACACTCTTTGTCAGTTCACTCCTTGGTGTCCAGATTTCTTAGAGGCTTACTATTGCTCAAGCCTCCTCTCCGTCCACCGGCCCCTGAGTGGGAGTTGAATGTGGTCTTGCAGCAACTTACTCGCCCACCTTTTGAGCCCATGGCTACATGTACTTTAAGCTTCCTATCCTGGAAGAATCTATTCCTAGTGGCCTTGACCTCGGCCAGGTGAGTGAGTGAACTTCAAGCCCTGGTCTGTGACAGGCCTTACACTTGCTTCTATAGGAACAGGGTAGTCCTTAGGACTCATCCTAAGTTCCTCCCCAAGTTTGTCTCCTCTTTCCATCTCAACCAAGAGGTGGTTCTTCCAACATTCTTCCCTAGGCCCCATGCAAGCCGAGCTGAGACAGTCCTGCATACCCTGGACTGTAGGAGGGCCTTGTCCTTCTCCATTGAGCGTACGCAGGGGCATGGAAGGGCTACTCAGCTCTTCGTATCTTTTGACCCCAATAACTTGGGGGTACCTGTGTCCAAGCGTACCTTGTCCATCTGGGTGGCTGACTGTATCACCTGGGCTTACAGGGCAGCTGACCTTCCTTTGCAGGGTCGGGTCACGGCCCACCGTGTCAGGGCAATGGCTGCCTCAGTAGCTCATCTCCGCTCTGTACCGTTGGCAGACATCTGCAGGGCTTCAACTTGGTCTTCAAGGCAGACTTTTGCGGCCCATTACTGCCTGGAGAGGGAGTCCTGTAGGGACAGTGCTTTCGGTCAGGCAGTGCTCCGGAATCTCTTTGAGGTTTAGGCAACTCCTAACCTCCAGCCCTCTGGTTGGGCTACCGGTGGAGGTATGTTTTCAGTGAAATCCTTTCTCTGATGCTGAGGCTAGAGGGAGCTCATTTTTCAGCTCTTGGTCCCCGGTAGCTTGAAGCTGGGGAGTCCCATAAGTGAGGACTGACTTCCTGCTTGGTCCTGGAGAAAGAGTAGTTACTCACCTGTAACAGGTGTTCTCCAGGAGCAGCAGGAATCAGTCCTCACAGCCCTCCCTCCTCCCCTGGGAGTTGCAGTTGTACATAGTTAAATTTTTTCATTTTTGTGTGCTGTTTTTTAGCTATGTCATTTGACTGAGCAAGATGGCACCTTTAGGCGGGAAGGGGACCGCGCATGTGTGTAGTATTCCCAAAGGCTTTCATAGAAAGCTGGGGAAATGCTCCGCACGGGGGCTCCAACTACTCTTTTCCTTTTTCTTTTTTGATACTGTCTTCTACAGCATGATTGTTGTGGTTATTTAGACCCCTTGATAAAGCGCATAGCGAAATGCTTGGTCGACGTGATAGTAGTGTTCGGGGTGTTAGATTCATGCCTTGAAGACCATTTCAGTTAAGTTGTGTTTAAGACATGCTCTAGAAGGGAGTATTGTTTATAACCTAATTTGATATGAGACTAAGTATTGCAAATGAGAATGAAATATTGAAAAAGGAAGAATTGAAAAGGAAGTATTAAAAATTGAAGTATTGAAAATTGTAAATTGAAAAATAAAATTATTGATAAGGAGTTTTTTTGGCTATTGATGTGATGGAGACGGCAGAGACATGCTTAGTTGTGTCTGCCTGATCCGTGTAGTCTGAAACCCTTTTTCTCCTTGAATCTACCTGTGATAAAGCAATTAATTATTGGTGTTTTTTAATACCTTGCTGATTTATGCTCTAGTAGAGTGAATTTTTGTTTCTTGAACGATGTTCATTTCACTCTGAAACTGATGATTTGTAGTTTGAGTAGGGAAGAAGTGACAAACTACAGGCCAGTAAGCCTTACCTTGGTGGTAGGAAAAATAATGGAGGTGCTCCTAAAAGATAGAATAGTGGACTTTCTTGAAACCAATAGGTTGCACGATCCAAGGCAATATAGTTTTACGAAAGGATGATCATGCCAAACAAATCTGATTGAGTTATTTGACTAGGTGACCAGAGAACTAGATCAAGGGCATGCGATGGATGTGATTTACCTAGATTTCAGCAAAACCTTTGATACTGTTCCTCACAGGAGGCTTATCAATAAACTGAACAGCCTGGCGATGGGTTCCAAGGTGATGAACTGAATCAGAAATTTTGTGACTGACAGATGACAGAAGGTGATGGTAAACGGAATTCACTCGAATGAATGGAAGGTGATTAGCAGCATGCACCAGGGATCTATCCCGGGACCGGTACTGTTCAATGTATTTGCGAGCGATATTGCTGAAGGACTGAATGGAAAAGTCTGTCTTTTTGCAGATGACACAAAAATTTGCAACAAAGTGTACTCCCCTGAGGAAGAAGATAACATGAGGAAAGATCTACAAAAGTTTGAAGAATGGTCTAATGTTTGGCAGTTAAGATTTAATGTGAAAAAGGCAGTGTCATGCACTTGAGATGCAGAAATCCAAGGGAATTTTATGCGATAGGGTGCAAGAAATTGGTGGGCAGGTGAAGGACCTTGGAGTGATTGTTTCTGAGGATATCAAGGTGGCGAAGGTGAGGCCTCACTTGGAATATTTTGTTCAGTTTGGAGACTATATCTCGCAAAGGATATAAAAAGACTGGAAATGGTTAAGAGAAAGGCGACCAAAATGCTTCAGAGCCTACACCAGAAGATGTATGAGAAGAGACTTGAAGACTTAAATGTGTATACGCTAGAGGAGAGGAGGGACAGGAGATATGATGCAGACAGATCACAGAGTATTAATGAACAAACAAACCTTTTTCAAAGACGGGGAAGCTGTAAAGCTAGAAGACATAACATGAAGCTGCAAGGGAGTAAACTGAAAGGCAATGTCAGGAAATACTTTTTCACTGAAAGGGTGATGGATGCTTGGAATATCCTGCTGATGGAAGTGGTGGGGGCAAATACAGTGACAGAATTCAAAATGGCTTGGGATATACACTGTGGATCCATTTATAACAACAGAATAAAATCAAAATAAACTTAACTACAGTGCCTTGCAAAAATATTCTTCCCCTTGGTTTTTGTCCTATTTTGTTTCATTATGTACAACCTGGAATGAAAATGGAGGTTCATTTGGATGTTAGGTAATGGACCTAAAAATATAGTCCAATTTGGTGAAGTGAAATGACAATAAAATACCTTGTATGTATAAAAAAACAAGTAAAAACTGAAAAGTTGTCAGTGCATATCTATTCACCCCTTTTGCTATGAAACCCCTAAATAAGATCTGGTCCAACCAATTAACTTCAGAAGTCACATAATTAGTTGATTAGGGTCCACCTGTGTGCAATCAGTGTCGCATGATCTGTCACTTGATGCCTGTTTAAATATACCTCTTCTGAAAGGTCCCTGACTCTGCAACACCACTAAGCAAGCAACATGAAGACCAAGGGCAAACACAGAGGATCTCTAAAGGTAAAAAGGGGAATGTTGTAGTTGGCCTATCTAGTCTGTCCTTCCATATCAACAACTACAACAGTCCCCTTTTTACCTTTAGAGATCCTCTGTGTTTGTCCCATGCTTTTTTGAATTCAGTTACTGTCCTCATCTCTACCACCTCCACTGGGAGACTATTCCACGGATCCACTACTCTTATAGAAACATAGAAATATGATGATAGAAAAAGACTACATGGCCTATCTAGTCTGTCCTTCCATATCAACATGTAGTCAATTAGCTACCTTGGCGTGTTTTAGGGGCAAGGTGCAAGGAGTGTTCTTGTCTGGACATCCTGATATTCTACATTTCTTAAAAGCGGTGAAAAACCTGTGTCCCCTGGTTAGACCGGTGGTTCTGGCCTGGGATCTGAATTTGGTCCTGGAAGCGTTGGCGAGGCCTCCCTTCGAACTGGCGAGCGGGGTGTCGCTCAGAGATTGTCCATGGAAGACCGCTTTCCTGGTAGCTTTGTGTTCGGCGAGAAGAATCTCGGACCTCCAAGCGCTCTCGTGTAGGGAGCCGTTATCCAGTTTTCTGATGAAAAAGTAATGTTGCGGCCGGTTCCCTCCTTTCTTCCAAAAGTAGTGTCAAGGTTTCATGTGAATCAGCCTATTTCTCTACCGACCTTTAGGGGCCAGGGGGGACAATCTATAGATTTGGCCCTGAAAAAGTTGGATTTAGGGAGAGTGCTCCGGAGATATCTGAGGAAAACGAAACCCTTTCGGCGGACAGACAGGTTGTTCGTACTGTTTGGAGGACCTCGGAAAGGGGAAGTGGCCTTCAAAGCCTTGATTGCTCATTGGGTAAAACAAGCTATATCAGCGGCGTATCAAGCCAGCGGGCGAGCATCCCCAGAGGGACTACGCGCTCATTTTACTCTGAGCCAGGCGGTGTCCTGGGCCGAGTTCGCGTTAGTACCGCCGGTGGACATATGCCGTGCGGCTACTTGGTCATCACTTCACACTTTTGCAAAGCATTATAGATTGGATGTTCAAGCCAGAGGGGACGCAAATGTGGGGGCCTCGGCCATTATAACGGGCCTAGCGGGTCCCTCCCGAGGTTAGGTACTGCTTTGGTACTTCCCTACTATCCCTGGACTGGCCCGGAGAGACGAAGAGGAAGAAGAAATTAGACCTTACCTGATAATTGTCTTTCCTTGAGATCTCTCCGGGCCAGTCTAGGGCCCACCCAGATCATTTGCGGATCAACAGTATTGTGTCGGTGGAGTCGGGTACGTCAGCTGGCCATGTTTTGAAGTGCATGGAGGGCTAAACACAATTGCGTATCTCCAGGAACAAGCAGGAATAAGTCCTCACATATGGGTACGTCGGTACCGACGGAGCCTGCGCGGGAAAGCTCCCCAGCCTTTCAGATGAAAGGCTTTTGGGGCCTCCCACTGCACATGCACGCTGCCTTCCCGCCTTCCTGACCAGCTCTCTTCAGTTTCTCTTTTTCCGCGGAGCCAGCAGGTCGTGTTCCTGTCACCGCTGAAGAAATTGTTAAATTTGTTATTTTTCTTTAGACCGCGTACCTGCCTTCCCCATACCGAAACCGGTACCACCGGTCTCTCTTTCTTTCTTTATTAAAAAAAAAAAAAAAAAGACTTTTTTATTTTCCTCAGCACAGCTTGGTACCTGTTGTTAGGCCTTAAGGCCTACACAAATTCTCCTCATGGAGAAGCCAGTCCCTGGTTTTAAAAAATGTACCAAATGCAGTGCTGTCATTTCTGTCACAGACACCCATGAATGGTGTCTCAAATGTTTGGGACCTGAACACTCCATACCGGACTGCCCATCCTGCACCCAGATGTCTAAACGTGGTTTGCAGAACCGGGCCAACAAGCTCCATGTGCTGTTTCCTTCAGAAGCATCACAGTCATCCAGGTCTTCCTCTCCGGATGGATCTCAGGTAACCAAAACTTCTGTGGGCAAATCCTCTAAAAGCAAATCTCTTTCTAAAGATCGAGAGGCTCTCAATTTTGAGTTCGAGGATTCTGCCCAGGCCAAAAAACCCCGGCGGGAGGTTCCGGCCTCCAAAGCAATCATGGGGTCACAGGTTGACATCGATGGCACGGCCTCGACCGATCACCTGTTGGACTGCTCTGGGGTACCGGCCCATACCGGTACCGACATCCAGGCAGTAGTGGCGTCTATGGGCAGTACTGTCCAGACCATGCAGCAGGCCGTTCTGGCATTCATTAAGGCCAAAGTGGTCTCGCCTTTTCATCTTAATCAAGAGGTATATCTACCTGTTTTTTTCCCGGCTCCTCATGCATCCAGTGCAGAGAGGAACCTTCATACTCTTGACTGTAAAAGAGCTCTCGCCTTTTACCTCAACAGGACTCACCCACATCGAAAGTCTTCCCAACTTTTCGTGGCGCTTGATCCTTCTCATTTGGGACTTCCAGTCACCAAATGTACACTTTCCAATTGGATTGCTCAGTGTATTTCTTTTGCTTACCAGAGTAAGAACATTTCTCTGGAAGGCCATGTCACAGCTCACAATGTGAGAGCCATGGCTACTTCTATGGCTCATCTTCACTCTGTGTCCATAGATCAGATCTGTCGAGCAGCCACTTGGGCCTCGGTTCATACCTTCACAGCCCATTACTGTTTGGACAAGGACTCCCGCCGGGATGCCTTGTTTGGTCAGGCTGTCCTCAAACACCTATTCCATACTTAAACAACTCCTGCCCACCTTCCCTGGATGGATGCCTGAGATCCATACGAAGATGGTTTACCTTTGGAGGGGGATCTCCCAGGCATCTCAGCTAGGGAGTCCCCATATGTGAGGACTTATTCCTGCTTGTTCCTGGAGATAGCACAGTTACTTACCTGTAACAGGTGATCTCTGGGAACAGCAGGAATTAGTCCTCACAACCCACCCACCTCCCCTAGGAGTTGTATCTCTATCTATCTATCTTCCTTTCCTCTCTCTATTGTCTCAGCTTTAAACTCGAACTGAAGAGAGCTGGTCAGGAAGGCGGGAAGGCAGCGCGCATGTGCAGTGGGAGGCCCCAAAAGCCTTTCATCTGAAAGGCTGGGGAGCTTTCCCGCGCAGGCTCCGTCGGTACCGACGTACCCATATGTGAGGACTAATTCCTGCTGTTCCCAGAGATCACCTGTTACAGGTAAGTAACTGTGCTTTCTTGGTCTTCTGCCCAAACATTCAAGAGCGGTTTGGACTATGGGGCTCCCGGGGAGTAGCGGGAGGTTAGATATAGTGACAAATAAAGATGACTAAATAAGTAAATACATGAATATGAAAAAAAAAAAAAGGGAGCTGACTGTCTTAGGTAGGCTCTGGATGATGGGTTTTTTTATTTTTAGTTACAATAGTTTAGATCATGGAAGGAGATTGTTTCACAGACTGCTTTGACAGAAGTAGACTGAGGTTCTGACACCAGGGGGAGCCAGATAGGATGTCAGCAAAACTTCAGAATTCAGTCCGCAGCTGCTGGAGGAGGTTGACAACCTTACTATCCCTGGACTGGCCTGGAGAGATCTCAAGGAAAGACAATTAGCAGGTAAGGTCTAATTTCTTCTTATTTGAAGTTTGCTGTACACGAACGCAACCCATCTAATTTGAAGGAGTTGGAACAGTTTTGCCTTAAGGAATGGGTGAAAATCCCAGTGGCTAGATGTGCTAAGCTAATAGAGACATACCCCAAGAGACTTGAGCAATGTTCCCTCTAATTTTCTGTAGGCTGTGTGCGCATAAAATAGCTGTGTGCAGCTTTTGAAGGAAGGTTAAATTTTTGTGCGCCACATAATGACACTCGGAATTATATACAGAATACAGTATGTACACCACATTGATTTTAATCAAATTAAATGAAAATAGACGATTGCTAAATGAAGTGGGAAATTTCTAGTAATTACAATCATAACTTTTAAATTTTAAGACGTCTGTGTTGTTTTCTATCAGAATCAGAGCTGTAATTTTTGTGCGCTCTGTTGTAAAGTATGTGCGCTCGCTCGGCGAGGTGTGTGCGTGCGCACACGCGCACAGCTTAGAGGGAACAGTGACTTGCAGCTGTAGTTGCAGCAAAAGGTGGCTCTACAACGTATTGACTTTGGGCGGTAAATACATATGCACACTCCTGCTTTCAGTTTTTTTTTGTCTTAATTATTGTTTGTGTCACAATAAAGGATATTTTGCACCTGAAAAGTCATGGGCATGTTGTGTAATGCATGTGCTACTAACCCTCAAAACTTCATTTTAATTCCAGGTTGTAATGCGACTAAACAGGACACAAACAGAGGGGATGAATACTTTTGCAATGCACTGCATCTCTTATATTTCATCAAATCGGGGTGACCCTCATGGAGCGGCAGGTGCACCTAGTCTTGCCACCTTGCTGGGCAGACTAGATGGACCATGCTGTTCTTTATCTTCCGTCATATACTATGTTACTATGTTCCATGGAGCCAGAATAGTACTTGCACACAGCTAGGAACTCCTAGCTCCTACGTCTGGTATCATGCCATGGGATCTCAGTACTCTTGTAGCAGCAGTAATAAAGAGTTAGCATACCTATTAAAAAGAGAATACTAGCACCAGTTGTAAAGCCAGCCTGCTTTATTCCCCCTGCACAGATGTTCCCATTATAGTATTCCTAATCATGAAAATTGTCATCATGGTGGAATTTCATCAGCGCCGTTTGGTGCAGCTTCCAAATTTGGGTAGTAGTTCTTAAGGGACTATAAACAAAGATCACGTCTAGAGCAGGGTTTACATAACCTGGCACAGTCGGATGAGAAAGCAAATTTTTCTAGTGACAATGCAGGATTGAGTCAGACAAACAAGCGGGCAATGATATCCAACAATGCTGGGATGGAAGAATTGTCCCAGAGCTCAGAGCTAATGAAAAATTCTGAGTGTGTGCGGCCTTTCCCACATGCTTTTATTTCCTCGGTCTCTGTTTTGTTTGTTCCACTCTTCCAAATGGACACAAAAACAAAAAACTTTCCTTCCTTGAAGCGTTACTTCAGCTTCTTTCCAATGTTGTTTTTCATCACTTTTCTTTTAAAAGAAATTTAATTAGTTTTTTGTTTATAGTTTATTTTCCAAAAGAAGAGTCTCACGTGAAGTTGGTATTCTAGCCTTGTCCTCAGTGTGGGAGAAAGATCTAGAACTTCAGCACCCATTCCAAAAGCTTGATTTAGTTAGGCTGAAAGAATAATTAGGCTGACTGCAAACTGTGGAAGGATATCCCTACGTGCCTGAAAGGACTTCCTGAACAAACTCTGCAATCACTATGAGGTGGAGAAGGGACTTTTTCAGATACTAATTCCCCAAGAGATAGGAGATCTTGGGTACCTCACCTTATTCCAGTGCGATGGGAATGTCCAGGATGAGCACTGTTCCTGCATCCTCCTCTACTTGATGAAGGGAGACTAACTATACTGGCTGAACCTCAAGGATTGCTTACACGCACATCTGATTCATTTTGGGACAGAAAATACCTCTGGTTTCATCTGTGCACTGACCATGTTCAGGATGAGGTTCATCCCTTTAACTGCTCATTGGCCTAGTTTTTCACCAAATGCTTTGTGATGTTGGCCGCTCATCTGTATGAGTCAGCTAGCCTCAGCAATTGACTTCTGGCACCTTCCTCAAAGGTCAGGCCCTAGTTCTCGGAGATGAGGCAATATGCCTCCTTCAGAGACTGGGATTTATCATCAACTTTGAGAAGTCAACTCTTTAGCCTGCAAACAGAATTTCATTTATAAGAGCTATTTTGAAGATAGGTCAGGTGAAGGCTTTTCTGTTTGAAGGAGGAAAAAAAAGCTGATGACTATGAGCCTGTGTTCAACTCATGCATGCAGTAGCAGGCTAAACAGGTCTAATCCAAAGCAGTTTTTTGCTGGGTGTGATAATTGTATGCTGACATTTGTGAAATACATGGGTGTTCATGTTTGCGGAAGTACAAATTGCTGAATGAAAAAAAGCGAACAAAAGCTGCATCACACACATTCTTTATCTTTATTTGTGACATTTGATATTTATGATGGAGATTGAAATAGATGGAGGAAGCAGATTGCACTCATACACTACAAACTCATGGGTAATCTCCAGGAACAAGCAGGAATAAGTCCTCACATATGGGTATGTCGTTACCGACGGAGCCTGCGCGGGAATGCTCCCCAGCTTCCCAGAATGAAAGCTTTTGAGGCATCCCACAGCGCATACGCGCTGTCTTCCCGCCTTTCCTACCAACTCTCCTCAGTTCTTCTTTTCCGTGGAGCCAGCAGGTCGTCTTCCTGTCACCACTGAAGAAGTTCTTTATTTTAATTTATTTCTTTGGTCGCGTGTCTGCCTTCCCCGACGCCGGACCGGTACCGCCAGTCTTTTCTTTTCTTTAAAAAAAAAAAAAAATATATATATATATATACTTTCCCTCACTTAGTGTATTTCTTTTCTTAGGCCTACAGGCCCACAAGAAATTTTCCTCCATGGATAAACCAGCCTCTGGTTTCAAAAAATGCACTAAGTGTAGCGGTACAATTTCTGTTACAGACACCCATGAATGGTGTCTTAAATGTTTGGGGCCTGAACACTCCATTCCGGATTGCCAAGCCTGCTCCCTAATGTCTAAACGAGGGTTACAGAACCGGGCAGCCAAGCGCCATGTGCTGTTTCCCACGGATGCACCGGCGGTGGCATCGACATATTCCAGGTCTTCCTCTCCTGATGGGTCTCAGGTAACCAAACATACTTTTAGCAGGTCCTCGAAGGGCAAATCTCCCTCTAAGCATCGAGATGCCTCCAGGCTTGCCCTTGAGGATCCTGCCCCAGCCAAACAACCCCGGCGGGAAGCTCCGGCTTCCAAAGCTCCTCCTATGGGGTTACAGGTTGACATCGATGGCACGGCCTCGACCGATCACCTGTTAGAGTGCTCTGGGGTACCGGCACAATCTCCCGGTACCGACATCCAGGCAGTCGTGGCGTCCATGGATCACACTGTGCAATCCATGCAGCAGGCTATACTAGCTTTCATCAAGGCTGCGACACCGTCGGTACCACAACAAGCTCCGTTGTCGGTACCGATGCCGGTACTGGTACCAACTTCGATGCCGGTACCAGCTGCATCGACATCGGCCAGGATACCGATTCCGGCCCCCTGTCCTGGGCTCTTTCTCGGTACCGACCCAGTACCGGGGACACCCGATGTCGGTACCGATCGATACGCCTATCGATCTTTGGAATCGAGCAGACGATACTTCGATTCTTCTGATGATTCTGATTCATCGGATGAGTCCCCTGAAGTATCTGTTACTCTTCCTGAGGAGCCTTCTTCTCCAAAAAGGAGAATGTCTCCTCCAGAGGATTTGTCCTTTCAAGACTTCATAATAGAAGTAGTTAAAGGACTATCTATTTCAGTAACCTCTGAAAAAGAACCTAGAGCAAAAAAATTAGATATTTTGGGATACTCTAAGGTTCCTAGAGAGGCAGTCACCTTACCAATTCATGAAATTCTTCAAGAACATTTGATTGAATTGTGGGAGACTCCTCTCACCCTTTCTCCTCATTCTCGTAGATTGGACACTATGTACCGTGTCCCTCCTTCTCCTGAATTTCAAAAAACTCAGCTTCCCCACCACTCCATTGTGGTGCAGTCAGCTATGAAGAGGATAAAGAGTACCAAAAGACACTCTTCTACTCCTCCAGGAAGAGAATGCAGGACCTTGGATGCTTTTGGAAGGAAAATCTTCCAAGCTAGCATGCTTATTGCCAGAATCAATTCATACAGCCTTTATATGGGTATGTTTCTAAAGGAGGTTGCAGAAAAGCTGCACAACTTTCTCCCTTTTATTCCAGAGGACAAAAGGGATGAGTTCCTTCTTTGGCTTAAGCATACTCAAGACATTTCAAAGTTTTCCAACAGGGCAGCCTTTGATTCTTTTGAAGGTGCCAGCAGAGCCTCAGGCATTGCCATAGCTGCTCGTAGAATTGCTTGGCTCCAGGCTTCTGATCTAGAACCCTGGGTTCAAGATGGGTTAGGAAATCTGCCCTGTACAGGTGAAAATCTATTTGGAAAAGAGTGGCAAATTAAAGCCACTCAAATGGATGCAGAAAATGCTGCTTTGGATAGACTTTCTAAGTCTACCTCCACTCCAGCCAAGAAAAAAGTTTTACAAGAAGGGCAGATTTCCTTCCACTTCTGGTCAACAATCTTCTACAGGTCGCTTTGCTACTAAGCATCAGCAACCTAAACAGGCTAGGCCTAAACCTGCAGGGGCTGCTGCAACCCAGCAGTCCCAAGCCCCTCAGGGTTTTTGACTTGATACTAGAGAACTTAACCTTTCTGGCTCTACAACAGCCAGAACCCCTCACCATTCCAGGAAGGTTAGCTCATTTTGCTCCCAGATGGGAGCAAATCACATCAGAGCAGTGGACCCTCTCCATCATCAGAGAGGGCTACAAACTTCATTTCTCAGACCTTCCTCCCTACACCATGGTGAGACATTTCAATTCTCCCACATCTCTCCTCGACCTTCTGGATCAGGAGGTAACCACCCTTCTGGCCCAGAGGGCCATAGAAGAAGTTCCTCCTCTTCAACAGGGGTCAGGGTTTTACTCCCCCTACTTTCTCATTCCAAAGAAAACAGGGAGATACAGACCCATTCTAGATCTCAGAGAATTGAACAAGTTTCTATGCAAGGAGAAGTTCAAGATGCTTTCTTTAGGCACTCTCCTTCCATACCTACAGAGTCAGGATTGGCTTTGTTCTCTAGATCTCAGGGATGCGTACACTCATATACTCATCCATCCATCCCACAGAAAATTCCTACGTTTTCTGTTCCAGGGAAAACATTACCAATACAGAGTGCTTCCTTTCGGTCTAGCCTCTGCTCCAAGAGTGTTCACCAAATGCATGGCAATAGTTGCTGCATTTCTATTGTGACAATGCAGAGGTTGCAGAACCTGATAAGGAAGGTTTAAAACACTTTTTCTCTTCAGAAGCTGTCAGTGAAACTGGGCAGGAAGGGGTTAAAGATACAGCCCTGAAAGCTGTGCTACACAGGAAAGTGGAAAGAGAGCCACTCCCTAGCTTGAAGCAAACCCAGGGAGCTGACGTGGGAGGAAAAGGGGCGGAGTCACACACGATAGGGCAGCTTGCTTCACTTAACCAGGAAGCAACTGCCAGTAGAGAAGAGGAAAAGCAAGGGAGAAAGAAGGAGAGGGGGAACAAGGCTGAGAGCAGACCGGAGAACAGGAACAAGTCCGAGAGCAGGACTGGGACCAGGAGAGAGTCCGAGAGAAAGACTGCAGAGACCAAGAGAGAGTCTGGGAAGCAGAGGCAAAGGGAGCCAAGGAGAGAGGCCAAGCCTCAGAGGAACCTTCCAAGGAGGAACTACTTGGAGCTCATTAGCCAAGGAAAGCAGGTCAGAGACTATTTAAAACTCCAGGGGAGAAGGTCAGATACCTTGCCTGTAAGGGAGAGAAATAGCTCTCAGGAATCCTCTCTCAGGAATGAAATTATAAAAGAAAGATTGGGCAGAGAGAAGGTCCCTTTCAGTAAGCTAAAGAAAGTTGCTTGTCACAGACAACGTTATAGAAGCTCTAGCTCTGAGTGCAGCCCAGGTGCCTATCAGCATGTTCTTAATTACAAGCAGCACAGACACGGGCAGGAGCTAGGCTCTGACGAAGACGCTGTAATACAAGATTTAGTGAAACAGTATCACAGGAAATGTTTACCTCCCTGCCAGAGAACACAGTCTAGGCGTACCAGAAATCAGGTGAGCCCTTTTTATAAGCTTTTAAAAGGTGCTGATAACTTAGAGCCTGTACATGTGCCTAGGTATGTTAAGGAGAATAAAGGAAGACAGCTTAAGGATTTAATTAAGCAATGGCGGTCTGTAGACTCTCTTAACCAAAGCTTTGATTGTTTGATAAGGCGGTATAAAAATATCATTAAATAAATAAATAAATAAATATCAGACCCAGAAGAGATGTTAATTGATTCACCTTCATCAGTTAGCAGTGATTCGCCTATGGAATGTGGGATCTGTTATAAGGATTGAAGTTACATTAAGTGAATCCTATAAGAGGAGAGAAGCTGTATCAAAGCTTATATGTGAAGTGCTGAGAAGCTTATTTGAATGAATCTGAGTTTCATTGAGAAAGGCAGCCTTCTGCCGTGGGAAACTCAGATGTAATTATTGCACCTGTGAAGTAAAGCTCAATGCTGGAGAATGTCCTATGTTTAAAGAGAGCATACTAGTGCAATGTTTAATGGAAGAAATCAAGGCTTGTATTGGAAGCTAATGGAAGTTGATTGCTGAACTTTGTACTTTGAGTTGTACCTGAGAAGCATCAGAATTTTCATGGACTTTTTATTTGACACAATTGAGTACCACTACTTTTTGTTTGTGCCTGGGGACGTAGTGCTCCAAATTCCTGTGTGTGGAAATAAAGTTATTATTGGAACTCACAGAAGGCCTTCGCTCTGTTACTTGGCCCACAACTACAATGGACACCAGACAGCAGCACTTAGGTATATAAATTTGCTTTCCTCTTTGCCCCACATGCTAACCCCTCATAGGCAACTGCCTATACCTACGCCAGAGGGCGCTGCAGTGTGACACTATGCACTCTGGGAATATTTGTCTTCCCCTACCTAGACGACTGGCTCATCCGAGCTCCATCTCAGTCAGAAGCCCAAATTTCCCTGAACCGCACCAGGCGCATTTTGCAGTATCTGGGACTTGTAGTAAACCTCCCAAAGTCTCAGCTCACCCCTACTCAGTCCCTAGAATTCATAGGGGCCTGGTTGGACACCACTACTGCAAGAGCCTATCTTCCCCAGGCTCATTGCCAACGTCTAATGCAGTTAGCCTCCCAGATTCAGTCAAAGAGCCACTTAACTGCCCGGGAGATGCTACAGCTACTAGGCCACATGGCTTCCACAGTATGCTCGCCTACACATGAGAGCAGCTCAATGGACTTTGTCCACCCAGTGGACTCAAGCTTCAGGAGCTCTCTCAGACCAAATAGCAAACTCCAAAAGTCTCTTTTGGTCTCTCCAATGGTGGATGTCCACTCAAAATCTGTTGCTGGGGTCCCCCTTCCAACCTTTGTTGCCCCAAGCAATCCTCACAACAGATGCCTCCCAAACAGGTTGGGGAGCTCATCTACAGGACCTCTCCACCCAAGGCACTTGGTCCCCACAGGAGACCTCTCTTCATATCAACCTCTTGGAACTTCGAGCAGTGTTCCTAGCTCTCAAGGTCTTTCATACCCTCCTCAGCCACCAGACAGTCCTCATTCAAACGGACAATCAGGTAGCCATGTTTTACATAAACAAGCAAGGAGGAACTGGCTCTCTGTCGCTTTGCAACGAAGCTCTAAGATTATGGGCCTTCGCCAGAGAGCATCAAATCCATCTCCTGGCAGTATACCTCCCAGGAATTCAAAACTCTTGGGCAGACAGACTCAGTCGAGTTCTGCTTCCACACGAATGGTCCCTGCACATGGATCAGGTACTCAGAATCTTCCAGGAATGGGGAACCCCGGACATAGACCTATTTGCAAGTCCGTGGAATGCCATACTTCCCCGGTTCTGTTCCATAATTCCGTGTCAGGGAGTTCAGGCCAAGGATGTCTTCCTCCTCCATTGGGGTCAGGACTTCCTGTACGCCTTTCCACCCATTCCTTTGATTCCCAAGACTCTGTTCAAACTTCAGAGGGATCAAGGATCTATGATCCTCATAGCTCCACGCTGGCCACGCCAAGTGTGGTACCCTCTACTTCTGCATCTCTCCCAAGCCCCCTCCCTGGACTTGGGAGCTGCTCCAGACCTTCTGTCTCAGGAGGAGGGGACTTTGTGGCATCCAAACCCCAAGTCCCTTCACCTCAGAGCTTGGTTACTGAAGGCCTAGACCTTCAAGACTTCAATCTTTCGCAGCAAGTGAAGGATATCCTCCATGCTTCCAGGAAACCTTCCACTAGGCGTTCCTATGCTTTTAAATGGAAAAGATTTTCCATTTGGTGTGCTCAACAGGGTCTTGACCCTCTGGCACTTCCTGTGAATTCTCTATTAGAATATCTCCTGCATCTTTCCAATGCTGCTCGCCGCATCAGTGAACTGCAGGCCTTAGTGGCTAATCCACCTTATACAAGGTTCCATCATGATAAGGTAGTCCTTAGGACAAATCCTCACTTTATGCCTAAAGTGGTCTCACCTTTTCATCTTAATCAAGAGGTATATTTACCTGTCTTTTTTCCAGCTCCTCATGCATCCACTGCAGAGAGGAACCTTCATACTCTAGATTGTAAGAGAGCTCTGGCTTTTTATTTACACAGGACACAGCAACATAGAAAGTCTTCCCAGCTTTTTGTTGCTTTTGATCCTTCTCATTTAGGACTTCCAGTCTCTAAAAGAACACTGTCCAATTGGATTGCTCAGTGTATTTCTTTTGCTTACCAGAGTAAGAACCTTTCTCTGGAGGGCCATGTCACAGCTCACAATGTGAGGGCCATGGCCACCTCTATTGCTCATCTTCATTCTGTGTCCTTCGACCAGATCTGTCGAGCAGCCACCTGGGCCTCGGTTCATACCTTCACAGCCCATTACTGTTTGGACAAGGACTCCCGCCGGGATGCCTTGTTTGGTCAGACTGTCCTCAGACACCTGTTCCATTCTTAAACAACTCCTGCCCTCCTTCCCTGAATGGATGCCTGAGATCCATAGGAAGACGAGGAACCCTTCAGGGTCTCATACCCTTGGGGATCTCCCAGGCATCTTAGCTAGGGAGTCCCCATATGTGAGGACTTATTCCTGCTTGTTCCTGGAGATAGCACAGTTACTTACCTGTAACAGGTGATCTCTGGGAACAGCAGGAATTAGTCCTCACAACCCTCCCACCTCCCCTAGGAGTTGTATCTCTCTTTGTCTTTCCTTTCCTCTCTCTCTCTATTGTCTCAGCTTTAAACTTGAACTGAGGAGAGTTGGTAGGAAAGGCGGGAAGGCAGCGCGCATGCGCTGTGGGATGCCCCAAAAGCTTTCATTCTGGGAAGCTGGGGAGCATTCCCGCGCAGGCTCCGTCGGTACGGACGTACCCATATGTGAGGACTAATTCCTGCTGTTCCCAGAGATCACCTGTTACAGGTAAGTAACTGTGCTTTACTGATGGGGGGAGGATGTTGCTCCACTGTCTCTTACTTGCACACCAGTTGTCATTAGGGCAGGCAGCACCAGCTTCATAGTGGCCAGGTAAGATGAGAGAAAGATGTCAGTTCTTGATTCTCTACTTCATGGGGATCTGCTCTTGTAGATCCCGATGGATACTTGGGACCTGATTTAGCCACTGTTAGAGACAGTATGCTGAGCTTGGTGGACCATTGGTCTAACCCAGAATAGAACTTATGTTTATATGTTGTACCAACAGTTTTTCTAATTCTAGTAAAGGTGTATGAACCTTTCACACCTTGGATTGAAAGAATTGTCACCTTATCTTTGAAATTTCACCGAGCATTTAGTTATATCCCCCCCCCCCCCCCCCCGAAAGTCTGGAAACTGTAGACTATGCTGTCCTTTAGCATAGCGGTTTACAAAAGATTTTCCCATGCTAATCTTACTCCTGATGCAGTAAGAATTTTTAGCACAGGAAAATCTGGTAAAATCACTGCACTAAAGGGTAATGGAATGCATGTGCAAAATATATACAATTGCTGAATGGCATATTGCTCTGCATATAAAAATAAACTAAAAGCATTTTAAAAAGCTAAAATTTATCCTGGTTTTTACTCTTCTTCTAGCATTGAATCTTTATGCCAGATCAGGACTGGAATGAAAATGGAGTGTGAGAGCAAAAGGGTCATCTGAGTTGAAGTGAGGTATTTATCACAGATGACCCAAAATCCCTGGTGGTCCAAGTGGAACCCTGTCCCATCCCGTCCCCCTCACAACACCTCTGAAACCCTTTCTTCCCAGACTCTTGTAAACAACCCCCTCAAGGGCTATCTGTTGCAGGATACTCTTAGCCTGGATGGTGTGGGGCAGGGCACCCTGCAAGCAGAGGTCCTGGACAAGAAAGCCTTCAATGCTGGTAGTCATCTTCCCTGCCCTGCTCTACCCCCCTCCCCCGACCAATTATACTTAGCTGGTCCAGGGAGACATCAAACAGTGGTCTTCCCCACCATCATCAGCTTGGAAAATGGCAGTTCCTGACTCGAGTTGTGTCGAGGTCTGTCTTGGTAGGCATTGTCTTATTTTGTGGACTGACTCAGAGGTGAGACCTGAAGCACCACTAGAAGTCAGATGCCACCATTTTCAAAGATGGCAGCAGTAGGGAAAGGATACTGCTGAATACTTCCTCAGGCCAGATAAGAATAGCTGGTCCAGGGTGAGTACTGCCAGCATTGGTCTAGCTGGTCCAGAGCCTCCTTGTTCTCGGTGCCTGTGCCAAGGGTGTCCTGGAGCCAGATTACTCTTGTTGGAGGGGGAATTGGGGCTCGATTGGGCCACCAGTGAATTTTTGTGGAATGGGGGAGAGGACAAGGGAGTTCAGCTGGCCCTTTCGTTTTTTTTTTGTAGAAAGCCTTACTTCCTGTCAGTGCATGAGCCAGTCCCCCCCTCATACATTGACTAGAAGGAGATATTTTACTCATAATAGAGCAAATGGTTACATACCACTGTGACAGTGTGTGCTGGTTTTTTTTTCTGACAGTGTGCATTTAATTTGCATGTTAGTTTGTTGCATCGGAAGTAAAAGTTGTTTTTAGCATGTATTTTAGAATATTGTGTGCTGAAGCTTAGCATAGCATTCTGGAGCACAGCTTACTTCATCAAGACCTAAGTCTGACTGTGCTGTTTCTAAGGAAGCACTGTCTAATTTGATAGCAGACTGCATATCTGTCACTTATGCCTCACCTGGGGTGCCTTTAGGAGACTATATTGAGGCTAACAGTGTGAGAACCATAGTGCTCTTATCGCCTCTCGGAGGCAGGGCCGTCCCAACCACTAGGCAAACTAGGTGGCTGCCTATGGCAGCAACGTCTGGGAGGGGGGCAGTGAAGATCAGGGCATTCAAAGTTAAACAGATTTTAGAAGTCAGGGGGGAGTAAAGCTTGCCTAAGGTGCCAGCACCTTGAACCAACTCTGGGGCTGGGCCTGTTCGGAGGTCTGTTTCTCTTGAGGAGATATACAGGGCTGCAGTGTGAGCGTCAATCTACAGATGAACATCTCATTGTTTATATGCATACTTTTGACATTAAATCATTTTGAGCAGTCTGTGTTCCGTTATTTCTTTGACAGAACCAACTCCTATGAGTCCTCCTCAAGGAGCATTGTTTTACTTAGGGTTGATTTTAAAATATAAAGAAGCCCTATTGCTATTTACATTTATATTTATCTATAGGAACAAGCAGGAATGCAGTCTTCACATATGGGTATCGTCAGTATCGATGGAACCCACGCGGGAATGCTCCCCAGCGTCCTATAGAAAAGCTTTTGGGAGCACTCCACTGCTCCTGTACATGTTCCTTCCCGCCTTTCCCCGTCCTCTTCTCAGTTCTTCGTTTTCTGCAAAGCCAGCAGGTTGTTCTTCCTGTCACCACTGAAAAATTGTATTTTTTTTGGTTAAACTCTGCTTTCTGTTGACGCCGGTATTTTCTTTTTTCTAAATTTTTCTGTTTTTTGATGGTTTTCACCACCAACTTAGGCTTCAGTCTACTTTTTCCTTCACGCTGAAAAACATGTACCAAGTTCTCTGGTACAATTTCGGTCACTGACAAACATGACTGGTGTTTGAAATGTTTGGGCCCAGACCATTTACCAAAGGATTGTTCTTTGTTTTGGCAAATGACCAAATGAGGCCTAAAGAACAGGGCCAAACAGTATGGGTCTCTGTTTGCCCCGCACTCTATTTCAGTAGCTTTGGCATTGTTGAGGATATCTGCCTCCTCCCTCGGTTCTCGGGTCTCTTCAAAGTCCAAGCATAAATCCAGATCTAAGTCATTGGCATTGAAAATCGATACCAATACCCAAGGTAAGTCCCTTCATCATCATCGAGACTCTCCAAAAGGTGCATCTGATACAGATAGACCTGCCAACCAGCCCCAGTGGGAGGACCACCCCTCCAAAGCACAGCAGGAGCTCTAGGATGCTCCTGAGGCCCTGACCTCCGGAAAACATCTGGTTCCATGTTCTGGGACAGTGGCTCGAAGCCTGTACGCGATTCTTCCCAGGCATTGGCCTTCTCCCTCAATCAGCGCATCATGGCTACTGAGAGGAACTTGGCAGCATTTCTAGCTGCGGCACCGACTGTTTTGACAGTGCAGACATCGACTGCTGATTCCAGGTTGATACCTTTTAGGGCCAATGCCAGCCCTCAAGCTCGTATTGCCAGCTCCTCTGCCCCCGCTTCTTGCCTTGGAACCGATCGGCATCGGCGATACTCAGCCACCACCTGGAAGCAGTTCCACAACGGCTCATCATTTGGTATTGACATTGAGCATTGACCTGGGATCTTCGATACTTTGATTTTTTGACTGAATCAGACTCATCCTCTTCCGATTCCAATGACACCTTGGAGGATTCCAGGGTGACATGGGACATCCCATTGGGACCCTCTCTTCTACATGAACGGCGTTGTTCCTCACCAGAGCATATGTCTTTTCAAGACTTCATTTGGGACAGGGCTGTAGGCCTCCAGATTACTGTTACCTTTAAAACAGAACCAAGGGTAGAGGAATTGGAGATCCTTCAAGACCTCTCGGCACCCAAGGAAGTGACCACATTACTGATGCATCAGATGCTGCAGGATTAAATGCTATGTATGTGGGAGGCTTCGCTAACGGTTCCGCCTGTCAGCAAGCAACTTAATACCATGTACCGAGTTCCAACATACTCTGGCTTCTAAAAACCTTAATTTCCACACCACTCCATGGTAGTGGAATCGTTGATGCGCCGCATCAAGAGTTCTAAAACTCATTCTTCCATGCTTCCAGGCAAGGACTCCAGGACTCTCGACACTTTTAGACGTTGCTGTTTTCAAGCATGTATGCTGACGTCTAGGATTACTTCCTACATGCTCTACATGAGCATGTATCTCAAGGATATCTCTAGGGATCTGGAAGATTTTGCTCCTATTATCCCTGATGACAAATGCAATGCATTCCTTGCCTTAATTAGGCAAAATCAGAATGCATCAAAGTTCCTCACCGGGGCATTTTTTGATGCCTTTGAGTCTTCCAGTAGAGCTTCAGCAGTCTACATTGGTGCGCACAGAATGGCCTGTCTCCAAACTTCTGACTTTGAGCAGTGGGTTCAGGATAAATTAGCCAATATTCCATGCTCTGGGGAGAACCTCTTTGGAAAAGGTTGGAGAGAGAAAGTTGGGGAGCTGGAGGCAGATGATCTCACCCTCGAGCATTTTTTCAGAAAGACCTCAGATCCTTCTTGAAAAAAGACCAACCCAAAGAAGGCATTTTATGCAATAAAGAGGAGATAGGATATGATGGCAGATAAAGACCAGCATGGTCCATCTAGTCTGCCCAGCAAGATGGCAAGAGCAGGTGCTCCTGCTGCTCTGAGCATGTCACACCTCCCCATGCCTTTGTTTAGGAGTGTACCCACCGCGCCATGGAGATCACTTCTGCTTGTTGCGATATCAGAGATGATTAAGTTTAGTTTGATTTTATCCTGTTTCTATAAAGGGATCCACTGTGTCTGTCCTATGCCATTTTGAATTTTGTCATTGTATTTGCCCCCACCACTTCCAGCAAGAGGGCATTCCAAGCATCCATTACCCTTTCAGTGAAAAAGTATTTCCTGACTTTGCCTTTCAGTTTACCCCCTTACAGCTTCATGTTATGCCTTCTAGTATTACAGCTTCCCTGTCTTTGAAAAAGGTTTGTTTGTTCATTAATACTCCTTAAGTATTTAAAGCTCTGTATCATACCCCCCCTGTCCCTCCTCTCCTCTAAAGTATACATATTTAGGTCTTGGATTCTCTTTTCATATGTCTTCTGGTGTAGGCTCCAAATCATTTTGATTGCCTTTGTTTGAACTGTTTCCAATCTTTATTTATATCCTTTGTGAGATATGGTCTCCAAAACTGACAGAATATTCCAAGTAAGGCCTCACCAGCGACTTGTACAGTGGCATTAGTACCTCCTCCTTTCTGCTGGTAATTCCACTTTGTATGCAACCCAGCATCCATCTGGCGTTGGCTACCGTCTTATCACATTGTTTTGCCACTTTGAGATCCTCAGAAACAATCACTCCGAGGCCCTCCTGGTCCGTGCACACCAACCTATTTCCCCCCTATCTCATACAGTTCCTGGATTTCTGCATCCCAAATGCATGATACTGCACTTCTTCACATTAAATCGTAACTGCTAAGCATTAGACCATTCTTCCAGCTTTTGCAGATCTTTTCTTACGTTATCCTCTCCCTCAGGGGAGTTCACTCTGTTGCAAATTTTCATGTCATCTGCAAAAAGACTTTTCATTCAGTCCTTCAGCAGTATCACTCACAAATACATTAAACAGTACCGGCCCCAGAACTGATCCCTTGGGCAGGCCACTAATCACCTTCCTTTCATCCGAGTGAGTTCTATTTAACATTACCTTTTGTCTGTCAACCAATTTCTGAGCCAGTTCACCACCTTGGGACCCATCCCCAGGCTGGTAGTTTATTGATAAGCCTCCTATGAGGAACAGTATCAATGGCTTTGCTGAAATCTAGGTAGATCACATCTATTGTATGCCCTTGATCTAGTTCTCTGGTCACCCAGTCAAAGAACTCATCAGATTTTTTTGGCATGGTCGTCCTTTGGTAAAACCTCTGATCATGCAACCTATTGGTTTTGTGAAAGTCCACTATTCTCTCTTTCAGGAGTGCCTCCATTACTTTTCCTGCCACCGAGGTAAGGCTTACTGGCCTGTGGTTTGCCACTTTTTCCCTATTACCACTTTTGTGAAGAGGTACCACATTGGCCCTTTTCCAGTCCTGCGGAACGTCTCCTGTCTCCAAGGATCTATTAAAAACATCCTTTAAAGGCCTTGCAAGAACCTCTCTGAGCTCTTTCAGTATCCTGGGGTGTATCCCATCTGGTCCCATGGCTCTGTCCATTTTTAGTTTTGCAGGCTATTCAAACACATCATCTTCTGTGAATGTTGTAGTATCTACTCCATTTCCATTTGTATATTTGTCAATCACAGGTGGTTCTTCTCCAGGATTTTCTTTAGTAAAAATAGAAGTATTTGTCTAGCATTTTCGCTTTTTCAATGTTGCTTTCTATGAATACATTCACTTTTGAGTCTTGCAGTTTCACCTCTGATCGTCCTCTTCTCCCAAATATACCTGAAAAAAGTTTTATCACCACACTTTAGATCTTTAGCAAAATCAAAGGCAGAAGAAAAGATGGCTATCTTTATTTCTCTTTTTGTCTCTTTTAGCTTTATCCTGTATTATTTTCTGTTCCCATTTGCGAACTTCTGAATTTTGTGAAAGCTGTGCTTTTGCCTTTATTTGTGCAGCCACTCCTTTAGAAAACCAAATAGGTTTTATTTTCCTCTTGTTTTTATTTACTTTCCTTACACATAGGTATCTGTTGCCCCTTTTATTGCCTCCTTTAGTTTAGCCCACTGCAATTCCACTTCCCTTACTTCCTCCCAACCTGCCAACTCCTCCTTCAGGCACTTGGCCATCTTCCTGAAGTCAGCGTTTTTGAAGTCTAGAACTTTGAGCTTGCTGTGAGGGACTCTACTTTGGCTTTTATCTCAAACCACACCGTGTGATGATCGCCGCTGCTCATGTGGGCACTCACCCGGACATTTGACACCCTTTCTCTGTTGGTGAGAACTAAATCCAGCATCGAACTTTCCCTGGTCAGTTCCATCACCATTTGTCTAAGCAATACATCTTGGAAGGCATTCACAATTTTTTTTTTACTTCTTTCCAGATTTGCAGAAGGAATACTCCAATCCACATCAGGTATATTATAGTCACCCAATATGATCACTTACCCATTCATGGCTACCCAAGAAGGCAGGGGCTTTTACTCTTCTTACTTTTATTCCCAAGAAGAAAGGAGTGTTCGGGACCATTCTAGAACTAAGGGATCTCAACAAATTCCTCATCTGAGAAAAGCTCAAAATGATTTCCCTCGGTACACTTTTGCCATACCTTCAGAGGAACGACTAGCTATGTTCTCTAGACCTCAAGGAGACATACACACACTTTCTGACCCACCCTCACCACAGAAAGTATCTATGTTTTTGGTGTCAGCAAATCCCTTACCAATATCCGGGTGCTTCCCCATGGCAGTCGTGGCTGTCTACCTTCGTACTTTGGGGATCTTTGATTTCCCCTTCTTAGCTGTGCCTCTTCCGGGGATTCTCCCCTGATCAGCCAGTCATCTATCTCTTCATCAGACCATTGTTGTGCTGCAGAATCTAGGATTCGTCTTAAACTTTCCCAAGTTGTACCTGGTCCCCTCCCAGCAACTCAGATTCATCGGAGTGCTTCTAGACACTTGTCAGGCCCGAGCTTTCCTTGCACAGGTTTGCTCTGCCCGTCTCATTGAGCTTGCTCAGAATCGAGAGGTTGTGACAGCTCAAGAAATGCTACGCCTTCTGGGGCAAATGGCCTCCACAGTCCATGTTGTCCCTTATGCCCGTTTCCACATGCAACAAGCACAATAGATACTGTCGTCCCAATGGACACAGGCAACTAGGTGTCTTTCAGACAAGAACTGCGTTACCACTCCTCTGGCCAACTCCCTTCACTACTACTACTACCGCTGAACATTTTGTTTAGCACTACAAGGCATATGCATTGCTGCACAGACCTATGTAAGAGACTGTCTCTGCTCCTTGGAGCTTACAATTTAGTTGAGACAGACAACACATAGACATGGGATACAGTTAGGGAGAATGGTAAGGAAACACAAAGGACATCAGGGGAGTCAAGATCCAAAAGCGGCAGCGAAGAGGTGAGTTTTCAGCCTGGATTTGAAAAGGGTCAGAGAAGGCACCTGATGTATAGACTCAGGTAGTTTGTTCCAGGCATAAGGAGCAGCAAGGAGTTCTCCTCAAAACCTACTTCAAGGGTCACCTTTTCAGAAGCCTCTACCTCAATACGTCCAAGCTCGGGTGGGGAACACATCTGAATAGTCTCATTATGCAAGGGCAGTGGACACCGCAGGAGTCTTAGTTGCAGATCAACCTCCTGGAGCTATGGGCTCTTACGAATGCCCTTTGGGTTTTTCAACCCCAACTTTCGGGCAAACAGGTCTCAGTCCAAATGGACAACCAGATGGCCGTGTTTTATGTGAACAAGCAGGGGGGAGTAGGTTCCTATCCCCTCTGCCAAGAAGCCCTTCGCCTCTGGCTCGTTTCCATTGTACAGCACATCCATCTAAGGGCGGTGTATCTCCCTGATGAACTCAATCTCCTGGCATCTTGGTCTGGTATTCTTTTCTCCCCTTTCAGCACAAGAACTCCATATTTGGGATTTACATAGCTACTGAGGTACTAATATACAACAAGTTTATGTCACACCCTTATATAGATACATACATTTGTTTTTTTATTTACTTATGGTTTTTACTTATGTTTTCATTTATATCGATTAATATTGTTTTTATTAATTTTTATGTTGATTATGTTATAATAATGGCTTTTGCCACTATTTTTATCTTTGTTTTTTATCAATGGTTTTGCTGTCTTATTTATGCTGTTTGTGATATTCATTGGACCATCCGTTCATCAATATTTGTATGATTATATGTATGTTTTAGTTTTCATTTTACAATTATGGTTTTATTCATTATGATCTTTTATATTATCTGATTTGTTTCGCGTGATTATATAAGGATCTCCAGGACCAAGCAGGAAGTCAGTCCTCACTTATGGGTGACATCGGCGCCGATGGAGCCCCTGTGCGGAGCATTTCCCCAGCTTTCTAAGAAAGCCTTTGGGAATACTGCACGCATGCGCGGTCCCCTTCCCTCCTAAAGGTGCCATCTTGCTCAGTCTCTCTTTTTCCGTGGAGCCCATCGGACGTCTTTCCGAGTCACCCGGAAAGGTTGACGTTTTTTCGAAGATTTCTTTGCCTTTTTCTCTGAGTTCGACGCCGGCTCCCCTTCTCGCCGGGTTCGGTACACCGGTATCGAGCCTGTTTTCTATTTTTTGGTTTTTGCCCTTCGTGGCTGGCGTTCGCTCTCTTTTTTCTGTTTTTCCCTGGAAAGCCGGTCTTTTTTGACCTCGCGGGGGCCCTTTTTTCCCCGATGGCTTCCAGTGGTTTCAAGAAGTGTGATTGGTGTAAGAAACTGATGTCTCTCACCGACACATATGACTGCTGCCTTCGGTGCCTCAGCCCAGATCATGATCCCATGATCTGTGGCCCGTGTGGCAAAATGTCCACCAAGGCACTTCGAAGCCGTCAGCACCAGAAGGAAAGGATTTTTTGGGATTCTGCCTCCGGCCGGGCCCGGACCTCGTCTGAAGCCTCGACGTCTCGGGAGTCCGATCCCGAGCATCGCCGGGGTTCCTCGGACAGGGGGTCCCCCGACCGGGAACGCAAGAGGAAGAAGCGGCTCGTGAGGGCGGCATCGGAAGAGGTCCCTGGTTCCTCGGGGGCCAGGTCTAAGACCCCCGACCGCCGTCCCGGGCCTTTGGAGCAGGAGAAGCCGTCCAAAGTACCTCATGTAGAGCCGGAGACCGTCGGACACGTAAGTCCTGTAGTCCTCGTGGACTCTCCTCCGAGGGAGCCGACGTCGGGCCTGGCACCGCTGGGGCCCGAGCCGGTGGCTGCTGAGTCTCCTGAGCTTGGACTCAGGCTGACAGCCTTGGAGTGCAGATTGTCTGCCTTCATGGAGCAGCAGCGGGTACTGATGGTCAGCCTCGCTGGTGCATGTGCCGCGACCACCGGGACATCGACGTCGAAGTCGACCCCGGAGACCGAGCCGATACTCGAGACCATGAAGGCTCAAAGTCGTCCTCGGTCAAGGTCTCCCTCGACCTCCCGCTTGAAACCGAGGGCATTGACGCCGGTGCCTTCGGCGTCGGGGCTGGTGCCACCTCGACCCGCGCGGTCGGAGCCCCTCGACTCCTCTTCGGATGAGTCAGCATGGGAGACGGAGGACGAGGAGTCCCCCGACACCTTCCGGACTCGGTGCGTCCCTTCGGACTCACCGCAGACCGAGCCCCGGAGTAGGTCCCCTCCGGAGGACACCCGGTTCTCGGAGTTCGTGCGGGACATGGCCAAGGCCTTGGCGATTCCCGCAGACCCCGAGGATGTACCTCGAGCCAAGGAGCTCGAGGCCCTCCAGTGTGACTCTCCTCCGAAGGAGGCCTTTACTGTTCCGGTTCCTCCGATACTGGAACGGCTCCTCTTCCGGATGTGGGAGGCACCGGCCTCAGCGCCGGTCTTGAGCAAGCGAGTCGATTCCATTTATCGACTCCGTAAGAGCCCTGGCTTCCAAAAGGCGCAGCTACCGCACCATTCCATGGTGGTGGAATCGGCCATGCATCGTCTGAAGAGCCAGAAGATGCACTCTGCAGTGCCCCCCGGCAGGGAGGCCCGGAACCTGGATGCTTTTGGCAGAAAGTGCTTCCAGAGCTCGATGCTTGCTTGCCGTGTCCAGTCATACCAGCTGTACATGGGCATGTACCTCCGAGACCTGGCAAAGGAGCTTGCCGGGTTCTCTGTTGGCCTCTCCGGGGAACCTTTGCAGAGGTTCCAGTCTTTGTCTTCAGGAATCCGGGACTTTCCAAGTTCATGTCCCGAGTGGCCTACGATGGCTTCGAGGCTTCGGCTCGTGTGGCGGCAGCTGGCATCGGGGCCCAACTCCAGGCATGGCTGCAGTCATCGGACCTCGAGCCTTGGGTACAGGACAAGTTGGTCGATGTCCCTTGCCGAGGTGAGAACCTTTTTGGCAAACCCATGGCCAAGAAGGCGGCTGAGCTCGAAACCAAGCACCTAACCAGGACAAGGCTGTCCAGAAAGACTTCTGCCCCTTCTCACAAAAAGAAGGACTCGGGTAAAAAGTCCTTCTACCCGAGAAAGGTGTCTGCCTACAAACCTTTCCCTCAATACCAGGCCTCCCCAGCTCCCCAACAGGGGCAGCAGGCCAAGGGGCAGGGACATGGGCCCCATAGGCAGAAGACTCCGTAAGCCTCCAGCTCCTGCTCCTACCCAGCAGGGAGGGGTTTTTTGACTCCCAAAGCATAGCCTCTCCGCCCCTGCTGCCCCATCCCTGCACAGGAGGTCACTTAGCCCTGTTTGCCCACAGGTGGCCACCCATTATAGGGGATGCATGGGTCTTAAGCATCATTCACCAGGGTTATATGCTTCATTTCCAACAACTACCTCCTGTATACTTTCCAGGAGAACCTCTGAGGCCTCTCCTGCACATCAACCTCCTCCTCCAAGAACTTCAGGGTCTGCTTCTGGACAAGGCGGTGGAGCCTCTACCTCCTCACCTACAGGGGCACGGGTTCTACTCCAGGTATTTTCTGGTGCTAAAGAGAACAGGAGGCCTAAGGCCTATCCTAGACCTCAGGAACCCTAAGGCCTATCCTAGACCTCAGGAACCTCAACAAGTTCTTGGAGAAAGAGAAGTTCAAGATGCTTACTGTTGGAACACTTCTGCCCTACCTCCAGCAGGGAGACTGGCTATGCTCCTTAGATCTAAAGGATGCTTACACTCACATTCTCATTTATCCATACCACAGAAAGTACCTCAGGTTCGTGGTGGGAGGAAACCATTACCAGTACAGGGTGCTGCCTTTTGGCCTAACCTCCGCCCCACGGGTCTTTACAAAGTGCCTAGCTGTGGTGGCGGCCTACTTGAGGACTCAAGGGGTTTTTGTCTTCCCCTATCTGGACGACTGGCTCATCCGAGGTCAGACTTATCAGGAGGCCAGGCAGGCCACCTTCAGGACTGTCACACTCCTTCAAGACCTAGGCTTTGTCATAAACTTCGCAAAGTCCACTTTGCTCCCCTCCCAGAACCTCGAGTTCATAGGAGCACGGCTGGACTCTCTGCAAGCAAGGGCTTACTTGCCAGAGGACAGAGCTCAAAGGCTCATGGCATTGGCATCCCGGTTTCTCAGTCTGCCAAGGGTGCCGGCCAGGCTCTGTCTGCAACTCCTGGGACACATGGCATCGACTGTGCATGTGACCCCCAATGCCCGCCTCCACATGAGGCCTGCACAGTGGTGCCTCAGAACTCAGTGGAAGCAAGCCACAGGGAGCCTAGCAGACAAAGTAAGGGTGTCAAAGCCGTTCCTGAATTCTCTTCAGTGGTGGCTACACCCCCCCAACTTGCTGCAGGGGGTGCCTTTTCAGGTGCCTGCCCCCACAGTGGTGTTGACAACCGATGCCTCCTTGCAGGGCTGGGGTGCACACTGTCAAGAGAGCTGCACCCAAGGCCTCTTGTCCCCATGAGAAACCACGCAACAGATCAACCTACTAGAACTGCGGGCTATTCGTTTAGCCCTCAGGGCTTTTTCTCACACCTTGCCCCACCAGTCTGTTCTAGTTCAGACGGACAACCAAGTAGCCATGTTCGATGTGAACAAACAGGGCGGCACTTTTTCCCTCAGGCACCAGATGTTGCTGAGGGCTGTTTATCTTCCTGGCCAGGAGAACTTTCTGGCAGACCGCTTAAGCAGAATTCTACAGCCCCATGAATGGCAGCTGCACCCTTTGGTGGTTCAACAGATTTTCCTGAAATGGGGACTTCCATCCATGGATCTCTTTGCCAGTCCTCTGAATCACCAACTGCCCATGTTTTGTTCCAGGCAACCGCATCCCCTGAGGGTGGCGGCGGATGCCTTTCTGATTTCTTGGTCCCAGAGCCTGCTCTATGCGTTTCCTCCCACGCCTCTGGTGGCCCGAACCTTGTTCAAGATTCTCAGGGACAAGACCTCAGTACTTCTGGTTGCTCCCAGGTGGCCGAGGCAGCCCTGGTTCCCCCTGCTGCTTCAACTGGCAGTGGAGACACCAATGCCTCTGGGATTCCAACCCGACCTTCTCTCTCAGGATCAGGGTTCCCTTCTGCATCCCAATCTCAAATCTCTCCATCTGATGGCATGGAGGCTGCAAGGGTAGTCTTGGCTCCCTGGGGCCTACCTCAGGAAGTGGAAGAGGTGGTCTTGGTCTCTAGAAAGCAATCCACCAGGAAAACATATGCCCTGAAGTGGAGGAGGTTCTCCTTGTGGTGTCAGCAACGCAAGGAAGATCCTTTCGGCTGCACTGTGCCAGTAGTGCTCCAGTACCTTCTGCACTTGTCCAATCAGGGCCTTAAGTCCAATTCTGTTCGGGTCCATCTCTGCTCTGGCAGCTCACCACTCAATGGTGGAGGGACACTCTTTGTCGGTTCACCCTTTGGTGTCCAGGTTTTTCAGCGGCTTACTATTGCTCAAGCCTCCTCTCCGTCCACTGGCCCCTGAGTGGGAGTTGAATGTGGTCTTGCAGCAACTTACTCGCCTACCATTTGAACCAATGGCTACATGTCCTCTACGCTTCCTATCCTGGAAGACTCTATTTCTTGTGGCCTTGACCTCGGCCAGGCGAGTGAGTGAACTTCAAGCCCTGGTCTGTGACAGGCCATACACTCGCTTCTGTAGGAACAGGGTAGTCCTTAGGACTCATCCTAAGTTCCTCCCCAAGGTTGTCTCCTCTTTCCATCTCAACCAGGAGGTGGTTCTTCCAACATTCTTCCATAGGTCCCATGCCAGCTGGGCTGAGACAGTCCTGCATACCCTGGACTGTAGGAGGGTCTTATCCTTCTACCTTGAGCGTACGCAGGGGCATAGGAGGGCTACTCAGCTCTTCGTATCTTTTGACCCCCATAACTTGGGGGTACCTGTGTCCAAGCGTACCTTGTCCATCTGGGTGGCTGACTGTATCACCTGGGCTTACAGGGCAGTTGACCTTCCTTTGCAGGGTCGGGTCACGGCCCCCCGTGTCAGGGCAATGGCTGCCTCAGTAGCTCATCTCCGCTCTGTACCGTTGGCAGACATCTGCAGGGCTGCAACTTGGTCCTCAAGCCAGACCTTTGCGGCCCATTACTGCCTGGAGAGGGAGTCCCGTAGGGACAGTGCTTTCGGCCAGGCAGTGCTCCGGAATCTCTTTGAGGTTTAGGCAACTCCTACCCTCCAGCCCTCTGGTTGGGCTACCGGTGGAAGTATGTTTCAGTGAAATCCTTTCTCTGAGGCTAGAGGGAGCTCATTTTTCAGCTCTGGTTTCCCGGTAGCCTGAAGCTGGGGAGTCCCATTTGTGAGGACTGACTTCCTGCTTGGTCCTGGAGAAAGAGTAGTTACTCATCTGTAACAGGTGTTCTTCAGGAGCAGCAGGAATCAGTCCTCGCAACCCTCCCTCCTCCCCTGGGAGTTGCAGTTGTACATAGTTTATTTTTACATTTTGTGTGCTGTTTTTTAGCTATGTCATTTGACTGAGCAAGATGGCACCTTTAGGAGGGAAGGGGACCGCGCATGCGTGCAGTATTCCCAAAGGCTTTCTTAGAAAGCTGGGGTAATGCTCCGCACGGGGGCTCCATCGGCGCCGAAGTCACCCATAAGTGAAGACTGATTCCTGCTGCTCCTGAAGAACACCTGTTACAGGTGAGTAACTACTCTTTATCTATGTAGTCTTATCATTTGTTCATACGGTTACACTTGATTTTAATTGTTTTTAACTCTTTAATTCACTTTATTTTTTTTGTTTTGATTTTTATATTATTTCTTATTACATGTGTTATACAGTAATTTTTAACCACATCTTGTTCATATTTATGATCCTAGTATGCCTTACTACCCCTGAAGAAGGTATACGAAACACAGCCTGTGTCAGGTTGTTTCAGCGGAATTTCTCAGGTTTTGTACAACCAATAAAGAAAAGGCATTGTCTATTCTAAACCATGTTTCTAGACTGGGTGCTTAATCTCCTGGACGACAGACTCGGCTGAATCCTGTGTCCAAATGAGTGGACATTGAATCAGGACCCAGTATCTTGGATCTTCCACTTGTGGGGGACCCCTTCAATAGATCTCTTCACCACCCAGGAGAATGCACGACTGCCACTGTTTTGCTCAAGACATCCCTCCCAGAAGAGTCAGGCAACAGATGCCTTTCTTCTCCATTGGAGGAAAGGTCTGCTTTACGCATTCCCACCTACTCTCTTAATTCCCAAAACTTTGTTCAAACTACAGGCCGACACGGGCTCCATGATTCTAATAGCCCCTTACTGGCTCCGTCAACCATGGTTTCCTCAGCTGCTTCGACTAGCACAGACTCCACCTCTCAGCCTGAGACATGCGCCCAACCTGCTATTCCAGGATTGCGGGATGCTTCTCCATCCCAGTCCACAAGCCCTCCATCTCACAGTGTGGCTCCTGAGAGCATAATTTTTGCTAATCTCGCCCTTCCTCAACAGTTCAAGGACATTTTACTTGCATCACACAAGCCGTATACTAGGCGTTCTTATGCCAATGGCGAGGGTTCACCCTCTGGTGCATCCCGAAACATATTGATCCTTCTGCCTGTTCAGTGGAATTCCTTTTACAATATCTCTCCACTTGTCATCGACAGGGCTCAAGACTAACTCACTCAGAGTTCATCTTACTGCCATCTCTGCCTGTCACAGGCGTGTCGATAGCCATCCTATCTCATCTCACCCTATGGTGCAATGATTTATGTGGGGTCTCCTGCTATCTAAGGGGCTTGGAACCTCAGTGTGGTCCTAGCGCAGCTCCTAAAGCCTCCCTTCGAGCCTTTAGCTACCACTTCTTTGAAGTTCTTATTGTGGAAGGTGATCTTTCTCATTGCTCTTACTTCAGCTTGCTGTATCAGTGAACCTCAAGCCCTGGTGCTGGATCCTCCATACACCCGGTTCCACCAGAACAAGGTGGTTTCTCCGTACACATCCACACTTCCTTCCAAAGGTGGTCTCCATTTTTCCTCTCAATCAATCTGTTATGCTACCAGTCTTCTTCCCACACCGCACACTTCAAGGACTGAAGCAGTGCTCCACGCTTTAGATTGCAAGCGTGCACTGGCTTTCTACTTGGACAGAACCAAGTCTTTCAGGAAATCCTCACAATCGTTAATTTCCTTTGATCCAAGTCAACTTGGACTTCTAGTGTCGAAAATCATCCTATCCAATTGGATTGCGGATTGCATTTCTTTTGCCTATTCTCAGGTGGGACTCTCCCTAGAGGGTCATGTCACCGCTCACAATGTATGGGCCATGGCAGCCTCGGTTGCCAACCTTCATTCTGTCTCCATTGATGAGATCTGTCGAGCAGCTATCTGGTCCTCCATTTACAGTTTTGCTGATCATTACTGCCATGACAGGGACTCTTGTCGAAATGCTGTCTTTGGCCAGGCTGTCCTCCAGCAACTTTTAGGGACTTAACTGCAACTCCCACCCTCTGACCCAGACTTTTCTGGCACCAGACTTCTCTGTCAATGTTCTTATCTCTGTCATTGAGTCCTATGGGGCCACATTGTCTCCACACCCTCTGGCTTCATTCCTTAGTCTTGGCGTAACCGTTGCTGCTAATCCTGTCTGGTTCTTGGGATTTAGTGAGTCTCATATGTGAAGACTGCATTCCTGCTTGTTCCTGGAGATGGTGGTGTTGCTCACCTGTAACAGGTGATCTCTGGGAACAGCAAGAACCAATCTTCACAACTCGCCCTCCTCCCCTTTGGGGTTATAGGGTATTCTTTTTCCTCTATCGCTCAGCTACAAACTCAACTGAGAAAAGGATGGGGGTAAGGCAGATGTGCAGGCGCAGTGGAGTGCTCCCAAAAGCTTTCCTATTGGACGTTGGGGAGCATTGCTGCGCGGGCTCCGTCGGTACCGGCGATACCCATATGTGAAGACTGGTTCATGCTGTTCCCAGAGATCATCTGTTACAGGTGAATAACGGCACTTTATAAATAGGGGGATTGATATTCAGAACCCTTAGCTGGTCGGCCAATGGAAGGCCCGCCAGCTAAAGGTACTGACTATGATATTCAGCAGCACTTTCCAGATAGTGCTGCATAGTGCTGCTGAATGTCCCCATTGACTGCCCTAGCAATATCTGGTTAGTGCAGGGGCAATCTAGGGATGGTGCAAGGACAATATCAGCACTATCTGTTAAGTACCGACATCTAGTTAGCATATTTTCAATTGCCACTTATTTGGGCAACTTACAATACATGAAAAGCTGGCTAAGTTGCAATCCAGATAAGTGGCAATTGAAAATAGATTAACTGGGTAAGTGTCGCCACCTGTCCGGATAACGCTGCTCAACCCCGATAATCAGTGGCTTTTGAATATTGGCCCCATGGAGTTTAAACTATCAAATACATTTTGTACTAAACTGTTGGTGGAATTGTTTTTTTATCCGCTTCTTTGTTGGAGACCACCTTTTGTTAGAGAGTCCCAGATGTGTGATTCAAGGATTCACTGTGTCTTCAGAGAAATGAAGTTTGTTACAGATATTCCCTGAAGAATCACCAGTTTCACATACCTACTCTTTATGGTTAGGCTTTTTAGTTTAATAACAAAAATTGAAACAAGCACTGTGAGAGATGATATGAAACTACAATACATGTCCAAAGGGACCTTCAGTTTTTTTCTTGAAAGCTCTGGAAATGTGTTGTGTTAGGTCATCTGATGATTGTACAGTTGTGTGACAAATGATTTCCATGGTGTGCAGTGAAAACCTTTTGCTAGTTAACAACTTTGTTTTCCATCAGAAGTGATACTTCTGTGTTTTAACACTAGAAGCCCCAAAAGGCATTATCTCCAGGAACAAGCAGGAATGTAGTCTTCACATACGGGTATCGTCGGTACCGACGGAGCCTGCGTGGGAACGCTCCCCAGCGTCCAATAGGAAAGCTTTTGGGAGCATCCCACAGCGCTTGCGTGCTGCCTTCCCGCCTTTCCCAACTGTCCCTCTCCAGTTCTTCATTTTCCGCGTAGCCGACAGGTCGCACATCCTGTCACTGCAGAAAATTCCCTTCTTATACTTCTTTTTTGTGTTCGCGTCTGCCTTCCCTCGACGCTATACCGGTACCGCCGGTTCTTCTTTTCTTTTTTCTAAAAACAAAAAACTTTGTTTCTGGAGTCTTTCTCCAGTAATTTTCTTCTCGGGTGCCACGCGCCATTCTGGGCACTAGGCCCAGTTTTTTCCTCAAGATGGAAAAACCCGCTTTGGGTTTTAAAAAGTGTTCTAAATGTGGCGGTACCATCTCCGTCACCGACAGCCATGAGTGGTGCCTCAAATGTTTAGGTCCTGACCACTCTATTTCAGAGTGTGTTGCCTGTGGATGATGTCAAAAAGGGGCCGGCAAAACCGAGCTGCTAAGCTTAGAAACCTTTTTCCCTCCGATGCAGCCTCCGTGGCATTGACGTCCTCGAGGGCTTCATCTTCTTCCAATGGATCTCAGGTAACTAAACATAAATCTAGCCGGTCCTCAAAGGGTAGATCTCCTTCTAAACATCGAGATGCCTCTGGTGTTGCCCTTGAGGGACTTTCACAGGCAAAATTGCCCCAGCGGGAGGCTTTGGCTTCCAAAGCACTAACGGGGCTCCAGGATGTTCTCGAGGCTTCAACCTCGGCAGAACTACTGGTGCCATGCTCTGGGGTTCCAGCCGCTTTATCCGGCACTGATACCCAAGTATCGGCAGCGTCGATAGACCAGAGATTCTTGGCTATTGAACGCAGTCTGGCGGCTCTTCTCACGGCCTCAATGCCCCTGAAACCGCTTCAGACAATTCAACCGGTACCAGCACCGACTGCATCGACATCGGCAGGTATTCTAATGGGACCGAGTCATGCGTCTCTATCCGGCATCGACAAGTCGGTACCGGACCACTCCGATACCGACTTCGATCGGTACCAGTACCATGCCTTGCACGATCACCCGGATCGGAGATACTTCGAATCCTCGGATGAGTCTGAAGACTCTGAAAACTCTGCTGATACCAGAGTACTTCTTCCCAAGGATTCCTCTTCTCCTCAGCGTAGGATGTTTCCACCAGAGGATATGTCCTTTCAGGATTTTATCCGAGATGTGGCCCGAGGTATTTCCATCACGGCTCCCGAAAAAGAGCCTAGGGCAAAGGAATTAGAAATCCTACAATACCCTAAAGCTCCCAAGGAGGCAGCTACCTTACCTATCCATGAGATCTTGCATGATGTAATGTTAAGGATGTGGGAATCACCTCTGACCACATCTCCTCATTCTCGAAGACTCGACACCATGTATCGAGTTCGTCCTTGTCCTGGGTTTCAGAAGACTCAATTGCCACACCATTCCATGGTGGTGGAATCAGCCATGAGACGGATAAGGAGTACAAAAAGGCATGCATCTAATCCTCCAGGACGTGAGTGCAGGCTTCCATGCTCTTTGCTAGGATCAGTTCCTATATCTTGTATATGGGAATGTTCCTTAAGGAAGTCACGGGAGACTTAGAGCTTATGAGCCCTCTCCTTCCTGATGATAAAAGGCAAGATTATCTTGCTCTTGTTAAACATGCTCAGGATGTTTCCAAGTTTGTGAATCGTGCAGCCTTTGACTGCTTTGAATGCATAAGCAGAACCTCTGCTATTGCCATAGGTGCACGTAGAATTGCCTGGCTCCAGTCATCTGACTTGGAAATCTGGGTACAGGACAAACTGGGGAATATACCTTGCACAGCAGAGAATCTCTTTGGCAAGAATTGGCAGGAAAAAGCTAATGAGATTGATGCTGACAATATGCTGGAACGCCCTACCTCCAGAGATTCGGGCTATCACTGATCTATCCCTTTTCAGAAAGGCACTCAAATCCCACCTTTTCCCCCAATATTACTAGACCAGCTAACCAATCTCGATCACTACCCAAACTAAGAACAAATCCTGTTATGTATACACATGTAAATACTCATGTAAATAGTTGCAGTAATGACGTCCCATGTTTTATCCAAGTTCCCTGACCTGTTCTCTGTAAAACCAAACAGTTTGTTGTTCTGGTCTGTTGTTATATTGTGAACCGCGCTGATACTGAATAGAGCGGTATATAAGAGCCTGTAATAAATAAATAAATATCACTTTGCATAGATTGTCCAAATCTACAGCTGATCCTGCGAGGAAAAGATCCTCTAAGAAACCATTCTTCAGCAAGAAGAAAATGTTTTATCCCTCCTACACCCAGCAGGGACATCGTTCAGGTCACTCTGCCCAAAAGGGACAGCAGCAACAACCAAGGCAACAAAGGAAGCCAAAGGCAGCTAAGCCTCAAGCGGCTCAGCAGACTCAGCCTCCACAGGGGCTTTGACTCCTGTCTAGAGAACTTTGCCTTCCTGGCCCTAAACGGCCCAGAACCCTCCACCATCCCAGGAAGGTTATGTCATTTTGCCCCCAGATGGGGTCAGATAACAGCAGAGAATTGGACTCTCTATTGTAAGAGAGGGGTACAAGCTTTATTTCCTCAGCATGCCCCCTCCTACAATAGTAAGACAGTTAAATTCTCAGACCTCTCTCAACAACCAGTTAGGTCAAGAAGTAACTATGCTCCTTGCTCAAGGGGCAATAGAAGAGGTGCCCATTCCCCAACGGGGTACAGGGTTTTACTCCCCCTATTTCCTTATTCCAAAGAAAACAGGAGGACACAGACCCATTCTAGACCTCAGAGAATTGAACAAATTCTTGTTCAGAGAGAAGTTCAAAATGATTTCTCTAGGAATTCTGCTGCCATACCTTCAGAATCAGGATTGTCTTTGTTCTCTAGATCTCAAGGATGCATACACTCATATTCTCATCCATCCAGCTCACCGAACGTTTCTTCGATTCCTGTTTCAAGGGAAGCACTACCAATACAGGGTTTTTCCTTTTAGCCTGGATTCTGCACCAAGGGTGTTCACAAAATGCATGGCTGTGGTAGCAGCATTTCTCCGCACCCTAGAAATATTTGTCTTCCCTTACTTGCACGACTGGCTCATTCGAGCCCCTTCAGAGCCAGAGGCCAGGATGGCTCTGTCTCGCACAATGCGCATCCTTCAGTATTTGGGACTTGTCATAAACTACCCAAAGTCCAACCTTGCTCCCACTCAATCCCTATGGTTTATAGGAGCTCTTCTGGATACCAGACAGACAAGGGCCTTCCTTCCACAGCCCCGCTGCCTTCGCATTGTGCAGTTAGCTTCCCAAACAGTGCTGAAACCTCACCTCACTGCTCAGGAAATGTTACAGTTGCTAGGCCACATGGCATCCACCATGCATGCGGTTCCTTATGCTCGCCTCCATATGAGGGCAGCCCAGTGGACCTTATCCACTCAGTGGACTCAGGCGTCAGGTTGCCTGTCAGACAAAATAGCAAACTCAGATCGCCTTATTTTGTCCCTCCAAAGGTGGCAGTCACCCAAAAACCTTCTGGTGGGGTCTCCTTTTCAGCAACCTCCAACCCAAGCCACTCTAACAACGGATGCTTCAGAGGTGGGTTGGGGAGCCCACCTGCACGGCCTCTCTACCCAGGGTACCTGGTCTCCACAGGAGGCCTATCTCCATATCAACTTCCTGGAGCTCAGAGCAATCTTCCTTGCTCTTCGAGTATTTCACACCCAGCTCAGTTACAAGACAGTCCTAGTTCAAACGGACAATCAGGTAGCCATGTTCTGTGTGAACAAGCAGGGCGGAACAGGCTCTCTCTGTCACTGTGCAACGAAGCTTTGCGACTATGGGCCCTCACCAGAGAGCATCAGATTCATCTCCTTGCGGTGTATCTTCCAGGCGTTCAAAACTCTTGGGCAGACAGACTCAGTCGAGTTCTGCTTCCACACGAATGGTCTCTCCATGCAGACCAGGTGGCCCAAATTTTTCAAATTTGGGGAACCCCAGACATAGACCCCTTTGCAAGTCCGCTGAATGCCAAATGTCCCCGGTTCTGTTCCAGAATTCCGGCTTGAGGTTGTCAGGCCAGGGATGCTTTCCTCCTTCATTGGGGTCAGGACTTCCTGTATGCCTTTCCACCCATTCCCCTTATTCCCAAAACCCTGTTCAAACTTCAGAGAGACAGAGGTCATATGATCCTCATAGCTCCACGTTGGCCACGGCAACCGTGGAACCCTCTGCTCCTACATCTCTCTCAAGCTCCGCCTCTGGAGTTAGGATCTGCTCCATATCTTCTTTCTCAAGAGGACGGGATGCTGTGGCATCCCAATCCCCAGTCTCTGCATCTCAGGGCCTGGTTGCTGAAAGCCTAGAATTTCACAGTCTTAACCTTTCCCAGCAGGTAAAGGATATCCTTCATGCTTCCAGGAAACCTTCTACAAGACACTCTTATGCATTCAAGTGGAAAAGGTTTACCATATGGTGTTCGCAGAAGGGTCTTAACCCTCTTGCGATACCTCTAGAATCATTACTGGAGTACCTCCTTCATTTATCAAATGCAGGGCTTAAGACCAATTCAGTGAGAGTCCATTTGAGTGCTATTGCAGCTTCTTTCAAGCCTCTAAATGGACAACCTATTTCCTCTCATCCTCTCATAGCAAGATTTATGAGAGGCCTTCTTTTAACGAAGCCTCCCATTAAGCCACCACCGGTGGCATGGGACTTGAATCTGGTTCTTGGGCAGCTCATGAAACCGCCCTTTGAACCATTAGCCAATACCTCTTTGAAATTCCTTTCCTGGAAGGTTATCTTTCTCATTGCAATCACATCAGCACGTCGCATCAGTGAATTGCAAGCGTTGGTGGCTGATCCTCCTTATACAAGGTTCCATCATAAGGTAGTCCTTAGGACTCATCCACACTTTATGCCAAAGGTGGTTTCGACCTTTCATTTTAACCAAGCGGTTTATCTTCCTGTATTATTTTCAAGGCCTCCCGCCTCAAATGCAGAAAGGAATCTTTATACTTTGGACTGTAAAAGAGCTTTGGCCTTTTATTTGCAAAGGACACAGCAACATAGAAAATCCTCTCAACTCTTTGTTGCTTTTGATCCTAGTCATTTGGGACGTGAAGTCTCCAAAAGGACACTGTCCAGCTGGATTGCACAGTGTATATCTTTTGCCTATGAGAGTAGGAACCTTCCTCTTGAAGGCCATGTCACAGCTCACAATGTGAGAGCCATGGCAGCCTCAATGGCTCATCTTCACTCTGTGTCTATCGACGACATCTGTCGAGCAGCTAGATGGGCTTCGGTACATACCTTCACAGCCCATTACTGCTTAGACAAGGTCTCCCACCGAGATGCCTTGTTTGGTCAGGCTGTTCTTCAACACCTGTTCCAGACTTAATCAACTCCTACCCACCATCCCTGGTAGGATGCCAGAGATCCATGAGGGGAAGTGGAGCCCTTTCACGAGGGCACACAACTTTCTGGGGCCATCTCCCTGGCATCTGCAGCTAGGGAGTCCCCATATGTGAACACTATATTCTCCAATATCAGGCAGGAAGTCAGTCCTCACTTATGGATGACGTCGATGGAGCCCCCGTGCGGAGTATTTCCCCAGCTTTCTAAGAAAGCCTTTGGGAATACTGCACGCATGCGCGGTCCCCTTCCCGCCTAAAGGTGCCATCTTGCTCAGTCTTTCTTTTTCCGTGGAGCCCACCGGACGTCTGTCTGTGTCACCTGGAAAAGTTGATGTTTTTTCTTGCGATTTCATCGTGTTTTTTCTCCAGTTCGACGCCGGTTCCCCTTCCCGCCGGGTTCGGTACACCGGTATCGAGCCCGTCTTCTATTTTTCGGTTTTGCCCTTCGTGGCTGGCGTTCGCGCCCTTTTTGTCTTTTTCCCTGGAAAGCCGTTCCTTTGACCTCGCGGGGATCCTTTTTTTCCCCCGATGTGTTCCAGTGGTTTCAAAAAGTGTGATCAGTACAAGAAACTGATGTCTCTCACCGACACACACGACTGCTGCCTTCATTGCCTGGGACCGGATCATGATCCTAAGGTCTGTGTCCCGTGTGGCAAAATGTCCACCAAGGTACTACGAAGCCGCCAGCATCAGAAAGAACGGATTTTTTCTGACTCTGCCTCCGGCCGGGCCCGGACCTCGTCCGAGGCCTTGACGTCTCGGGAGTCTGACCCCAAGCATCGCTGGGGTTCCTCGGACAGGAGGTCCCCCGATCGGGAACGTAAGAGGAAGAAACGGCTTGTGAGGGCGGCGTCGGAGGAGGTCCCTGGTTCCTCGAGGGCCAGGTCTCAGACCCCCGACCGCCGCCCCGGGTCCTTGGAGCAGGAAAAGCCGTCCAAGATACCTCGTGTGGAGCCGGAGCCCGCTGGACACGTAAGTCCTGTTGTCCTCGTGGACTCTCCTCCTCGGGAGCCGACATCGGGCCTGGCGCCGCCGGGGCCCGAGTTGGTGCCTGCTGAGTCTCCTGAGCTTGGACTCAGGCTGACAGCCTTGGAGTGCAGATTTTCTGCCTTCATGGATCAGCAGCGGGTACTGATGGCCAGCCTTGCTGGTGCATCTGCCCCGACCACCGGGACATCGACTTCTAAATCGACCCCGGAGACCGAGCCGATACTCGAGACCATGAAGGTTCGAAATCGTCCTCGGTCATGGTCACCCTCGACCTCCCGCTCAGAACCGAGGGCGTCGGGGTGGGTGCCACTGAGGCCCGTGTGGTCGGAGCCCCCCGACTCCTCTTCGGATGAGTCCGCGTGGGAGACGGAGGATGAGGAGTCCTCCGATACTTTTCGTACTCAGTGTGTCCCTTCGGACTCACCGGAGTCCGAGCCCCGTAGTAGGTTCCCTCCGGAGGACACCAGGTTCTCTGAGTTCGGCAGGGACATGGCCAAAGCTTTGGCGATTCCCGCAGACCCCAAGGAGGAGCCTCGAGCCGAAGAGCTCGAGGCCCTCCAGTATGACTCTCCTCCGAAGAAGTCCTTTACTGTGCCTGTTCCTCCGATGCTGGAACGGCTCCTCTTCCGGATGTGGGAGGCACCGGCCTCGGCGCCGGTTTTGAGCAAGCGTGTCGATTCCATCTATCGACTCCGTAAGAGCCCTGGTTTCCAAAAGGCGCAGATGCCGCACCATTCCATGGTGTTGGAATCGGCCATGCATCGTCTGAAAAGCCAGAAGATGCATGCTGCGATGCCTCCTGGCAGGGAGGCCCAGAACCTGGATGCTTTTAGCAGAAAGTGCTTCCAGGGCTCGATGCTTGCTTGCCGTGTCCAGTCTTACCAGCTGTACATGGGCATGTACCTACGAGACCTGGCGAAGGAACTTGCCGGGTTCTCTGCTGGCCTCTCCAGGGAACCTTTGCAGAGGTTCAAGTCCTTGTCCTTGGGAATCCGGGAATGCTCAAAGTTCATGTCCCGAGCGGCCTACGATGGCCTCGAGGATTCGGCCCGTGTAGCGGCAGCCGGCATCGGGGCCCGACGCCAGGCATTGTTGCAGTCATCGGACCTCGAGCCCTGGGTGCAGGACAAGTTGGTCGATGTCCCTTGCCGAGGTGAAAACCTTTTTGGCAAGCCCATGGCCGAGAAGGCGGCTGAGTTTGAAACCGAGCACCTGACTAGGACAAGGCTGTCCAGGAAATCTTCTGCCCCTTCTCAGAGGAAGAAGGGCTCGGGTAAGAAGTCCTTTTACCTGAGGAAGGCAGCTGCCTACAAACCTTTCCCTCAGTACCAGGCCTCCCCAGCTCCCCAGCAGGGTCAGCAGGCCAAGGGGCAGGGACATGGGCCCCGTAGGCAGAAGACCCCCAAGCCTCCGGCTCCTGCTCCCACTCAGCGGGGAGGGGGTTTTTTGACTCCCACAGTATAGCCTTTCCACTTCTGCTGTCCCATCTCTGCACAGGAGGTCGTCTTGTCCTGTTCGCCCACAGGTGGTCACCCATTACAGGAGATGCTTGGGTATTAAGCATAGTCCACAAGGGCTATATTCTCCATTTCCAGCAGTTGCCTCCTACCTACTTCCCAGGAGAGCCTCCAAGACCTCCTCTGCACACAGCCCTCCTTCTTCAAGAACTTCAAGGTCTGCTTCTAGACCAGGCGGTGGAGCCGGTGCCTCCCCACCTGCAAGGTCACAGGTTCTATTCCAGGTACTTCCTCGTACCAAAGAGAACCGGGGGCCTCAGGCCTATTCTCGACCTCAGGAATCTCAACAAGTTCTTGGAGAAAGAAAGGTTCAAGATGCTTACTCTTGGAACACTTCTGCCCTACCTCCAGCAGGGAGATTGGCTATGCTCCTTAGATCTAAAGGATGCGTACACTCACATCCTCATTCATTCAGACCACAGAAAGTACCTCAGTTTCATTGTGGGAGGAAACCATTACCAGTACAGAGTACTGCCCTTTGGCCTGACCTCCGCCCCAAGGGTCTTTACAAAGTGCCTGGCGGTGGTGGCGGCCTACTTAAGGAATCAGGGTGTTTTTGTCTTCCCCTACCTGGACGACTGGCTCATCCGGGTCAAACTTCCCAGGAGGCTCGGCAAGCCGCCCTCAGAACTGTCTCCCTCCTTCAATACCTAGGTTTTGTCATAAACTTCGCAAAGTCCACTTTGCTCCCCTCCCAGAACCTAGAGTTCATAGGGGCAAGGTTGGACTCCCTGCAAGCAAAGGCTTACTTGCCCAGAGACAGGGCTCAAAGGCTCATAGACTTAGCAAACCAGTTTCTGAGCAGGCCACAGGTCTCCGCCAGACTCTGTCTAAGGCTCCTGGGCCACATGGCATCGACAGTGCATGTGACCCCCAATGCCCGCCTCCACATGAGGCCTGCACAATGGTGTCTCCGGACTCAGTGGAAACAAGCCACAGGAAACCTCACCGACAAAGTGCGGGTGTCCAAACCATTCCTGGGCTCCGTAGAGTGGTGGCTACACCCCCCCAACTTATTACAGGGGGTGCCTTTTTAGGTACCTGTTTCCACAGTGGTGTTGACGACCCATGCCTCATTGCAGGGCTGGGGCACACATTGCTTGGACAGGTGCACCCAGGGCCTGTGGTCTCCATGGGAGGCCACACAGCAAATCAACCTTCTGGAACTCCGTGCTATTCGCTTAGCCCTCAAAACCTTCTCTCACACCTTGGCTCACCAGTCTGTTCTGGTGCAGACGGACAATCAAGTGGCCATGTTCTATGTGAACAAACAGGGAGGCAATTGGTCCAGGCTCCTGTGTCGAGAGGCACAGGCCCTTTGCTCTTTTGCTCTCAAACACAACATGTTTCTCAAGGCTGTTTATCTCCCTGGCCAGGAAAACGTCCTGGCAGACAGGTTGAGCAGGATTCTGCAGCTCCACGAATGGCAACTACACCCCTTAGTGGCTCAGAAAATTTTCCTGAGATGGGGACTTTCATCCATAGATCTCTTTGCCAGTCCCCTGAACCGACAGCTGTCAAGGTTCTGTTCCAGGCAACCGCACCCCCTGAGGTTAGCAGCAGATGCCTTCCTGATTTCTTGGTCCCAGGTCCTCCTGTATGTGTTTCCTCCCACGCCTCTGGTGGCCCGAACCTTGTTCAAGATTCTACGGGACAAGGCCTCAGTGCTTCTGGTAGCCCCCAGGTGACCGAGGCAGCCCTGGTTCCTACTTCTGCTTCAGCTGGCAGTGGAAACCCCACTACCTCTGGGGTTGCAGCCTGATCTTCTCTCTCAGGATCAGGGTTCCCTTCTGCACCCCAATCTCAAATCTCTCAATTTGATGGCCTGGAGGCTGCAAGGTAGTGTTGGCTCCCTGGGGCCTGCCTCAGGAAGTGGAAGAGGTGGTCCTGGCCTCTAGAAAGCAATCCACCAGGAAAACCTATGCCCTGAAGTGGAGAAGGTTCTCCTTGTGGTGTCAGCAACGTCAGGAGGATCCTTTCTCCTGCACTGTGCCGGTAGTGCTCCAGTACCTGCTGCACTTGTCCAATCAGGGCCTTAAGTCCAATTCTGTTCAGGTCCACCTTTCTGCTCTGACAGCTCAATGCTCTCTGGTGGAGGGACACTCTTTGTCGGTTCACCCCTTGGTGTCCAGGTTTCTCAGGGGCTTCCTCTTACTCAAGCCTCCTGTCTGTCCACCGGCCCCTGAGTGGGAGTTGAATGTGGTCTTGCAGCAACTGACTCACCCACCTTTTGAGCCGATGGCTACGTGTCCCCTGCGCTTCCTTTCTTGGAAGGCTTTATTCCTTGTGGCCCTAACCTCAGCCAGACGAGTGAGTGAGCTTCAAGCCCTGGTCTTTGACAGGCCTTACACTCGCTTCTATAGGAACAGGGTAGTCCTTAGGACTCATCCTAAGTTCCTCCCAAAGGTTGTCTCCTCTTTCCATCTCAACCAGGAGGTGGTGCTTCCAGCGTTCTTTCTTAGGCCCCATGCCAGCCGGGCTGAGACTGTCCTGCATACCCTGGACTGTAGGAGGGCCTTATCCTTCTACATTGAACATACGCAGGGGCATAGGAGGGCTACTCAGCTGTTCGTATCTTTTGACCCTAATAACTTGGGGTTACCTGTCTCCAAGCGTACCTTGTCCATCTGGGTGGCTGACTGTATCACCTGGGCTTACAGGGCAGCTGACCTTCCCTTGCAGGGTCGGGTCACGGCCCACCGTGTCAGGGTGATGGCTGCCTCAGTAGCTCATCTCCGCTCTGTACCGTTGGCAGACATCTGTAGGGCTGCAACTTGGTCCTCAAGCCAGACTTTTGCAGCCCATTACTGCCTGGAGAGGGAGTCCCGTAGGGACAGTGCTTTCGGTCAGGCAGTGCTCCGGAATCTCTTCGAGGTTTAGGCAACTCCTACCCTCCAGCCCTCTGGTTGGGCTACCGGTGGGGGTAGGTTTCTGTGAAATCCATTCTCTGATGCTGCGGCTAGAGGGAGCTCATTTTTCAGCTCTGGGTCCCCGGTAGCTTGAAGCTGGGGAGTCCCATAAGTGAGGATTGACTTCCTGCTTGGTCCTGGAGAAAGAGTAGTTACTCACCTGTAACAGGTGTTCTCCAGGAGCAGCAAGAATCAGTCCTCACAACCCTCCCTCCTCCCCTGGGAGTTGCAGTTGTACATAGTTCATTTTTACACTTTTGTGTGCTGTTTTTTAGCTATGTCATTGGACTAAGCAAGATGGCACCTTTAGGCGGGAAGGGGACCGCGCATGCGTGCAGTATTCCCAAAGGCTTTCTTAGAAAGCTGGGGAAATGCTCCGCACAGGGGCTCCATCGACGTCGATGTCACCCATAAGTGAGGACTGATTTCTGCTGCTCCTGGAGATCACCTGTTACAGGTGAGTAACTACTCTTTCCTGCTTGTTCCTGGAGATAGCATAGTTACTCACCTGTAACAGGTGATCTCCGGGAACAGCAGGAATTTAGTCTTCACAACCCACCCACCTCCCCTAGGAGTTGTATCTTTCTATCTCTCTTTCTCTCTTTCCCTCTCTCTTTTGTCTCAGCTTTAAACTCAACTGGAGAGGGACAGTTGGGAAAGACGGGAAGGCAGCATGCTGGCACTGTGGGATGCTCCCTAAAGCTTTCCTATTGGACACTGTGGAGCGTTCCCACGCAGGCTCCGTCGGTACCTACGATACCCATATGTGAAGACTAAATTCCTGCTGTTCCCGGAGATCAGCTGTTACAGGTGAGTAACTATGCTTTACCTAGAAACCCCAAAGTGCGTCAATTGACGCATTATCACGACTGCGTTTAGCATGAAATGCAGATGTGAATTAATGTGAAGTTACTTATTTGTTAAATACGTGCAGTATATGACATCATTACATGACGTCATCGTGTGTTTATTTTTTGTAATGTCGCAGTAAAACTGTAAACAGTGATTGAGATGCGCCACCTAGTGAGAACATGAATTTATACCTAGAAGCCCCAAAGTACGTCAATTGACGCATAAAAGACAATTGAGTGCGTCAGTTGACGTACTTTGGGGCTTCTAGGTATAAATTCATTTTCCCGCTAGGTGGTGCATCAGTCATTAATTTTCGATGCACATATTTGAACATCTTGACCTTGCTAACAAAGTCATGGAACATGACTGATATGGTTCTAGCAATGGCGCTGTATACAACTTCGAAGATGCATTTGCGTCAGTTGATGCACTTTGGGGCTTCTAGTGTTAACCTTCTTAAGCTAAGATTTAATTACTATATTGTGACTATATTTTTTTTTCTTTAGCTTGACAGCTGGCCATTTCCTGAAAAATTTAAATATACCTTGTATCCAATAACTTTTCCATCTGAGAATGCAGCAGAATGGAGGAAACTTTTTAAACCATGCTCTTCGCAAAGACTTTTCCTGCCAGTAAGATATTTCTTTTAATTTTTTATAAAAAATGAAATCAACTATTTCAATAAGTGGATGTATGATGGAAAAATTACACTAGTTATTTTTGTGAGTAGCTTCACAGATGGGGCTTTGCCGGCCTAGGGTGGAGGAAATAAGTTCAGTTTCGTAGGAGGAAAACCTCCAAGACTCTACTGTTTAGTGTATGTTGGTTTTGGAAACTCAGGATAATTATAATCATTTCACTGCCGTTCCGGGTAGATTATCCCATTGCTTTAGTATTGTCTCATCATTAAGAGATATTTTGGGTATATCCCATGCCCTTTTGAATTCTATTACTTTTTCATCTTCTGAATTTCTCTCTGTAGTCATTCTATGTATCCACCAACCATTTAAGAAAATATATTTTCTGATGATGGTTCTTGGTCTACCTTGCCTTCTTTTGAGCTTCAGACTTTGTTCTGCCTCTTCCTTTTCTTTGGAAAAAGTTTGTTTGTGTGTTAATACCCTTCAGGTATTTGAATGTCTGTAATATCTCCCGTGTTTAGGTCCTGAAGTCTCATCTCATAGAACATCTTTGGCAGACTCAATACCATTGTGGTTGTCCTTTTTGGATCACCTATAGCCTTTCTGAGATGCTGCCTTTGGAACTGAGCATAGTATTCTAAGTGAGACTCTGCTAATAACCTTTATAGGGATTTTATCACCTCCTTTTTATCTGATTGCTACATCTCTTTGTATGTATCTCAGTATCTCCCTGACTGTATAATACCTTATTTATTTATTTTTTTTGCCACCTTGAGATCATCAGACATTGTCGCTACAATGCAATGTCTGTCTTGGTTGGTGTATGTAAGCCGCCTCTTCCTCTACTCCAATATCATACAGCTTTTTCGGGGAGCAAAAATCCAAATACTTGACTTTATATAGATTCTTAACTGCTAAGCAGTTGGCAACCACTCAAGCCTTTTAAGATCCATTCTCAATTTGTATACTCCCTCAGGGATGTACACTCTGTTGCAGATGTTTGTGTCATCTGCAGAAAGACAGGCTTTTCCTTCTAATACCTCTGCGATACCACTCACAAAGATAATGAATAGAACTGACCCTGGTACTGATCTGTGAAGCACCCCACTAATAATTGTATTCCCTCAAATTGAGTTGTATTTACTACCACCCTCTGTCGTCTACACCTAAACCAAGTCCTAATCCAGTCTACCAACAAGAGTTAGCTTGGGAGTTGGCCCCAGTTTATTTATGGGTCTCCTGTGTGAGACAATTGAAAAGCTTTGTTAAAATCCAAATAAATTACATCCAGCATGTGTCCTTAATTTAATTTCCTCTTCATCCCTCCAGTCCAGTCCCGACAAGCGGGTTGTCTTCCCCCTACCAGCAGCTGGGGACTGAGTGTGCTCAAAACCTTGGTGATGTCATCCATATAACTACTACTACTATAGAGCATTTGTATAGTGCTACAAACCATATGCAGCGCTGCATAGACATGTAAGAGACAGTCCCTGCTCATCAGAGCTTACAATCTTGTCAAGACAGATGACACAGTAGGTGTAGACAGGGATATTTCTAGGGGGAGTGGTAAGGAAACACAAGGAGATCAGGTGAGTCAAGATCCGAAAGCAGCAGCAAACAGGTGAGGTTTTTTCAGCCTGAATTTGAAAAGGGTCAGAGAAGATGCCTGACGTACAGACTCAGGTAGTTTGTTCCAGGCGTAAGGTGCAGCAAGATGAAAGGAGCACAGTAACACAGTATATGACAGCAGATAAAGATCAGCATGGTCCATCTAGTCTGTCCAGCAAGCCGGCAAGAATAGGTGCACTTCCCGTTCCGTGCAGGTTGCCCCTCCCCATGCCTTTGTTTAGGGGTGCACCCACTGCTCCGTATAGGTCACCCATATTTCTTGAAATATAAGAGATAGTTATGTTTATTTTGATTTTATCCTATTGCTATTAAGGGATCCACTGTGTCTGTCCCATGCCATTTTGAATTCTGTCACTGTATTTGCCCCCACCACTTGCATTGGGAGGACATTCCAAGCATCCACCACCCTTTCAGTGAAAACGTATTTCTCCAGGACCAAGCAGGAAGTCAGTCCTCACATATGGGTGACGTCAGCGCTGACGGAGCCCTCGTGCGGAGCATTTCCCCAGCTTTCAAAGAAAGCCTTTGGGAATGCAGCACGCATGCACGGTCCCCTTCCCGCCCAAGGGTGGCATCTTGCTCAGTCTTCTTTTTTCCGCGGAGCCCGACGGACGTGTGTCATTGTCACCCGGTAAAAGGTTGATTTTCCTGCGTGGATTCGTGTTTTTGCCTGGTTCGACGCCGGTTCCCCTTCCTGCCTGGGCCCGGTACACCGGTATCGAGCCCAGAGCTACGTTTTTCGGTTTTTGTCCTTCGTGACTAGCGTTCCCGCTTTTTTTCTCTTTTTCACTGACAGTCCGGTCTTTTGACCTTGCAGTGGTCCTTTTTCCCCCGATGGCTGCCAGCGGGTTCAGGAAGTGTGATCGGTGTAAGAAGCTGATGTCTCTCACCGACACACATGACTGCTGCCTCCGGTGCCTCGGTCCCGACCATGACCCAGTGATCTGTGTCCTGTATGGCAAAATGTCCTCTAAGGCGCTGAGGAGCCGTCAACATCAGCGTGAAAGACTCCTTTCTGACTCCGCATCCGGCTGGGCCTGGACTTCGTCAGAAGCCTCAACATCTCGGGAGTCCAACCCCGAGCGCCGTAGAGGCTCCTCTGAAACGGGGGCTCCTTCGAGGGAGCACAGAAGGAAGAGGAAACCCGCGAGGGCGGCGTCGGTGGACGCTCTTGGCTCCTCAAGAGCCAGGTCGCATAGCCCCAACCGCCGTCCCGGGTCCTCGGAGTCGGAGAGGCCTGCCAAGTTGCCTCGAGTGGAGCCGGAGTCCCCGAGTCATGTGAGTGCTGTTGTCCTCATAGACTCCCCTCCGGGGGAGCCGACATCGGGCCCAACGCCGTTGGGGCCCGAGTCGGGGGCTGCTGAGTCTCCTGAGCTGAGTCTCAGGTTGACGGCCTTGGAGAGCAGCTTGGCTGCCTTCATGGAGCAGCAGCGGGTACTGATCGCCGGTTTGACCGGTGCATCTGCCCCGACCGCTGGGACCTCAACGTCCAAGTCGACCCCAGAGGCCGAGCCGATCCTTGAGTCAATGCGGTCTCGAGTCAATCCGGGGCCGAAGTCGTCGACGCCGGTGCCCTCGGAGTCGGGGCGGATGGCATCGGTGCCCGCCCGACCGGAGCCACTCGATTCCTCCTCGGAGGGGTCAGAGTGGGAGACAGAGGACGAGGAGTCCCCCGGATACTTTCCGGACCCAGTGCGTCCCATCGGACTCACCGGAGTCCGAGCCTCGGAGACGGTCCCCACCGGAGGACACCCGGTTCTCGGACTTCATGTGGGACATGGCCAAAGCCTTTGTGGCCTTCCTCGCGGATCCCGAGGAGGAGCCTCGAGCCAAAGAGCTCGAGGCCCTCCAGTATGACTCTCTGCCTAAGGAGGCCTTTACTGTACCGGTTCCTCCGATGCTGGAACGGCTGCTCTTCCGCATGTGGGAGGCACCGGCCTCGGCGCCGGTTCTCAGTAGACGGGTCGATTCCATTTATCGAGTCCGTATGAGCCCTGGGTTCCAGAAGGCACAGTTACAGCACCACTCCATGGTTGTGGAATCGGCCATGCATCGTCTGAAGAGTCAGAAGATGCACTCCTCGGTGCCCCCCGACCGGGAAGCCCAGAACCTGGATGCCCTCAGTAGAAAGTGCTTCCAGGGCTCTATGCTGGCATGCCGTGTCCAGACTTACCAGCTGTACATGGGCATGTACCTTCGGGACCTGGCAAAGGAGATTGCCGAGTTCTCAGCTGGCCTCTCCGAGGAACCTTTGCAGAGGTTTAAGTCTTTGTCATTTGGGATTTTGAGAGTGCCCAAAATTTATCTCTCGAGAAGCCTATGATGGCTTCGAGGCTTCGGACCGAGTAGCCGCGGCCGGCATTGGTGCACGCCGTCAGGCCTGGCTACAGTCATCGGACCTCGAGCCATGGGTACAGGACAAGTTGGTCGATGTCCCCTGCCGAGGTGAGAACCTTTTCGGCAAACCCATGCCTGAAAAGGCTACAGAACTCGAGTCTGAGACTCTCACCAGGACAAGGCTGTCCAGGAAAACTTCTGCCCCTTCTCAGAAGAAGAAGGGCCAGGGGAAAAAGCCCTTTTACCCGAGGAAGGCTACTGCCTACAAATCCTACCCTCATTTTCAGGCCTCTGCAGCTCCCCATCAGGATCAGCAAGTCAAAGGGCAGGGACATGGGCCCCGTAGGCAGAAAACCCCCAAACCATCAGCTCCGGCTCCTGCACAGCAGGGAGCGGGGTTTTGATTCCCATTGCATAGCCTCTCCTCCTCAGCTGGCTCCTCTCAGCACAGGAGGCCGGCTGACACTGTATGTCCACAGGTGGTCAACCATAACAGGGGATACCTGGGTGCTGAGCATAGTCCAAAATGGCTATTTGCTCCACTTCAACCAGTTACTCCCCTCCTATTTTCCAGGGGAGCCTCCAAGACTCCCTCTTCACAGGTACCTCCTCCTTCAGGAGTTGGCAAGTCTTCTAAAGGAGCAGGCGGTGGAACCGGTGCCTCACCACCTGAGAGGCCAAGGCTTCTATTCCAGGTACTTTCTGGTACCAAAAAGGACAGGAGGCCTCAGGCCCATCCTAGACTTGCGAAATCTCAACAAGTTCCTGGAGAGGGAAAAGTTCAAGATGCTTACCCTTGGGCTACTGCTGCCCTACCTCCAGCAGGGAGATTGGCTATGCTCCTTAGACCTAAGGGATGCTTATACTCACATCCTCATTCATCCAGACCACAGACAATATCTCAGATTTCTAGTGGGAGGAAATCATTTTCAGTACAAGGTACTTCCCTTTGGCCTAACCTCCGCTCCCAGGATTTTCACCAAGTGCTTGGCAGTGGTGGCGGCCTATCTCAGAAACCAGGGCATGTTTGTCTTCCCATACCTGGACGACAGGCTCATCAGGGGTCAGTCTCCACAGGAGACCAGACAAGCCACCCTTCGCACTGTATCTCTTCTTCAGCATCTAGGCTTTGTCATAAACTTTGCAAAGTCCACTTTGCTCCCCTCACAGAACATAGAGTTCATAGGGGCAAGACTAGATACCCTTCAGGCAAAGGCTTATTTGCCCGAGGACAGGGCCCACAGACTGATAGCGTTGGCCAATTAGTTTCAGAGTGGTTATCTGGTCTCCGCCGGAAACTTCCTAAAGCTCTTGGGCCACATGGCATCCACGGTCCATGTAACTTCGAATGCCCGCCTGCACATGCGACCTGCTCAGTGGTGCCTCAGAACTCAGTGGGTGCAAGCCACAGGTGACTTGAAAGACAAGATAAGGGTGTCCAAACTGCTGACAGCCTCCCTACGGTGGTGGCTGCATCTCCCAAACCTGGTCCAGGGGGTGCATTTTCAGGCGCCTCCCCACACACAGGTGCTGACAACCGATGCTTCCCTTCAGGGCTGGGGTGCACATTGCCAGGGGGCTTGCACTCAGGGCCTCTGGTCTCCTGGGGAGTCCACACAGCAGATCAATCTATTGGAGTTGCGAGCTATCCGCTGAGCTCTACAAACTTTCTCTCATGTCCTCTCTCACCAGTCTGTCTTGGTTCAGACAGACAATCCAGTGGCGATGTTCTACGTGAACAAGCAAGAGGGCACAGGCTCCAAGCTTCTGTGTCGGGCGGCACAGGCCCTGTGCTCCTTTGCAATCAAACACAACATGTTTCTCAAGGCAGTTCACCTGCCTGGCCAGGAATATTGCCTGGCAGACAGATTGAGCAGGATTCTACAGCCTCACGAATGGCAGTTGAATCCTCTGATGGTCCAAGGGATCTTTCTAAGATGGGGTCTTCCAACCATCAATCTCTTTGTGAGTCCACTGAACCGTCAGTTACCCAGGTTCTGTTCCAGACGACCGCATCCTCTGCGAATAGCAGCAGATGCATTTCTAATCTTTTGGTCTACGGGCCTACTGTATGCGTTTCCTCCTACGCCTCTAGAGGCCCGAACCTTGTTCAAGGTTCTTCAGGACAAGGCCTCGGTGATTCTGGTAGCCCCCAGATGGCCGAGGCAGCCGTGGTTTCCACGCCTTCTGCAGTTGGCGGTGGACACTCCACTCCCTCTGGGGGTGCATCATGACCTCCTGTCTCAGGACCAGGGATCTCTCCTGCACCCCAACCTCAAATCCCTCAACCTGATGGCCTGGCTGCTGAAAGGGTAGTTCTAGCCCCCTTACTTCTGCCTAAGGAGGTGGAAGAGGTGGTTTTGGCCTCTAGGAGGCAGTCCACTCGGAAATCTTATGCCTTCAAGTGGCGTAGGTTCTCCACCTGGTATGCTCAGCGCCAGGAGGATCCTTATTCGTGCCTGGTTCCAGTGGTGCTGCAGTACCTGCTCCACCTTTCGGACCTAGGCCTTAAATCCAACTCTGTTCGGGTCCACCTCAGTGCTCTATTGGCACACAACTCACAGGTAGAGGGCCAGTCTCTGTCGGGCCACCCCTTGGTGTCCCGTTTCCTCAGAGGCCTGCTTCTGCTGAAGCCTCTGATCCGTCCACCAGCTCCTGAGTGGGATTTAAATGTGGTCTTGCAACAACTTGCCCACCGTTTGAGCCTATGGCTACCTGTCCTTTATGCTTCCTTTCCTGGAAGGCCTTGTTCTTGGTGGCTCTTACCTCGGCCAGGCGTGTGAGTGAACTAAAAGCTCTGGTTTCTGATAAACCGTACACACGGTTCTATAAGAACAGGGTGGTCTTGCGGACTCACCCTAAGTTCCTTCAGAAGGTTGTCTCCTCCTTCCACCTCAATCAGGAGGTGGTTCTTCCAACCTTCTTCCCCAGGCCGCATGCCAGCCATGCTGAAACAGTCCTGCATACCCTGGACTGTAGAAGGGTGTTGTCTTTTTACATAGACCGTACACAGGGGGCATCGAAGGGCTGCTCAGCTCTTCGTATCTTTTGACCCTAATAAACTGGGGTTGCCTGTCTCCAAGCATACGTTGTCCCTTTGGGTAGCGGATTGTATCGCCTGGGCGTACAGGGCAGCCGTCCTCTCCTTGCAGGGTCGAGTCACGGCCCACCGTGTCAAGGCGAAGGCCGCGTCGGTAGCCCACCCTCCGCTCTGTTCCGTTGGCAGACATCTGCCGGGCTGCTACCTGGTCTTCAAGCCAGACTTTTGCGGCTCACTACTGCCTCGAGAGGGAGTCCCGTAGGAACAGTGCTTTCGGACAGGCGGTACTCCGTAATCTCTTTGAGGTTTAGGCAACTCCTACCCTCCGGCCCTTGTGTTGGGCTACCGTACGGGGGCGTTCTCAGTAAGGATTCTTTCACGGATGCTGACGCTCTAGAGGGAGCTTATTTTTCAGCTTGGGTTCCCGGTAGCCTTTAGCTGGGGAGTCCCATATGTGAAGACTGATTTCCTGCTTGGTCCTGGAGAAAGAGTAGTTACTCACCTGTAAGAGGTGTTCTCCAGGAGCAGCAGGAATCAGTCCTCACGACCCTCCCTCCTCCCCTTGGAGTTGCAGTCATATGATTCATTTTGTTAGTTATTTTTGCTGTCTTTTAGCTATGTCATCAGACTGAGCAAAATGGCACCCTTGGGCAGGAAGGGGACCACGCATGCGTGCTGCATTCCCAAAGGCTTTCTTTGAAAGCTGGGGAAATGCTCCCCACGAGGGCTCCGTCGGCGCCGATGTCACCCGTATGTGAGGACTACTTCCTGCTGCTCCTGGAGAACACCTGTTACAGGTCAGTAACTACTCTTTCCTGACATTACCTTTCAATTTATCCCCTTGCAGCTTCATGTTATCCCCTCTAGTTTTATAGCTTCCCTGTCTTTGGAAGAGGTTGGTTTGTTCATTAGTACTCTTAAGTATTTAAAGGTCTGAATCGTATCTCCCCTGTCCCTCCTCTCCTTCAGAGTGTACATATTTAGGTCTTCAAGTCTCTTCTCGTATATCTTCTGACGCAGGCTCCAAATCATTTTGGTCGCCTTTATTCTGAACCATTTCCAGTCTTTTTATATCCTTTGCGAGATATGGTCTCCAAAACTGAACACAATATTTCAAGTGAGGCCTCACCAGAGACTTGTACAGTGGCATTAGTACTTCTACCTTTCTGCTGTCTGCAAAGCGAAGTCTGGAGTTAGCAATAGAAGAAAAGGGCACAGATAGAAACGATTTGCCAGAAGAGCGGAGTTCCCGAGGAGGGGTGTAGGGAGAGATAAGGGAGGAAAGGTAGTGAGGAGCTGCAGAGTGAATGCACTTATAGGTCAGCAGGAGAAGTTTGAACTGGATGTGGAAACGGATAGGATACCAATGAAGTGACTTGACTATAACCCACTGGTACCACCCATGAAGGCCAGTATCTCAGCCTCCAGCAGCTGGTGAGGAGTGCCCACCCCTGAGGGTTGGCTCAGATAGGCCTTAGGCAGTAGATGGGGATCAGTCAGGAACTGTGGTTTAGCCAAATGGTTTGAGGGAAGTCAAACAGAAAATATACTTATTCTTGCAGCACTTACAGGTTAAGTGAGCAGGCAGATCCAGACTGATCCCTTGAATGAAAGGCTTCTGGAGTGGGCAGTGCTGAGAGCATACCAGGAAGGCCGGGGCAGGCTTCCTGAGGGGCCGGGACAATTAAATCGGTCAGACTCTGCTTTCAGGGGATCTTGCCGGGTGTGGGGGAATCCCTTGACGCAAGCGCGTCTTCTGTGGTGTCCAGCACTACCTGTTTGACTGCTAGATCTTGTCCTTGTTTGCCTGATGGTGCATCTTGGATTTGCAGGGGCTTTCGGGTCGGTGACTGAGAGGCATTGGGGGGATGAAAGAAGGCATCTCCAGGAACAAGCAGGAATGAGTCTTCACATATGGGTATCGTCGGTACCGACGGAGCCTGTGCGGGAATGCTCCCCAGCGTCCAAAAGGAAAGCTTTTGGAAGCATCCCACAGAGCCTGCGCGCTGCCTTCCCGCCTTTCCTAACCGCCTCTCTCCAGTTCTTCTTTTTCCACGGAGCCAGCAGGTCGTGTTTCCTGTCTCCGCTGAAGAATTTCTTATTTTTTCTTTTATTTCTTTAGTCGCGTGTCTGCCTTCTCGACTCCGGACCGGTACCGCCGGTTTTTTCTTTCTTTCAAAAAAAAAACAACAAAAAAAACCCCTACTCTTTTTTACTTCAGTGCATTTTTCTTTCTGTGGCCTTAGGCCTGCAGAAAAGTTTTCCTCATGGAAAAGCCCGCCTCCGGGTTCAAAAAGTGCACGAAGTGCAGTGGTGCTATTTCTGTCACCGACACCCACGACTGGTGTCTTAAATGTTTAGGTCCTGACCATTCCATTGTGGACTGAGTCCTGTTCCATGATGTCTAAAAGGTTTACAGAATCGAGCAGCCAAGCTCAGTACCCTGTTTCCCTCTGATGCAGCTTCTGTGGCATCGACGTCTTCCAGGGCTTCTTCTTCCTCCCATGGATCTCAGGTAGCCAAACTTAAATCTGGCCGGTCCTCGAAGAGTACATCTCCCTCTAAGTATCGAGATGCCCCCGGGCTTGCTCTCGAGGAATCCACACCGGCAAAATTACCCCGGCGGGAGGCTCCGGCTTCCAAAGCTTTATCTATGGGGTCACAGGTTGACATTGATGGCTCGGCCTCGACCGATCACCTGTTACAATGTTCTGGGGTACTGGCGGTTCACACCGGTACCGACATCCAGACATTGGTGGCGTCGATGGATCAGAATATTCTGACCATGCAGGGTGCCATCACGGCATTCATACAAGCTGCGACGCCTTCGGTACCGCAACAAACTCCGTTGTCGGTTCCGGTACCGGACCCGATACCGGTTCCGCTGCCGGTACTGATTGCATTGACATCAACGTCGACGGCAGCGGTACACTATCCTGTGATGCCCATCGGTACCAATCCGGTACCGATTACTCCCGATGTCGATACCCCCCGGTATGCGTATCGGGCTCTGCGAGAGCATCCAGACAGGCGATACTTCGATTCCTCTGAGGACTCTGATGAATCAGAGGCCTCTATCGAAGCATCGGGAATCCTTCCTCAGGAATCCTCTTCTCCAAAAAGGAGAATGTCTCCTCCAGAGGACTTGTCTTTTCAAGACTTTATCAGGGAGGTGGCTAGGGGCCTTTCCATCTCAGTGGCCTCTGAGACAGAGCCTAGAGCCAAAAAATTAGAAATTTTACAATATCCTAAGGCTCCCAAAGAGGCAGCCACTTTACCAATACATGAGATTCTCTATGATCACATGTTGGGCATATGGGAGACCCTTCTTACCACCTCCCCTCATTCTCGTAGGTTGGACACCATGTATCGTGTTCCTCCTTGTCCTGGTTTTCATAAGACTCAGCTTCCTCACCACTCCATTGTGGTGGAGTCTGCTTTGAAAAAGATCAAGAGTACAAAGAGGCACTCTTCTACTCCTCCAGGAAGAGAATGCAGAACCTTAGATGCCTTTGGCAGGAGAATTTTCCAGGCCAGTATGCTTGTAGCCAGAATCAACTCCTATAGTCTCTATATGGGGATGTTTCTAAAGGAAGTTACAGATCATCTGCAAACCTTATCTCCTTTTATGTTAGAAAATAAAAGGGAAGAGTTTCTCACCTGGCTTAAACATGCCCAGGATATTTCGAAGTTTTCCAACCGTGCAGCCTTTGACTCTTTTGAGGGTGCCTGCAGAGCCTCGGCTATTAACATAGGTGCACGCAGAGTTGCTTAGTTACAAGCCTCTGATTTGGAATCCTGGGTTCAGGATGGACTAGGTAACCTTCCTTGTACAGGTGAAAACCTGTTTGGCAAAGATTGGCAAGCAAAGGCCAACCAGATGGATGCTGAAAATTCTGCTTTAGATAGACTTTCAAAGTCTACTTCTGCTCCTTTTAAAAAGAGATTGTTCAAAAAAGGATTTCTCCCAAAAAATTGGAAATATTCTTCTGTTTATGGTCATGCCTCTTCTGCAGGTCGTTTTGCTACAAAGAGGTAACAACAACCAAAACAGGCCAAGCCTAAGGCTGCGAGGACTGCTACAGCCCAACAGCCTCAGCCTCCTCAGGGCCTTTGACTTACCACTAGAGAACTTAGCCTTTCTGGCTCTAGAACATCCAGAGCCTCTCACCATCCCAGGAAGGTTAGCTCATTTTGCTCCCAGATGGGAACAAATCACAGCAGAGCAATGGACCCTCTCCATCATAAGAGACGGGTACAAGCTTCACTTCTTAAACCTTCCTCCTCACACTATGGTGAAACAGTTCAATTCTCCAACATCTCTCCTCAACCTTCTAGGTCAAGAGATTACCACCCTTCTTGCCCAAGGGGCAATAGAAGAAGTACCCCTTCTTCAACAGGGCTCAGAGTTCTACTCCCCCTATTTTCTCATTCCAAAGAAAACAGGGGGCTACAGACCCATTTTAGATCTCAGAGAATTGAACAAGTTTCTATGCAAGGAGAAATTCAAGATGACTTCTCTAGGAACTCTCCTTCCATACCTCCAGAGTCAGGACTGGCTTTGTTCTCTAGATCTCAAGGATGCATACACCCATGTCCTCATCCATCCAACACACAGAAGGTTCCTTCAGTTCCTTTACCAAGGAAAGCACTACCAATACAAAGTGCTTCCTTTCGGTCTGGCCTCTGCACCAAGAGTGTTCACCAAATGCATGGCAATAGTAGCTGCATTTCTATGCACTCTAGGGATATTCGTATTCCCATATCTGGACGACTGGCTCCTCCGAGCTCCATCCCAGTCAGAGGCCCAGGCTTCCCTGGCCTGCACAAGGCGTGTTCTTCAGTATCTGGGACTGGTAATAAACATTCCTAAATCCCATCTTACCCCTACTCAATCTCTAGAGTTCATAGGGGCCTTGCTGGATACCACAACTGCAAGGGCCTATCTCCCCCAGGCCCGTTGCCTACGCTTGGTGCAGTTAGCCTCACAGATTCAGTTAAAATCCCATTCAACTGCTCGAGAGATGTTACAACTGTTAGGCCACATGGCATCCACCGTGCATGTGGTTCCTTATGCTCGCCTTCACATGAGAGTGGCTCAATGGACTCTATCCACCCAATGGACCCAGGCATCAGGGTGCCTGTCAGACAAAATAGCGACCTCCAGTCGCCTCCTTTCCTCGCTCCATTGGTGGACGTCCACTCAAAATCTGTTGCTGGGGTCCCCCTTTCAACAGGTATTACCCCAAGCAACCCTTACAACAGATGCTTCTCCAAAGGGTTGGGGAGCTCATCTACAAGATCTCTCCACCCAGGGCATCTGGTCTCCACAGGAGACATCTCTACATATCAACCTCTTAGAGCTCAGAGCAATCTTCCTGGCTCTCAGAGTCTTCCGCACCTTGCTTCATCTACAAGACAGTCCTCATCCACATGGACAACCAAGTAGCCATGTTTTACGTGAACAAGCAGGGGGGGACTGGCTCTCTGTCGCTTTGCAACGAAGCTCTGAGATTGTGGGCCTTCGCCAGAGAGCATCAAATCCATCTCATGGCAGTATATCTTCCAGGGGTTCAAAACTCTTGGGCAGACAGACTCAGTCGAGTTCTGCTTCCACACGAATGGTCCCTCCATGGGGACCAGATAGCCAAGATCTTTCGAATTTGGGGAACCCCAGACATAGACCTGTTTGCAAGTCCGTGGAATGCCAAACTTCCCCGGTTCTGTTCCAGGATTCCATGTCAGGGAGTTCAGGCCAGGGATGCCTTCCTCCTTCATTGGGGGCAAAGCTTCCTCTATGCCTTTCCACCTATTCCCCTCATTCCCAAGACACTGTTCAAGCTTCAGAGAGACAAGGGGTCTATGATCCTCATAGCACCACGTTGGCCACGCCAAGTGTGGTACCCTCTACTTCTGCATCTCTCTCAAGCTTCCTCCCTGGACTTGGGGTCTGCTCCAGATCTCCTCTCCCAAGAGGAGGGAACGTTGTGGCACCCAAATCCCCAGTCTCTTCATCTCAGGGCCTGGTTGCTGAAGGCTTAGACCTTCAGGATTTACACCTTTCTCAGCAAGTGAAGGATATCCTTCATGCTTCCAGAAAGCTTTCCACCAGACTTTCCTATGCTTTTAAATGGAAGAGGTTTACCATTTGGTGTGCAGAGAAGGGTCTTAACCCTCTTGCAATACCTCTGAATTCTTTACTAGAGTATTTGCTGCATTTATCCCATGCAGGCCTTAAAACGAATTCAGTAAGAGTCCATTTGAGTGCTATTGCAGCATCCCTTAAGCCTGTCAATGGACATCCTATTTCCTCTCATCCTCTGATAGCAAGATTCATGAGATGCCTTCTTTTGACTAAACCTCCCATTAGACCACCTCCAGTGGCATGGGACTTGAATCTGGTTCTTGGCCAGCTTATGAAGCCACCCTTTGAACCCTTAGCCACTACCTCCTTGAAATTCCTTTCCTGGAAGGTTATTTTTCTCATTGCAGTCACCTCAGCTCGCCGTATCAGTGAGTTGCAAGCCTTAGTGGCTAATCCTCCTTATACAAGGTTCCATCATGACAAGGTAGTCCTCAGAACTAATCCACACTTTATGCCTAAAGTGGTCTCACCTTTTCATCTGAACCAGGAGGTGTATTTACCTGTCTTTTTTCCAGGACCTCACGCATCAAGTGCAGAGAGGAATCTTCATACCCTGGATTGTAAAAGAGCACTTGCTTTCTACTTACAAAGGACACAGCAACATAGAAAGTCCTCTCAACTTTTTGTTGCTTTTGATCCCTCTTATTTAGGACTTCCAGTCTCTAAGAGAACTCTGTCCAATTGGATTGCTCAGTGTATTTCCTTCGCCTACCAGAGTAAGAACCTTTCGCTGGAAAGCCATGTCACAGCTCACAATGTGAGGGCCATGGCAGCCTCTATGGCTCATCTAAATTCTGTGTCCATCGATCAAATCTGTCGAGCGGCCACCTGGGCCTCGGTTCATACCTTTACAGCCCATTACTGCTTGGACAAGGACTCCTGCCGGGATGCCTTGTTTGGTCAGGCTGTTCTCAAACACCTGTTCCATACCTAATCAACTCCTACCCTCCATCCCTGACTGGATGCCTGAGATTCATAGGTGGAGGTAGAGCCCTTCCTAGGGACTCACAACCTGGGTGATCTCCCAGGCATCTCTAGCTGGGGAGTCCCCATATGTGAAGACTCATTCCTGCTTGTTCCTGGAGATAGCACATTACTTACCTGTAACAGGTGATCTCTGGGAACAGCAGGAATAAGTCTTCACAACCCACCCACCTCCCCTAGGAGTTGTATCTCTCTATCTATCTTTCCTTTCCTCTCTCTCTCTTTGTCTCAGCTTTAAAACTCGAACTGGAGAGAGGCGGTTAGGAAAGGCGGGAAGGCAGCGCGCAGGCGCTGTGGGATGCTCCCAAAAGCTTTCCTTTTGGACGCTGGGGAGCGTTCCCGCGCAGGCTCCATCGGTACCGACGATACCCATATGTGAAGACTTATTCCTGCTGTTCCCAGAGATCACCTGTTACAGGTAAGTAACTGTGCTTTCTCTGAGGCAGCAGCATGGTCGATGATCCATCCTGTGTGCATTGCTGATAGGCAGTGTGGTCCGTGGAGTTTGTTTTTCTGGAGTACAGGATGCCATCGGGGAAAGTGCCTTATGCTTCCTGTGGTATGCGCTGCAGCAGCCTCTCTGCGGCCAGGATCTGCCGTCTGTGTGAGAGCGAGACTTAGTTGGCAGAGGAGGCCCTAGGGAGTCGGGCAGCGAGCAGCTCAATGCGACGGGATGCATCAAACACACGCAGCTAGCTTCGGGTCTCTCTCTAGTTCTCTTGTGCCTGGAGTTTTGGCAGCAAAAGAGACCATTTTAGGGTCAGAGAGCCTATCTGGAAAGCAATCAGGCTCCAGAGAAGGCTTACAGCCATCAGGTCTCGAAGGTGTGGTTGTGGGGGAAGGGCAGAAGAGCTCTTCCCTTCTCTGCCTGAGGCAGAATAAAGCTGGGCAGGGGTCTACCAGGCAGCAAATGGAGTGTGGAACAGAGGGGCAGGGGGGCATTGGTACATAGCTGGGGGAGCCCGCTGTGAAGCATCCTCGCCTTGCCTTGGACCCCTGAGAGGACCCAATGGCTGAGTTGTCAGAGGCATCGGAGGATCCTCTGGAGGGGATCTCGAATATGGTGGAGGAGGGTCCTCCCATAGAGCCTGGGAAGGTGGTGCTCTTCTCGGGGAAGAGCCCACTTTGGTGAGAGTCTTTCGCAGGGAGGAGCTACTGGCTTTGTTTGCCTACTCCCTGGCAGCAGGGGAGGAACTGCTGGAGGACCTGATTATTCAGAGCTGTAAGAAGAAGCAGACCGTCATTCAACAGATGATTGATGCTGAATGGGAAGCACCAAAGGTGGAGCTCAGGGGCAGCAGGACCATGACATGGTTATATTCGCTGCCTGAACAGGACAAGGAGAGGTTCTGGTCACCTCGGGTGGATGCGGCCGTGTCCACGGCCACTAAGAAGACCACCATCCTGGTGAAAGGAGGAGCGACCTTTAAGGATCCTCAGGATAAGAAGATGAAAGCCCTGCTTAAACAAGCCTTTGACATTAATGCCATGGTGCTCCAGGCATTCATTTGTGGGATTTATGTCTCTCGGGCATGCTTTCGCTGGGCTCAGGCACTGCTGGGATCTGAAGGGACCGGTCCCTCAAGGGATACCGAGGGCAGTGCACCTGGAGTCAGACACAGTCTTCTTGGCAGACGTCTTTTATGATCTGATATGGTCCACAGCTAAAGGCTTGGCCTCTGTGATTGCGGCTAGGCGTCTGTTATGGCTCTGCGAGATGTGACTGAGCCGCCTCTCCTTTAATGGTAAACTACTCTTTGGGGAGGCGCTTGAGAAGCTGGTCAAGGAACTAGGTGACTCGAAAGGACAAACCAAAGACGGCTTAAAGTGGGGTGCCGGCCAGAGGGCAGCCGAGGGATTTTCATTGATTCCGGGCTCCTCAGCCCAAATCTCTTGGATCCTGGCTAGTGGTCGCTCGATCCTCGGCTATTCGAGATGGTGGCACATTGTTGGGGGCAGACCATCATGGACCTCATGGCAATGTTCAACGATGCGCAGGTACCGCGGTTCTTCAGTTGAAGGCGAGAGAAAATGTCGGAAGGGCTGGATACGTTGACCCAGCCTTGGCTGCGGAACGAGTTGCTGTATGTGTTCCCACCATGAGCCCTGATTGGGCGGCTCATCAAGGTTCATGTGGGACTGGTGATTCTGATAGCGCTGGACTGGCCGCGTCAGCTATTGGACGCAGACCTGCTTTTAGTAATCTTTGATCTCATGTTTCAGTTCTTGCAGCACCTTGGGATGTCCAGGTGATTTGCTGTCTTTAATTTATCAAATAACTGTATTACATCTTCCTGATTTTATCAAGATTTGTTTCCATTCCTCTGATACATCACCTTTAAATATGATATCTCCAGGAACAAGCAGGAATGAGTCTTCACATATGGGTATCGTCGGTACTGACGGAGCCTGCACGGGAATGCTCCCCAGCGTGGGAACGCTCCCCAGCGTCCTGAAAGAAAGCTTTAGGGAGCATCCCAAAGCGCCTGCGCACTGCCTTCCCGCCTTTCCTAACTGCCTCTCTCCAGTTCTTCTTTTCCGCGGAGCCAGCAGGTCGTGTTTCCTGTCACCGCTGAAGAATTTCTTATTTTCTTTTATTTTTCTTTAGTCGCGTGTCTGCCTTCTCGATTCCGCACCGGTACTACCGGTTCTTTTTCTTTCTTTAAAAAAAAAAAAAAAAAACTTCTACTTTTTTCTGTGCATTTCTTCTGGGGCCTCAGGCCCACAGAAATATTTTTCCCTCATGGAAAAATCCGCCTCCGGGTTTAAAAAATGCACTAAGTGCAGTAGCACTATTTCTGTCACCGACACCCATGACTGATGTCTAAAATGTTTAGGTCCTGACCACTCCATTGCGGATTGTGAGTGCTGTTCCATGATGTCCAAAAGAGGGTTACAGAATCGGGCAGCTAAGCTCAGTACCCTGTTTCCCTCCGATGCAGCTTCCGTGGCATCAACGTCTTCCAGGGCTGCTTCTTCATCCCATGGATCTCAGGTAACCAAACTTAAATCTGGCCGGTCCTCAAAGAGTTCATCTCCCTCTAAGTATCGAGATGCCTCCGGGCTTACTCTTGAGGATGCCACACCGGCAAAATTACCCCGGCAGGAGGCTCCGGCTTCCAAAGCACTACCTATGGGGTCACATGTTGACATCAATGGCTCGGCCTCGACCGATCACCTGTTACAATGTTCTGGGGTACCGGCAGTTTCGACCGGTACCGTTATCCAGACATTGGTGTCGTCAATGGATCAGAATATTCTGACCATGCAGCGTGCCATCACGGCATTCATTCAAGCTGCAACGCCTACGGTACCGCAACAAACCCCGTTGTCGGTACCCGTACCGATTCCGGTACAGGATCTGATTCCTGTTCCGATACCAGTACTGCTTGCATCAACATCAGCGCTACACTATCCAGTGATGCCTATCGGTACCGGCCCGGTACCGATTACTCCCAATGTCGATACCTCCCGGTACGCGTATCGGGCTCTACGAGAGCATCCAGATAGTCGATACGTCAATTCCTCTGAAGACTCTGATTCTTCAGAGGCCTCAATTGAAGCATCTGGCATCCTTCCTCAGGAACCCTCTTCTCCAAAAAGGAGAATGTCTCCTCCTGAAGACTTGTCTTTTCAGGACTTCATCAGGGAGGTGGCCAAAGGCCTGTCTATCTCAGTGACCTCTGAGACTGAACCTACAGCCAAAAATTGGATATCCTACAATATCCTAAGGCTCCTAAAGAGGCAGCCACCTTACCAATACATGAGATTCTTTATGAACACATGTTGGGCATATGGGAGACTCCTCTTTCCACCTCCCCTCATTCCAGAAGGTTGGACACCATGTATCGTGTTCCTCCATTACCTGGTTTTCATAAGACTCAGCTTCCTCACCACTCCATTGTGGTAGAGTCTGCTATGAAAAAGATCAAGAGTACAAAAAAGGCACTCCTCTGCTCCTCCAGGAAGAGAATGCAGAACTCTAGATGCCTTTGGCAGGAAAATCTTCCAGGCCAGTATGCTTGTAGCCAGAATCAACTCCTATAGTCTCTATATGGGGATGTTTCTCAAAGAAGTTACAGATCATCTGCAAATCTTATCTCCTTTTATGTCAGAAGATAAGAGAGAAGAATATATCACCTGGCTTAAACATGCACAGGATGTATCCAAGTTTTCCAACCGTGCAGCCTTTGACTCTTTTGAGGGGGCCAGTAGAGCCTCAGCTATTCCCATAGGTGCACGCAGAGTTGCTTGGTTGCAAGCCTCTGATTTGGAATCCTGGGTGCAGGATGGTCTAGGTAACCTTCCTTGTACAGGCGAAAACCTGTTTGGCAAAGATTGGCAAGCAAAGGCCAACCAGATGGATGCTGAAAATTCTGCTTTAGATAGACTTCAAAGTCTACTACTGCTCCTTTTAAAAAGAGGTTCAAAAAAGGATCTTTCCCAAAAAAAGGGAAATTTTCTTCTTATGGTCAGGCCTCTTCTCAAGGTCGTTTTGCTACAAAGAGACAGCAACAACCAAAACAGGCCAAAACTCAGGTTGCGAGGACTGCTATGGCCCAACAGCCTCAGCCTCCTCAGGGCCTTTGACTTTCCACTAGAGAACATAGCCTTTCTGGCTCTAGAACATCCAGAGCCCCTCACCATCCCAGGAAGGTTAGCTCACTTTGCTCCCAGATGGGAACAAATCACAGCAGAGCAGTGGACCCTATCCATCATAAGGGAAGGGTACAAACTTCATTTCTTAAACCTTCCTCCTCACACCATGGTGAAACAGTTCAATTCTCCAACATCTCTCCTCAACCTTCTAGGTCAGGAGATTGCTACCCTTCTTGCCCAAGGGGCAATAGAGGAAGTACCCCTTCTTCAACAGGGCTCAGGGTTCTACTCCCCCTATTTTCTCATCCCAAAGAAAACAGGGGGCTACAGACCCATATTAGATCTCAGAGAATTGAACAAGTTTCTATGCAAGGAGAAATTCAAGATGACTTCTCTCGGAACTCTCCTTCCATACCTCCAGAGTCAGGACTGGCTTTGTTCTCTAGATCTCAAGGATGCATACACCCATGTTCTCATCCATCCAACACACAGAAGATTCCTTCGCTTCCTATACCAAGGAAAGCACTACCAATACAAAGTGCTTCCTTTCGGTCTGGCCTCTGCTCCAAGAGTGTTCACAAAATGCATGGCAGTAGTAGCTGCATTCCTACGCACTCTAGGAATATTTGTATTCCCATATCTGGATGACTGGCTCATCCGAGCTCCATCCCAGTCAGAGGCCCAAATTTCCCTAACCTGCACAAGGCGTATTCTTCAGTATCTGGGACTGGTAATCAACATTCCAAAATCCCATCTAACCCCTACTCAATCTCTAGAATTCATAGGGGCCTTACTGGATACCACAACTGCAAGGGCCTATCTTCCTCAGGCCCGTTGCCTACGCTTGGTGCAGTTAGCCTCCCAGATTCAGTTAAAATCCCATTTAACTGCTCGAGAGATGTTGCAACTTTTAGGTCACATGGCATCCACGGTGCATGTGGTTCCCTATGCTCGCCTTCACATGAGAGCAGCTCAGTGGACCCTATCCACCCAATGGACCCAGGCATCAGGTTGCCTGTCAGACAAAATAGCAACCTCCAGTCGCCTATTTTCGTCTCTCCACTGGTGGAAGTCCACTCAGAATTTGTTGCTGGGGTCCCACTTTCAACAGGTGTTACCCCAAGCAACCCTTACAACAGATGCCTCTCCAAAGGGTTGGGGAGCTCATCTACAAGATCTCTCAACCCAGGGCATCTGTTCTCCACAGGAGACACATCTTCATATCAACCTCTTAGAGCTCAGAGCAATTTTTCTGGCTCTCAGTCTTCCACACCCTGCTCAGCTACAAGACAGTCCTCATCCACACGGACAACCAAGTAGCTATGTTCTACGTGAACAAGCAGGGGGGAACTGGCTCTGTCGCTTTGCAACGAAGCTCTGAGATTGTGGGCCTTCGCCAGAGAGCATCAAATCCATCTCATGGCAGTATATCTTCCAGGAGTTCAAAACTCTTGGGCAGACAGACTCAGTCGAGTTCTGCTTCCGCACGAATGGTTCCTCCATGGGGACCAGATAGCCAGAATATTTCGGATTTGGGGTACCCCAGACATAGACCTGTTTGCAAGTCCGTGGAATGCCAAACTTCCCCGGTTCTGTTCCAGGATTCCATGTCAGGGAGTTCTGGCCAGGGATGCCTTCGTCCTTCATTGGGGGCAAGACTTCCTTTATGCCTTTCCACCTATTCCCCTAATCCTCAAGACTCTGTTCAAGCTTCAGAGAGACAAAGGGACTATGATCCTCATAGCACCATTTTGGCCACGCCAAGTGTGGTACCCTCTACTTCTGCATCTCTCTCAAGCTCCCTCCCTAGACCTGGGGTCTGCTCCAGATCTCCTCTCCCAGGAGGAGGGAACCTTGTGGCACCCAAATCCTCAGTCTCTTCATCTCAGGGCCTGGTTGATGAAGGCCTAGACCTTCAGGATTTACACCTTTCTCAGCAAGTGAAGGATATCCTTCATGCTTCCAGAAAGCCTTCCACCAGACGTTCCTATGCTTTTAAATGGAAAAGGTTTTCCATTTGGTGTGCAGAGAAGGGTCGCAACCCTCTTGAAATACCTTTGAATTTTTTACTGGACTATTTACTGCATTTATCCCATGCAGGCCTTAAAACAAATTCAATCAGAGTCCATTTGAGTGCTATTGCAGCATCCCTTAAGCCTCTCAATGGACAACCTATTTCCTCTCATCCTCTTATAGCAAGATTCATGAGAGGCCTTCTTTTCACTAAACCTCCCTTTAGACCACCTCCAGTGGCATGGGACTTGAATCTGGTTCTTGACCAACTTATGAAGCCACCCTTTGAACCCTTAGCCACTACCTCCTTGAAATTCCTTTCCTGGAAGGTTATTTTTCTCATTGCAGTCACCTCAGCTCGCCGTATCAGTGAGTTGCAAGCTTTAGTGGCTAATCCTCCTTATAGAAGGTTCCATCATGACAAGGTAGTCCTCAGAACTAATCCACACTTTATGCCTAAAGTGGTCTCACCTTTTCATCTGAACCAGGAGGTGTATTTACCTATCTTTTTTCCAGGACCTCACGCATCAAGTGCAGAGAGAAATCTTCATACCCTGGATTGTAAAAGAGCACTTGCTTTCTACTTACAAAGGACACAGCAACATAGAAAGTCCTCTCAACGTTTTGTTGCTTTTGACCCCTCTCATTTAGGACTTCCAGTCTCTAAGAGAACTCTGTCTAATTGGATTGCTCAGTGTATTTCCTTCGCCTACCAGAGTAAGAACCTTTCTCTGGAGGGCCATGTCACAGCTCACAATGTGAGGGCCATGGCAGCCTCTATGGCTCATCTTAACTCTGTGTCCATCGACCAAATCTGGCGAGCGGCCACCTGGGCATCGGTTCATACCTTCACAGCCCATTACTGCTTGGACAAGGACTCCCGCCGGGATGCCTTGTTTGGTCAGGCTGTTCTCAAACACCTGTTCCATACCTAATCAACTCCTACCCTCCATCCCCGACTGGATGCCTGAGATTCATGGGTGGAGGTGGAGCCCTTCCCAGGGACTCACAATCTGGGTGATCTCCCAGGCATCTCTAGCTGGGGAGTCCCCATATGTGAAGACTCATTCCTGCTTGTTCCTGGAGATAGCACAGTTACTTACCTGTAACAGGTGATCTCTGGGAACAGCAGGAATAAGTCTTCACAACCCACCCACCTCCCCTAGGAGTTGTATCTCTCTATCTATCTTTTCTTTCCTCTCTCTCTCTCATTGTCTCAGCTTTAAAACTCGAACTGGAGAGAGGCAGTTAGGAAAGGCGGGAAGGCAGCGCGCAGGCGCTGTGGGATGCTCCCAAAAGCTTTCTTTCAGGACGCTGGGGAGCGTTCCCGCGCAGGCTCCGTCGGTACCGACGATACCCATATGTGAAGACTTATTCCTGCTCTTCCCAGAGATCACCTGTTATAGGTAAGTAACTGTGCTTTCTGGCATAGGTAAGTTTTCTACATCTTCTTAGTAAGGAATTAATTCAGTCTCTCCGCTATGGCCTTGTCCTCTCTTAGTGCCCTTTTACCCCTCTATTATCTAATGGTCCAACTCACTTTCTCACAGTCTTTTGCTGCAAATGTACTTGAAAAAGTTTTTTATTATGCGCGTTTGCTTCCATGGTAAGTTTCTTTTCAAATTCTCTTTGCGTGCCTTATCAATGCCTTGCATTTAACTTGTCAGTATTTGTTTCCTGTTTTCACTATTTGGCTCTTTTATTCCATTTTCTGAAGGATTTTCTCTTAGCTGCAACAGCCTCTCTAACTTCACCATTAAGCCATGTTGGCTGTTGTTTGGCCTTCCTCCTACCTTTCTTAAAGCATGGAATACATCTGGTCTGAGCTTTTAAGATAGTATTTTTAAATAACGCCCAGGTCTGATGTAAACTCTTAAACTTTGCAGTTGCTCCTTTTATTTTTTCTTAAGCATTTTCCTCATTTTATCATAGTCTCCTTTTTGAAAGTTAAATATTAGCACAGTGGATTTCCTTGTTATCCTCCCTCCCTTTATTAGATCAAATGTGATCAAGTTATGATCACTCTTGCCAAGCGGCCTCCCCGTCTCGCACTAGATCCTGTGTTCCACTAAGGATTAGGACTAAAATAACTTCTACTTGTATTGTTTCCTGAACCATCTGCTCCATGAAGCATTTATTTCTTTTATCTAGAAACTTTATCTGCCTAGCATGGCCTGATGTAATTGAAATCTCCCATTATTACTGTATTGTAAACTTTGCTAGCTTCCCTAATTTCTGTTAGCATTTCATCATCTGATCATACTGGTTAGGTGGACAGTAGTATACCACCACTGTGATTCCCTTCCCCTTTTTACATGGAATTTCTATCCATAGATTCTCCGGGAACAAGCAGGAAGTCAGTCCTCACATATAGGTGACATTGGCACAGACAGAGCCCGCGCGGAGCATTTCCCCAGCTTTCAAAGAAAGCCTTTAGGAATGCCACCACGCGTGCGTTGTCCCCTTCCCGCCCAAAGCTGCCAATTTACTGTCTCCCTTTTTCCACGGAGCCCTTCAGACGTGCGTCTCGTCCCCAGAAAACATTTTGCTCTACCAGACTTCGCTGGTCCTCTTCCAACCTCCCGAGTACGTCTGCTTCTTCCCTGGTCTCGGGGTTATTCTTTTTTGCCTTTTTTTGTTTTTACCGCACTTTGCGCTCTTTTTAACCACTGGCCGCATTGAGGATCTTCGACCTTGCAGGTGTCCTTTTTCCCCAATGACCTCCGGTTTTAAGAATTGCGATAGATGCTCCAGAAACATGTCGCTCCCGGACACCCATGACTGTTGTCTCAGGTGTCTAGGAGCCGACCATGACCTGGAGCTATGCTCCTTCTATAAGAAGATGTCCTCCAAGGCCATCCAGAGTCGTAAGCAGAAGCTGGATGATCTCTTCGTAAGGCAGCCTGGTATCCCCGGTAGCCTCCCACTCTTTGGCTTCCCAAGGCTCCTCCCTGGGCCCGGCGGCATTCTGACCAGGGGTCACCTGAATGCAAGTGGAAGAAGAAGACGACCTCAAGGACTCTGTTGGGGGCACCAGACAAGCGTGAAAGATCACGCGCCTGGTCTCACAGCCTCCCTCGGCAGTTTCTGGAGTTGGAGAGGGAGCGGCCCAGTAAGATACCTCGAACTGATGTGGAGGCCTCTGGCGAAGGCGCCCGGTCTCCCAAGAGTTGTGCAGTGAGGACACCCGACCCGTTGACCCCGGCGTCGGTGTTGCAGGGCCACACTCCCGAGTAGGAGGCCTGAATGCTGGCCTTGGAACGAAGCATTTCTGTGTTCCTTGCTGCCCAGCAGGCGCTGATGCCCCAGCACGCGTCTCGAGACCACAGGGACCTCGACCTCGAGGACTCCCCAGGCTGCCATTGTGACCCCCGAGAGCCAGAAGCCTCGTGAGGATCCTCGGCGAGGGTCTCGATCTCCGTCCCATTCCTCGGGCGTGAGATCTTCGCGGGCGAGCGCCTCCGGCTCCGGGCAAGCTTTGGCCTCGGAGATCTGGCGTGGGCCACTGACCCATCTCGAGCCGCCTGACCTAGAATTCTCCATGGACTACTCAGACTAGGAATCCAGTGGAACGACCTCCCCGGAGACTCTGTCCGACTGAGACCTCCCCTCCGACCCCTCCCCGCCAACTCAGAAGTAGTGGTCACCTCCCGAGGACACTTCCTTCCTGGAGTTCATCCGGGACATGGTGCCGGCCTTAGCGCTTGCCACTGAGTCGGAGGAGGAGCCCCACACCAAGGAGCTTGATATCCTGCAATACGAAGCTCCTTCGAGGGAGGCTCTCTCAGTGCCGGTTCCTCCCATTTTGAACCACCTCCTGCTCCGCATGTGGGAGACCCCGGACTTTGTCCCAATTGTGAGCAAGCGCCTGGACGCTATGTATAAAGTCCAGCAAGGTCTGGGGCTTTGGAAAGCCCAGCTTCCCCACATCTCGATGATGGCCGAATCGGCCATGTGGAAGCTAAAGAGCCCAAAGGCTTATTCGTCTGTTTCCCCCTAGGCAGAGAGTTTCTTACCCTCAACGCACTCAGGCACAAGGCTTATCAGGTCTCCATGTTGGCATTCCACATCCAAGTTTACCAATTATACATTGGGATGTTCCTCTGCAATCTCGTTAGGGAGCTCAGAGGCTTTGCGACGGGCCTTGACGGAGACCATCTCTGGTGTTTTCAGGTTCTCTCAAAGTCCGTCGGGGAATGCTCACAGTACCTCTCGCGAGCAGCGTACGACGGCTTTGAGCCTTCCGCCTGGGTGGCAGCAGCTGGCATTGGAGTCCTCGGACCTGGAACAGTGGGTCCAGGAGAAGCTGCTGGACGTCCCCTGCCGCAGGGAGCTGCTATTTTCAAGCCCATGGAGGACAAGGCTGCAGAGATTGAGACAGAGTATGTGACTCACACTCGCCTCTCCCACAAAACTTCCTCCCTCCCCAGGAAGAAACAGCAGAGCAAGAAGCTCCCCTTCCAGCGAAAGGGGCATCTCCAGGAACAAGCAGGAATAAGTCCTCACATATGGGTACGTCGGTACCGACGGAGCCCGTGCGGGAAAGCTCCCCAGCTTCTTAGAATAGAAGCTTTTGGGACCTCCCACTGCACATGCGCACTGCCTTCCCGCCTTCCTGAACAGCTCTCCTCAGTTTCTCTTTTTCCGCGGAGCCAGCAGGTCGTGTTCCTGTCACCGCTGAAGAAATTGTTATTTTATTTGTTTCTTTAGACCGCGTACCTGCCTTCCCCATACCGATACCGGTATCGCCGGTCTTTTCTTTCTTTCTTTAAAAAATTATAATTCTTTTTTCTTATTTTTTAGCTTTTTGGTCACTTCAGAGAGGCCTCTCGGCCTACTCAATTTCTCCTCATGGAGAAGCCAGCCCCTGGATTTAAGAAGTGTACCAAATGTAATGCTGTTATTTCAGTCACAGACACCCATGAATGGTGTCTGAAATGTTTGGGGCCTGACCATTCCATACCGGACTGCCCATCTTGCTCCCACATGTCTAAACGTGGGCTGCAGAACCGGGCCAACAAATTCCATGTGCTGTTTGCTTCAGAGAATACAGCATCACAGTCATCCAGGTCTTCTTCTCCGGATGGATCTCAGGTAACCAAACCTTCTGTGGGCAAGTCCTCAAAGAGCAAATCTCCTTCAAAGCATCGAGAGGCTCTTAGCTTAGAACTTGAGGACCCTGCCCCAGCCAAACAACCCCGGCGGGAAGTCCAACTTCCAAAAACGCCAATTCAGGGGTCTCAGGTTGATATCGATGCTACGGCCTCGACAGATCACCTGTTAGCCTGCTCTGGGGTACCGGGTCACTCCGGTACCGACATCCAGGCAGCTATGGCGTCCATGGGCGATACTGTACAGTCCATGCAGCAGGCCGTCATGGCTTTCATTAAAGCTGCAACGCCATCGGTTCCGCTTTCAGCGGTTCCGGGCCCGATACCGGTATCGTCCGCCATGCCGGTATCGAGGCCGTCCACCTCTAAACGCAAGTCGGTACCGTATGGGCTTTCGCTCCATACCGGTTCCATACCCGATACGCCCGATATCGATACCGATCGGTACGCGTATCGTGCGTTAGAGGAAAGCACCGATTCCTCTGAGGATTTTCACTCCTCTGATGATTCTGCTGAGTTTTCACTCAACTTACCTGAGGAGCCCTCTTCTCCTAAAAGGAGAATGTCCCCTCCAGAGGATTTGTCCTTCCAGGACTTTGTTTTAGATATGGCTACAGCCCTTTCTATTACCACATCCTCTGAAAAGGAACCCAGATCCAAAAAACTGGATATTTTGGGATACTCAAAGGCCCCTAAGGAGGCAGTTACCCTGCCTATCCATGAAATCCTTCAAGAACAACTGATGGATTTCTGGGAAAATCCTTTGACTTTGTCTCCTTATTCCCGTAGGTTGGACACCATGTATAGGGTCCCTCCTTCTCCTGGTTTCCAAAAGACTCAATTGCCCCACCACTCTATTGTGGTGAAGTCTGCAATGAAGAAGATTAGGAGTACCAAAAGGCACTCTTCCACCCCTCCAGGACGGGAATGTAAGACTTTGGACTCTTTTGGTAGGAAAATTTTCCAGGCTAGTATGCTTATAGCCAGGATTAATTCCTACAGTCTCTATATGGGCATGTTCCTGGAGGAACTTGCCAAAAAGGTGCGGCATTTTGCCCCCTTTATCCCTGAGGATAAAAAGCAGGGATTCCTTTCCCTAGTGAAACAACTCTTAGAGGTTTCTAAGTTCTCTAATAGGGCAGCATATGATTCCTTTGAGGGAGCCAGTAGGGCTTCGGGCATTGCTATTGCAGCCCGACGTCTTGCTTGGCTCCAGGCCTCTGATCTGGAACCTTGGGTTCTAGATGGCTTACGGAATCTGCCCTGTACAGGTGAGAACTTATTTGGGGAAGAGTGGCAAATCAAAGCCACCCAGATGGATGCTGAAAATGCCACCTTGGAAAGACTTTCAAAGTCCACTTCAATTCCTACTAAGAAAAAGTCTTTTAAAAGGCCTTACTATAAGAAGGCCAGAGTTGCTTCAAATACTGGCCAGCAGTCTTCTCAACCTCGCTATACTGCTAAGCGTCAGCAATCCAAACAAGCACGAGCTAAGCCTGCAGCAGCTACTGTAGCTCAGCAGGCTCCAACCCCTCAGGGGTTTTGACTTGCTCCTAGGGAACTTGCCACTTCTGGTTCTAACACAACCAGAACCTCTCACCATACCCGGAAGGTTGGTTCACTTTGCTCCCAGATGGGAACAAATCACAACAGAACAATGGACCCTCTCTATCATTCGAGAGGGTTACAAACTTCATTTCTCCAGCCTTCCTCCCCATCATATGGTGAGACCATTCAATTCTCCCCCATCTCTCCTAACCCTGTTGGGTCAAGAGGTTTCCTCTCTTCTTGCCCAAGGGGCCATAGAAGAGGTTCCTCTTCCTCAACAAGGGTCCGGTTTCTACTCCCCTTATTTTCTCATTCCAAAGAAGACAGGGGGATTCAGACCAATCCTAGATCTGAGAGAATTGAACAAATTTCTCTTCAAGGAGAAATTCAAAATGCTGTCTCTCGGCATTCTCCTTCCTTACCTCCAGGGTCAGGACTGGCTTTGTTCTCTAGACCTACAGGATGCGTATACACATATACTCATCCATCCATCCCACAGAAAGTATCTTCGCTTTCTGTTTCAGGGAAAACATTTCCAATACAGAGTACTCCCCTTCGGTCTAGCCTCTGCTCCAAGAGTATTCACAAAATGCATGGCAGTCGTAGCCGCATTTCTAAGAGGCATGGGAATCTTTGTCTTCCCATATCTGGACGACTGGCTCATCCGAGCTCCAACTCAGTCACAGGCCCAGATTTCCCTGGACCACACAAGGAGCCTTTTGCAGTATCTGGGACTGGTAGTAAACCTTCCCAAGTCCCAACTCATCCCTACTCAATCTCTAGAATTCATAGGGGCCCAGTTGGACACCATCACTGCAAGGGCCTACCTTCCACATGTTCGAGGCCAGCGCCTCCTGAGTTTGGCCTCCCAAGCTCAGTCCAGCACTCACTTGACAGCCAGGGAAATGCTACGCCTACTGGGTCATATGGCCTCCACAGTGCATGTGGTGCCCTATGCTCGTCTTCATATGAGAGCAGCTCAATGGACCCTGGCCACTCAGTGGACTCAGGCGTCAGGAGCGCTCTCAGACCAAATACAAACCTCCGATCGTCTGTTTTGGTCCCTCCACTGGTGGACTTCCACCAAGAATCTGTTGTTGGGGGCTCCATTTCAACCATTGCTACCCCAAGCAACCCTCACAACAGATGCCTCCCAAACAGGGTGGGGAGCCCATCTGCAAACTCTCTCCACTCAGGGCACTTGGTCTCTACAGGAGACCACCCTTCATATCAATCTTCTGGAACTGCGAGCAATTTACCTTGCCCTCAAGGTCTTCCACTCCCTCCTAGCCAACCTCACTGTCCTAGTTCAGACGGACAATCAGGTGGCCATGTTTTACATAAACAAACAAGGAGGGACGGGCTCTCTGTCGCTTTGCAACGAAGCTCTAAGACTATGGGCCTTCGCCAGAGAGCATCAGATTCACCTGCTAGCAGTGTATCTCCCAGGAGTTCAAAACTCTCGGGCAGACAGGCTCAGTCGAGTTCTGCTGCCACACGAATGGTCCCTACATTTGGACCAAATAAACCGAATCTTTCAGGAATGGGGGACCCCGGACATAGACCTCTTTGCAAGTCCGTGGAATGCCAAACTTCCCCGGTTCTGTTCCAGAACTCCGTGTCAGGGAGCTCAGGCTACGGACGCCTTTCTCCTGAATTGGAGTCAGGCATTCCTATATGCCTTTCCACCCATTCCTTTGATTCCCAAGACTCTGTTCAAACTCCAGAGGGATCATGGAACTATGATCCTCATAGCTCCACGCTGGCCACGCCAAGTGTGGTTCCCTCTACTTCTACAGCTCTCCCAGGGATCCTACTTGGATCTGGGAGCTGCGCCAGACCTCCTGTCTCAGGAGGAGGGGACTTTGTGGCACCCAAACCCCAAATCCCTTCACCTCAGTGCTTGGTTACTGAAGGCTTAAGCCTTCAAGACTTCATCTTTCCCAACCAGTGAAAGATATCCTTTCTGCCTCTAGGAACCCTCTACCAGGCGTTCCTATGCTTTCAAATGGAAACGTTTTTCCATTTGGTGTGCTCAGCAGGGTCTTGACCCTCTGGCACTTCCTTTGAATTCTCTTCTTGATTATCTCCTGCATCTATCCAATGCAGGCCTCAAGACGAATTCGGTAAGAGTCCATTTAAGTGCTATTGCAGCATCCTTGCAACATATAAATGGAAAACCTATCTCCTCTCATCCTCTTGTGCAAGATTCATGAGAGGCCTGACTCTCACTAAACCTCCCATCAGACCACCCCCGGTCGCATGGGATTTGAATCTAGTGCTCGGTCAACTTATGAAGCCACCTTTTGAGCCAATGTTTTCCACCTCCTTGAAATTTCTTTCCTGGAAGGTCATCTTCCTCATTGCAGTCACTTCGGCTCGCCGCATCAGTGAGCTGCAGGCTTTAGTGGCTAATCCACCTTACACAAGATTTCATCATGATAAGGTTGTCCTTAGGACGAATCCCCACTTTATGCCTAAAGTGGTCTCGCCTTTTCATCTTAATCAAGAGGTATATCTACCTGTCTTTTTTCCAGCTCCTCATGCATCCAATGCAGAGAGGAACCTTCATACTCTGGATTGTAAAAGAGCTCTCGCTTTTTACCTTAATAGGACTCAGCCACATCGAAAGTCTTCTCAACTTTTTGTGGCCTTTGATCCTTCCCATTTGGGACTTCCAGTCTCCAAGCGTACACTTTCCAATTGGATTGCTCAGTGTATTTCTTTTGCTTACCAGAGCAAAAACATTTCTCTGGAAGGCCATGTCACTGCTCACAATGTGAGGGCCATGGCAACTTCTATGGCTCATCTGCACTCTGTTTCCATAGATCAGATCTGTCGAGCCGCTACCTGGGCCTCGGTTCATACCTTCACAGCCCATTACTGTTTGGACAAGGACTCCCGCCGGGATGCCTTGTTTGGCCAGGCTGTCCTCAAGCACCTGTTCCATTCCTAAACAACTCCTGCCCACCTTCCCAGAATGGATGCCTGAGATCCATACGAAGATGGCGAACCTTTACAGGGGATCCCATGCATCTAAGCTAGGGAGTCCCCATATGTGAGGACTTATTCCTGCTTGTTCCTGGAGATAGCACAGTTACTTACCTGTAACAGGTGATCTCTGGGAACAGCAGGAATTAGTCCTCACAACCCACCCACCTCCCCTAGGAGTTGTATCTTTTATCTATCTATCTTCCTGTCCTCTCTCTGTTGACTCAGCTATAAACTCGAAACTGAGGAGAGCTGTTCAGGAAGGCGGGAAGGCAGTGCGCATGTGCAGTGGGAGGTCCCAAAAGCTTCTATTCTAAGAAGCTGGGGAGCTTTCCCGCACGGGCTCCGTCGGTACCGACGTACCCATATGTGAGGACTAATTCCTGCTGTTCCCAGAGATCACCTGTTACAGGTAAGTAACTGTGCTTCCCATACAGGGGCTACCCGGCTTATCTGCCGGCGTTGACCCTTGTTCAGGGCGGCCAGAGCAAGTCCACGGTCCTTGTAAGCCGAAGGGCCCCAAGACCCAACCTCCAGCTCCAGCTCAGCCAGCTTTGGGGTTTTGATGCCATCAGCATAGCCACTCCCCCTCCAGCAGGGTGGATGTCCATCGGGGGTCATCTGGTCCATTTCTTCCACAGGTGGGAGTCCATCTCCACCGATGCCTGGGTTCTGCAGGTCATTCGGGAGGGCTGTTGTCTCCATCTGGACCAGGCCCCTCCTCCGTACTTTCTCAGGGAGCCATGTCGGCTTCCCCAGCACCAGGCCCTCCTGAGTCAGGAGCTCGCAAGCCTCCGAGGACAGCGCGGTAGAACCAGTCCCACTGCACCTCCAAGGACAGGGGTTTTACTGCCGATACTTCCTCATTCTGAAGCGGACAGGGGGCCTTCGGGCCCATCCTCGATCTGCGGAACCTCAAGTTCCTGGTGCGGGAGAAGTTCAAGATGCTCTCCCTTGGGACATTACTGCCCTACCTCCAGCAGGGCGATTGGCTGTGCTCCTTGGACTTAAAGGATGCCTACACTCGCATCCTCATCCACCCCAAACACAGAAAGTACCTTCACTTCATGTTTCAGGAAAACCATTACCAGTACAGGGTGCTTCCCTTTGGCTTTGCGTCCGCCCCGTGGGTCTTCACGAAGTGCCTGGTCGTGGTTGCGGCCCATCTGCGGCTGCAGTAGACCTTTGTCTATCCATATCTAGATGACTGGCTTGTAACAGGAGGCATGGCCTCCAAAGCCAGGCAGGCCACAGACCGCACCATTGCTCAAAATCCCACATCACTCCAGTTCAGTCCCTGGAGTTCATCGGGGCTCACTTGGACACCCTTTGGGCCATGGCTTTTCTTCCTCAGGACAGGGCGGGCCACCTCATGTCCCTGATGTCTGAGGTGCGGTGCCGCGGCACTGTTCTAGCCCGGATGATGCTTCGCCTTCTCGGCCATGTCATGTCCAACGCCCGTCTCAACATGCGGGTGACACAGTGGTGCCTCCGGGCACAATGGGCGCAATCGACCAGTCACCTTCGAGACCCCCATCTTGGACTTTCCCAGCACAGCGGAGTCTCTGACTTGGTGGCAGGCGTTTCGGAACCTGCTTCGCGGTATGCCCTTCCAAGTCCCGGTGCATCAGGTGTTCTCCAGGACCAAGCAGGAAGTCAGTCCTCACTTATGGGTGACGTTGGTGCCGACTGAGCCCTCGTGCGGAGCATTTCCCCAGCTTTCAAAGAAAGCCTTTGGGAATGTAGCACGCATGCGCGGTCCCCTTCCCACCCAAGGGTGCCATCTTGCTCAGTCTGATGACATAGCTCCTTTGCGGTGAGCCAGGGCATGATAGTTCGGGCCCCTTACCTCCCGGGTCAGGATAATGCATTGGCAGACCGGCTTAGCAGAGTCCTCCGGCCGCATGAGTGGCGCCTGTGTCCCCAAACGGTGCAGTGCCTCTTCCAGCATTTATTATTTATTTATTTATTACAATTTCTTATATACCGCACTATTGTCAGCGCGGTTTACATACAACAAAATGACCATAACAAACTGTTTGGCTTCACATAGAACAGGAGAAAACAACTTGGATAACATGTTTATGCTTTACATAGAACAGGAGTAATAACTTGGATAAACGGGGAATGCAAACTAAACTACTTACATATGTACAATGAGACCGAGTATTGGGAATTCAGTGTGAACATGTGTACAATGGAGTTGATATATTAACTTGAGGGGGTGAGGGAGAGGCACTTATGTAGTGGTAGGGTTAATCTGGTAGTATTGAGTAATTGGGGGACTCCGGACCTGGACCTCTTTGCCAGTCCAGTGAAGTCGCATATTCCTTGGTAATGCGGTCCCTTCCTGCACCCAGGCAGGGTGGCCCCCAATGCCTTCTTCATCTCATGGGACACGGGGTTACTATATGTCTTTCCCCCCACACCCCTCTTCGCCCAGACCCCTTCTCTGGTTCCCCCTATAACCCCGAGTCACAGCTCACAATGTCCGAGTAATGGCGATGTCTGTTGCTAGTCTGCGATCGGGGCCACTGGCAGACATCTGCCGGGCCGCCACCTGGTCTTCCACTCACACCTTCACGGTGCATTACTGCCTGGAGAGGGAGTCCCGTTGGGATGATGCCTTCAGCCAGGCTATACTCCGTAATCTGTTCAGGGTTTAAGCAACTCCTGCCATCCAACCCTTCTTGTTCCGGCTACCGGGAGCGTGGCCATCCATGGACCCGGGGTTCTCAGGCTGCCTTTGGCTTTCACTGGCAACTGCTCACGGCGATGCTGTGTTTTTTCCTACAGGTCCTCAGCCTGTAGCTAGGGAGTTCCTATGTGAGGACTGACTTCCTGCTTGTTCCTGGAGAAAGCATAGTTACTCACCTGTAACAGGTGTTCTCCAAAGACAGCAGGAATCAGTCCTCACAATCCTCCCTCCTCCCCTTGGAGGAGTTGTATATTTTTGCCATCTTCTTGAAGGAGCTATAGCTATGGCACCTGACTGAGTAAGATGGCACCTTTGGGTTGGAAGGGGACCACGCATGCGTGGTGACATTCCCAAAGGCTTTCTTTGAAAGCTGGGGAAATGCTCTGAGTGGGCTCAGTCGGTGCCGACGTCACCCATATGTGTGGACTACGCTTTTTCATTAAAAGTCTAGTTTGACATGCCAATGGCCATGATATCTACCAGTATAATTCAGTATTGGTGCAATATTTATTTTTTACAGTGCCCAATTTGTTTTCAGTGTTTGTCTTAGGCTGGCAAATAGTTGTCATAAAATAACTATTTGTCCCTAAAAACTGCCAGGTGAGGAGTAGTAAGGTTACTTAGGCCTGACATCATATAGACTAACGGGCCGATGCAGAAATGCTTAGTGCAATATTTTACTGGTACTTTTCCCGTGCTAGGCTTGCAGTCTTCTGCAGAAAGCAAGCTAGTGCCGGGAAAAATGCCATAAAAACAACCATGCTAAATTGCAGTGCACTTGTCATGCAAATCGCATGCTAATTGTTGAATAAGTAATTGCGCCAGGTATAAAAAAATTGTGCTGAAACTTGGTACATTTTTTGCACTGTTTTTAATGCTGAATATTCACACCAGCTTCGGGCAGGCGTAAAGATCCAGTTGGGAGCAAAAATATCACCTGAGTTTGACATCACCTTAGGTAATCCAGAGATCTTGAAAAGCCCCTGATGCTATCTACACACTGTCAGGGGGGGGCCAGTTCCCCCTGGACATTGACCTCCTGATAGAAACAAAATACCCAGCGGCTCAGATTCCCCCCGCCCTCCAAAATTTAAAAAAAAAAAATTCCTAGTGGTCCAATGGTCCCCTCCCCCTCCTCCCCCCAGTAATTTTACTCTGGGGCAGGAGCGTTGCCCACATGCTTCCACCTCTGTGCCGCCATCTTGAAAAATGGCAGCATCTATCTCCACGTGGTGAATCCTGGGATGTACCTAACAAGATCACATTGCCATATATGACAAAAAATCCCATATATGGCAGAGTGACTCCCCCCCCCCCCCTTTTTGCATCTTGGGACTGCTTGTGCATCTCAGGATCAGCATGGGAGTGCCACACTGCCATATAAGGCAATTTTTGCCTTATAAGGCAGGCTGAACCCACTCAGTGCATCCCACGATGCACCGTGTGGGGCCAGACACCGTCATTTTACAAGATGGTGGCACAGGGGCATGTGGGCAGTGCTTCTGCTCCAGAGTAAAGGTCCTGGAAGGGCCATGGTGGAATTTGGGGGATACTGGGCTATTAGGAATATTTTTTGTTTGGGGGGTTTTGGTGGCTCCTGAGCCACTGGGGATTTTTTTTATTCGGTGGGTGGGAAGATAGGGGGCCACCGGGCACTTTTTTCTTGGCTGGGTGGGATGGATAGAGGGCCACTAGGGATTTTGTTTCTGCCAGGGGGTTTGTGTCCGGGGAGGTACCGGCACCCTGACAGTGTGTCGTTGGCTTTCTCCAGGACCAAGCAGGAAGTCAGTCCTCACATATGGGTGTCATCGGCGCCGATGAAGCCCCAGCGGAGCATTTCCCCAGCTTTCTATGAAAGCCTTTGGGAATGCAGGCACGCATGCGCGGTTCCCTTCCTGCCTAAAGGTGCCATCTTATCTCAGTCTCTTTTTTTCCGTGAAGCCCACCGGACGTATGTCCTGTTCTCCCGGTTAAAATTAGATTTTTTTCGGCGATTTTCGCTATTTTTTCTCCCGGTTTGACGCCAGTTCCCCTCCCGCCGGGTTCGGTACACCGGTATCAAGCCCAATTCTTCTTTATCGGTTTTTGCCCTTCGTGGCTGGCGTTCGCGCCCTTTTTTCCCCGATGGCTTCCAGCGGTTTTAAAAAGTGTGATCGGTGTAAGAAACTGATGTCTCTCACAGACACACACGACTGCTGCCTTTGGTGCCTCGGCCCCGACCACGACCCTAAGTCGTGTGGGCCATGTGGAAAGATGTCTTCCAAGGCACTCTGAAGTCGCCAGCAGCAAAAAGAAAGGCTTTTCTCGGACTCAGCCTCCGGCCGGGCCCGGACCTCGTCTGAGGCCTCGACATCTCGGGATTCCGATCCCGAGCGCCATCGAAGCTCCTCGGACAGGGGGTCCCCCGACCGGGAACGCAAGAGGAAGAAGCGGCTCGCGAGGCCGTCGTCGGAGGAGGTCCCTGGCTCCTCGAGGGCCAGGTCTAAGACCCCCAACCATCGCCCCGTGCCCGTGGAACACGAGAAGCCTGCAAAAGTTTGTCGCGTGGAGCCGGAGTCTGCTGGACACGTAAGCCCCGTAGTCCTCGAGGACTCTCCTCCCAGGGATCCAACGTCGGGTCCGGCGCCGCCGGGGCCCGAGTCGGTGGCTGCTGCGTCTCCCGAGCTGAGTCTCAGGATGACAGCCTTGGAGAGCAGATTGTCTGCCTTCATGGAGCAGCAGCGGGCACTGATGGCCAGCCTGTCTGGCGCATCTGCCCAGACCACCGGGACATCGACTTCGAAGTCGACCCCGGAGACCGAGCTGATACTCGAGTCCATCATGGCTCGGAGTCGACCTCGGTCGCGGTCTCCCTCGACCTCCCGTTTGGGACCGAGGGCATCGACGCCAGTGCCTCCGACGTCGGGGCGGGTGCTCCAGGGCCCCGCGGGGTTGGACCCTGACTCCTCCTCGGACAAGTCAGCTTGGGAGACGGAGGACGAGGAGTCTCCTGATACCTTCAAGACTCGGTGCGTCCCTTCGGACTCACCGCAGTCTGAGCCCCGGAGTAGGTCCCCCCCGGAGGACACTCGGTTCTCGGAGTTCGTCCGGGATATGGCCGCTGCCTTGGCTATTCCGGCGGACCCCGAGGAGGAGCCTCGAGCTGAAGAGCTCGAGGCCCTACAGTATGACTCTCCTCCGAAGGAGGCCTTTACTGTTCCGGTTCCTCCAATGCTGGAACGGCTCCTCTTCCGTATGTGGGAGGCACCGGCCTCGGCGCCGGTTCTAAGCAAGCGAATCGATTCGATCTATCGACGCCGGAAGAGCCCTGGCTTTCAAAAGGCACAGATACCACACCATTCTATGGTTGTGGAATCGGCCATGCATCATCTGAAGAGCCAGAAGATGCACTCCACGGTGCCCCCTGGCAGGGAGGCCCGGAACCTCGATGGCGTCGGTAGAAAGTGCTTCCAGGGCTCGATGCTTGCTTGCCATGTCCAGTCCTACCAGCTGTACATGGGCATGTACTTGCGGGATCTGGCCAAGGAATTGGCCGGGTTCTCTGCTGGTCTCTCCGAGGAACCCTTGCAGAGATTTAAGTCCTTGTCCTCGGGGATTCGGGACTGCTCGAAGTTCATGTCCCGTGCCGCCTATGATGGCTTCGAGGCTTCGGCCCGAGTTGCGGCAGCCGGCATCGTGGCTCGACGCCAGGCATGACTGCAGTCATCGGACCTCGAGCCATGGGTTCAGGACAAGTTGGTCGATGTCCCTTGCCGAGGTGAAAACCTTCTTGGCAAGCCCATGACCGAGAAGGCCGCTCATCTCGAAACTGAGCACCTCACTTGGACAAGGCTGTCGAGGAAGACCTCTGCCCCTTCTCATAAAAAGAAGGGCTCGGGTAAAAAGCCCTTTTACCCGAGGAAGGGCACTGCCTACAAACCGTACCCGCAATATCAGGCTGCCCAATCTGCCCCCCAGGGTCAGCAAGCCAAGGGCCAGGGTAATGGGCCCCGTAGGCAGAGGACCCCCAAGCCTCAGGCCCCTGCTACCACTCAACAGGGTGGGGGTTTTTGACTCCTTGAGCGTAGCCTCTCCCCCACTGCTCTCCCAACCCTGCACAGGAGGTCGCCTCGCCCTCTTTGCCAACCAGTGGCCCCTTATCACCGGGGACAGTTGGGTGCTGGAGATAGTCCACAGGGGCTATGCCCTCCATTTTCACCAACTGCCTCCACCATAGTTTCCAGGGGAGCCTCCAAGGCCTCCCCTGCACACAGAGCTACAAGAGCTTCATGGTCTGTTGGTGGACAGGGCGGTGGAGCATGTGCCTCCCCACTTGCAAGGTCACGGTTTCTACTCCAGGTATTTCCTGGTGCCCAAAAGAACCGGTGGCCTTCGACCCATTCTGGACCTCAGGAACCTCAACAAGTTCCTAGTGAAGGAGAAGTTCAAGATGCTTACTCTTGGGACACTTCTGCCCTACCTCCAGCAGGGAGATTGGCTATGCTCCTTAGATCTAAAGGATGCGTACACTCACATCCTCATTCATCCAAACCACAGAAAGTACCTCAGGTTCATTGTGGGAGGAAACCATTATCAGTACAGAGTGCTGCCTTTCGGCCTCACCTCCGCCCCTAGAGTCTTTACAAAGTGCCTAGCAGTGGTGGCGGCCTACCTGAGAAATCAGGGTATCTTTGTCTTCCCCTATCTGGATGACTGGCTCATCAGGGGTCAGACGTGCCAGGAGGCCAAACAAGCCACCCTCAGGACTATTGCTCTTCTACAAAGTCTGGGGTTTGTCATAAACTTTGCAAAGTCCACTTTGCTCCCCTCCCAAAACTTGGAGTTCATAGGGACAAGGCTGGACTCTCTGCTGGCAAAGGCTTTCTTGCCAGTAGACAGGCCCCAAAGGTTGATGGCCTTGGCAAATCAGTTTCTCAGCAGGTCCCTGGTCTCCGCCAGACTCTGCCTGAGGCTTCTAGGCCACATGGCTTCGACAGTACATGTGACCCCCAATGCCAGGCTCCATATGAGGCCTGCACAGTGGTGCCTTCGGTCTCAGTGATCACAGGCCACAGGCAGCCTGAAAGACAGGATAAGGGTGTCCAGACAATTTCTGAACTCCCTCAACTGGTGGCTGCACCTACCCAATCTTCTGAAGGGGGTGCCTTTTCAGATTCCAGGGTACACAGTAGTGGTGACCACGGACGCCTCCCTGCAAGGCTGGGGAGCTCATTGTCTGGGCAAGTGCACCCAGGGCCTGTGGTCTTCCTGGGAAGCTGCACAGCAGATCAATCTTCTCGAACTCCGAGCTATTCGGTTAGCACTCAAAGCTTTCACTCCTACCCTGACTCACCAGTCTGTCCTGATTCAGACAGACAACCAAGTTGCCATGTTTTATGTGAACAAACAGGGCGGAACTGAGTCCAGGATCCTTTGTCGGGAAGCTCAGGACCTTTGTTCTTTTTCCCTCAAGCACAGCATGCTCCTCAGGGCTGTGTACCTTCCAGGCCAGGACAACTACCTGGCAGACAGATTAAGCAGAATACTGCAGCCCCACGAGTGGCAGCTGCATCCTTCCGTAGCTCAGAAGATCTTCCTGAAATGGGGTCTCCCTTTGATGGATCTCTTTGCCAGCCCCATGAACAAGCAGCTGCCAAAGTTCTGCTCCAGGCAACCGCATCCTCTGTGGATAGCAGCGGATGCTTTTCTGATATCCTGGTCTCAGGGCCTCCTGTATGCGTTTCCTCCCACGCCCTCGGTGGCCCGAACTCTCTTCAAGATTCTTCAGGACAAGGCCTCGGTCCTGCTGGTGGCTCCCCGGTGGCCGAGACAGCCTTGGTTTCCTCTTCTGCTTCAACTGGCGGTGGATCCTCCACTACCTCTGGGGTTGCAACCCGACCTTCTCTCACAGGAGCAGGGTTCCCTTCTGCACCCCAATCTCATAGCTCTCAATTTGATGTCCTGGAGGCTGCAAGGGTAGTCTTGGCTCCCTGGGGCCTGCCTCAGGATGTTGAGGAGGTTGTCTTAGCCTCTAGGAAACAGTCCACTAGAAAAACCTATGCTCTCAAATGGAAAAGGTTTTCTGTGTGGTGTCAGCTATGTACAGTTGATCCTTTCTCCTGTACTGTGCCAGTAGTCCTTCAGTACTTACTGCACTTGTCAAATCAAGGCCTTAAATCCAATTCTGTTCGGATCCACCTCTCATCTCTAGCAGCTCACCACTCTTTGGTGGAGGGTCATTCTCTTTCTGGTCACCCCTTGGTGTCCCGCTTTCTTAGGGGCTTGCTTTTGCTCAAGCCTCCCATCCGTCCTCCTGCCCCTGAGTGGGAGCTGAATGTGGTCTTGCAGCAGCTGACTCGCCCACCCTTTGAGCCGATGGCTACGTGCCCTCTACGCTTCCTGTCCTAGAAGACACTCTTCTTGGTAGTCCTTACCTCGGCTAGGCGAGTGAGTGAGCTTCAGGCCCTGGTCTGTGATAGGCCTTACACTCGCTTTTATAGGAACAGGGTAGTCCTTAGGACTCATCCAAAGTTTCTCCCAAAGGTTGTCTCCTCTTTCCACCTCAACCAGGAGGTGGTTCTTCCAACATTCTTCCCTAGGCCTCATGCAAGCCAGGCTGAAGCAGTCCTGCATACCCTGGATTGTAGGAGGGCCTTATCCTTCTACCTTGACCTTACGCAGGGGCATAGTAGGGCTACTCAGCTCTTCGTCTCCTTTGACCCCAATAAGTTGGGGTTGGCTGTGTCCAAGCATACCTTGTCCATCTGGGTAGCTGACTGTATCACCTGGGCTTATAAGGCGGCTGACCTTTCTTTGCAGGGTCGGGTTACGGCCCACCGAGTCAGGGCAATGGCTGCCTCAGTGGCTTATCTCCACTCTGTGCCCTTGGTAGACATCTGCAGGGCTGCAACTTGGTCTTCAAGCCAGACTTTTGCGGCCCATTACTGCCTGGAGAGGGAGTCCCGTAGGGACAGTGCTTTTGGCCAAGCAGTACTCCGGAATCTCTTTGAGGTTTAGGCAACTCCTGCCCTCTGTTGGGCTACTGGTCGAGGTTGTGTCCTTGAAATGCCTTTCTTTGCTGCTGAGACTAGAGGGAGTACTCTTGTTCAGCCTGGGTTTCTCGGTAGCCCAGAGCTTGGGAGTCACCCATATGTGAGGACTGACTTCCTGCTTGGTCCTGGAGAAAGAGTAGTTACTCACCTGTAACAGGTGTTCTCCAGAAGCAGCAGGAATCAGTCCTCACAACCCTCCCTCCTCCCCTTGGAGTTGCAGTTGTACATAGTTTATTTTTTCATTTTTGTGTGCTGTTCTTAGCTATGTCATTTGACTGAGGTAAGATGGCACCTTTAGGCGGGAAGGGAACTGCGCATGCGTGCCTGCATTCCCAAAGGCTTTCATAGAAAGCTGGGGAAATGCTCCGCTGGGGCTTCATCGGCGCCGATGACACCCATATGTGAGGACTGATTCCTGCTGCTCCTGGAGAACACCTGTTACAGGTGAGTAACTACTCTTTCTCTAATGCCTGGATCATCTGAGGTGAAGTATCAAACTTCTCAGATAACCCTGTTTCTCCAGGACACCATGCTAACCTTGCGCTGACTTCTGTGTGCATGTTTGGCTTCCTCTCCCAGTTTAATGCTGACTTTTTGCGCACCGCGTAATTTGCATATTGCATCGCATCACAAAGAGTCTGCGTTAAAGTCGCGCTATGAAACCCTGAACTAGAGCTTTAAAGACTGGGCTCTAGTGCACAGTTTCTGCATCGGCCTGTAAGATAGTTAAACTACTTTGCAGTAGAACTGAAATCTGTCTTTGACCTTACTGCAGTACAGTGTGATAGTTAAAAACACTGAAGAAATGCCACCTGATTATTGGTGTATTTAATAATAGTATATGTAGAGGAAGCGAGATAGTGAGTCTTAACATTGACTCAGTGGCACTTAAAAACAACTAGCCAGAGGAAGTGACGTCACCGAGAACAATGGCGGTGTGAGAACACCGCTCCGGGCAAACCCTGCCATAAATCAAATAAAATTACCCTCGCGGGGTGAAAGGCGAACGGGAGAGGAGCGGAGGAGAACCCCGTGAACGGAGGGGATGTGAGGTGCAGGATCGGAGCCGCGAAACTGGGAGAGGAGCGAGCAATTGGACAGCGAAGGTACAGGCCAACTGCAAGAGCAGAGAGGGAGAGAGCTGTATGGTAAGCGGTGCAGAGCAGGCCTGACAAGCAGCTGGATAGCGCTGGTGGCATTGGGAGCGGTGGAGGACTAAGCGGCAGACCGGCGGAGAGCAGAGTCAGAGGGAAAGCGTGACGGGGAGGTGGACAACACAAAAGAGAGCACATAAAGAGGAGGAAAAGAAAAGACAATAACGGAGGCGAAAGGAAAAAAAAGGAGCTCGCAACCACGTGGCTGATGAGATGGCTGCATGAGCTGGTAAGAGGCCTGAAATTGCAAAAAGAGATGGTGTAGCAAACAGCAAAAGAAAGAAATGTTGAATGCAGGAGTAGAGGAGCAGGGGGAAATGGAAAAGAAAACTACAAAGACTGAAAGGCTCTAAAAGCACTCAAATGAAAGTAGTGGAGTGAACATTGGGGGAAGAGCAACAAAGGGGGCAACACAGTGCATAGGAGGGTGGAAAGGGAAGAAGAAGAACAAAAAAAAAGTGGTAAAATAACATAAAGCATAAAAGATATAAAGGGAAAAAAAAGTGAACCAGTGAAGATTGCGAGGGGCAGCAAAGCCCAGTCGAAAGACACTTGGAGGTTTGTGGATAAAAAGTATAGGATAGCAGTCACCACTGGTACTGATGGGTAGTAGCTACGGGGGACGGAGGAGGCAGAGGCAAGGAGTGCAACATGGCTACGAGAAGGAAAACTATGGATTTGAGAGTATGCCTTTCAGAGTGGGGGGGGGGGGGGCGGCGCCTGTGAACATAATGCCCTTGAGAATAAGACCAAGGCTGATGAGCAAGCCGAAGCAGCGGAGGGATCCACAAATAGAGGTACTGGAGACCAAGGAAAGGATCTTATTAAAGATGTCTCCAGAGCAGAGTTAGAGGAGTGGTTCACGGAAATAAAGAATGAAGTACAAGCAGTAAAAACAGAGATAAGTGGTCTTATAGGAAGCTTGAGAGAGGAAATAGCAGAATTGACACATACAGCGGGTGACCACGAGAATCGGTTGCAAAAATTGGAGCAGCAACAGGGAGGTCAGGAGATATAAAAATGGCAAAAGGAAATGCAGTATAAAATGGAGGACTTGGAAAATAGGTCAGGTAGAAATAACTTGAGAATTCGAGGAGTGCCAGAGGAGAAGGAATTTCAAGATTGCGCGAAGGTGGCGGCTTCAATATGTTCGGAAATACTAAGAAAGGGGAGGGGAGGAGGATGCGGGCCCTGAGGAGATTGCTTTGGACAGAGCGCACAGAGCACTAGGAGTGGCGAGAGTGAATAGACCCAGAGATATCATTATATGTTTTACTGGATACAAAATGAAAGAAAGGTTTGTAACAAAAGCAAGGTCCTTAGGGGCCTTAAATTGGCAAGGATATTCAGTGACTATTGTGATGAGGAAGCCTCTAGTGAGCATATGGAAGTAGAAGAAAAGAGTGATTTTACCTTTAAGAAAAGTGTCATCCCTGCAGTATACACCTTTCAGCATTTGCCAAAAGAAAGCAAGCACAGAGAAACTGAAGCTAGGCTGCCACACCCAAGCTCTGCTGACGTAGTAGCAAGCTTGGAACCTAATTACAGACACCTGTCCAGAGAGGTAGAGACATGGCTCAGAGAGCAGGAATAGCTAGAGAGAGAGTCAGGAGGACATGGAGGGCTAGAGAGAGAGTCAGGAGGACAAGGAGGGCGAGGAAGCAGGTGGAGAAGGGAAGAACAAGGAAGAGACAGGAGAACCACGATGACAGCGCTCGAGAGGGAACACAGGAGGAGACACAGCTGGAGAAGTGGAGGTGAAGCAATCAGAGCAGAAGGGGAGAAGAGAAACCTTCAAACCCCATTGCCGGATAGAAAGGTTCAGAGAGTTCAGAGGTGGGAGCCCAGGACTCAGTCCAAGAGTCTACAAAGCCTAGCCTGGAACAGGGAACCGGGGCAGAGCTCCAGGGAGGAACTCCAACAAGCGAACCAGAGACTGCTTCCCCATAGCTGGAGAGAGATTGCTGAACAGAGCCAGAGAGGAGTCTCCACAACCTCAGGTACCTGTAATCCCTATCACATAGAGCTGTGCTCAAAGGAGACACAGAACCCCTTAGGGAGGAGTTACCCTAAGACTTATGATAGTAGCTTGAAGCAAAACACTGCAGTTCAGGAGTTGGAGGAAATGCAAGTGGACTGTAATGAGAATGATTCATTATCATCTGCAGTACCTATGGACTGTACATTGTGTTTAGCTGATGACATTGAATCCCTTTGCTAGTGTATATTGGAGAGCTGAGGGAAGACAAAGGAAAAGAGAATATTTTTCTTTGTTGAAGGAAGCTGCTATGTTTTTCTTTATCTGTTAAGCAGTTGCACTTTTGAGTAAAGAGTGTGAAGCTCAGCCAGCATACTTGTGTAAATAACCTTGAGCGAACAACTGAAGAATTATCCTGATGCAACCTGCATAGAACCTTTTTGTTTGGGGAATAAATTTTGTCATCTTTGCCTCTACCACTGGTTTCACAACTATTTCTTCTTAGAAGGCAAAAGAACTACCACTCCCAGCAGTCTTAGCTGGAGCAAAAATAGTTTATCCCACCTTCTATAAGGAGAACATAATGGCAACCCTAACCCTCTTAGCCTGAGGCGGAGGGCTAGGGCATGACACTATATATGAGGACCTTTCCATTGGAACATTGCAGCAACGGAGAAACATGCAGCCGGTAACACAGATAGTGAGAAACGGAGATATCAAATACAGGTGGTTGCATCCATTTACGCTTTCCTTCACAGTAAAAGGGAAAATTTGGAGGGTACAAATGGTGGAAGAAGCGAAAGCAGCGCTACAAGAAGCGGGGATAAGGTCTTAGAATCCTAATAGCAGAAATGGTATTGATAAAACTGGGAATGAGGCGGAAAAGCATCACAGGGTTGAAGAACAACCAGGAATGAAGAAGGGACAGGCCAAAGAGAGCAAAGAAAGATCCAAGCGATGACCAGCTAAGGAGGTGGAGTGCTTAAAGGATGAGCAGAGAGAGGAAGGGCTGGAAAAGATGATGAATTGATGATAAAGTAGTTGTATAGAGCATAATGTATAATCATAGAAATTTCTCTAAAGTGTACAAATGGAATGGTTGAAATGTTACAAGTTGTTCGTATGTTGTTGAGCATGAAGAAAAGTGTGGGAGGGAGGGGATTGGAAGGTAAAGGGGAATGTTGTAGAGGTATGAGGAGGGAGGGAGAAGGGGAGGGAGGTGGGGCAGGTGGGGGGAGAAGGAGACACACTACACTAACTACTCCTGGAGAAGGAGGGAGGGAGTGGGGGAAGGAGGCTGAGAAGGGGGAGGGGAGGGAGGGGGGAGGGGTGAAACAAAAGATGAAGAAGGGGTAGAGGAGGGGAGTTAGGAGGAGGGAGGAGTAAAGGAAGATAGAAGAAATAAGGGTGGAGGGAAGGGCAAGAAATTAGGGGTAGCTACCATTAATGTCAAAGGATTAAGAACGTGGACAAAAAGAAAGATGTTAGAGCGGGAGAGTCGACGCCTGGATGCAGACATTATACGTATACAAGAGACACATTTAAAGGTGGGGCAAGAATATTTGTTGCAATCAAAAGACTATCCAAAGGTGGTGTTAGCGGGGCAGAGGGCGAATCCTCGGAAAGATGGGGTAGGAATTTTGGTGGGGGAAGCATATAAGCATTGTGTAGTGGGGGAGAGGAGAGGGAAAGATGGGAGGTGGGTAGGAGTGAAGTTGCGGGTGCGAGAGGAAGAGGTGTGGGTGATAAGCATATATGGACCTAATGAGGGACAGAATATTTGACAGAATAACTAAAGAATTGGAGGAATTGGGGGATGCTCAGTTGATAGTAGGGGGAGATTTTAATTTGACTAGTTGGATAATGGTGGTGGGCAAGGGGGTGGAGGGAAGAAAGCTAGATTATGTATGAAGAGGATGCAGGAGAGATTAGGGGTAGTGGACATATGGAGGGCCAGGCACCCGGGGGAGCGTAGGTATACATTTTATTTGCAGGTGCACGGCAAATATAGCAGATTGGATATGATATGGGGAGGGGGCAAATGGTCATCAAGAGTAAAGGAGGTCGAACAAGGGGCAATAACGTGGACGGACCATGACCCAGTCAGCATGATTTTCGATATAGGAGAAGAGGATGAAGGGATCAAGTTTTGGAAACTGAATTACTCATTGTTAGATGATGAGGAGCATGTGGGGTGGTGAGCGCAGCCATTAAGGACTATCTGACTTTTAATGAGACAGGAGGAGTACAGTTGAGAACCATTTGGGATGGATTAAAGGCAGTCATCAGAGGAAAATTAATAAGTATAGCTGCGCATCTTAAAAGGGAGAAGAAGAAAGCAGAAGGGGGCTTATTAGAGCAGATACAACAGCTGGAGGCCCAACATCAGAGGACACGGGATAAAGGGGTAATGGCTAAACTGATCAAAGCCAGAGCAGAGCTCAGAAAGATGAGAGGACAAGAAATTGCGTTTAAATTAAGTATATTAAAAAAGGAATATTTTGAAGTGGAAATAAAGCAGGGAGGATACTTGCAAGTAGGCTGCGGGCCCAAAGGCAGGCAGCACATATAGAGGGAATTAGAGATGGTAGGGGGAAGATGGTACATTGCACGAAAGAGATTAGTCAGGTATTTAGGGAATATTACAGTCAGTTGTACAAAAGTGAATTGCAAAAGGGGCAAGAGGAGATAAAGGGATATTTGCAGGAGTGTGGGCTACATCAGGTGGATCCAGAGGATAGGGGAAGAATAGGAGAAGAAATAAAGGAAGGGGAAGTGAGGGAGGCCATCAAGTCCTTGCAATTAGGAAAGGCCCCAGGATTGGATGGGTATACGGCGCAGTTTTACAGAAAGTTGGTGGATCAAGTGGCTCCATTATTGACTCGAGTGTTCAATAGAGTATTGGAAGGTGAAGGGATTCCTCAGACAATGGGGGAAGCGGGTATCACAGTGCTGTCAAAACCTGGTAAAGACAAAGGAGTGTGCGGGTCTTATAGGCCTATTTCATTGATAAATTTGGATGCTAAAATTCTGGCTAAGGTTTTGGCTAACAGGATTCAAGGGATCTTGCCTAAGATAGTACATAGGGACCAGACTGGGTTTGTAAAAGGGAGGCAAGGGAGTGATAACATACGGAAAGTGATGAATATTGCTTGGCATCTTCAGGAGGAGGGGGAACAAGCGATACTGTTCACGGTGGATGCAGAGAAGGCGTTTGACAGAGTTGAATGGCCATATATGTTTGAGGTTTTGGAGCAGACGGGCTTCGGGGATAACTGCGCCCTGCAGCTCTCCCAGGAGGGATTGTAACTGACCGTCTTCCCCTGCATCATCTGCCGCCGCGTGCTGCCCAATTGGGGCAGCCTCAGAGGAATAAAAGGCAGCACGACCTGGACCGAAGCCTTCCTGCGCCCTGCAGCTCTCCCAGGAGGGATTGTAGCTGACCGTCTTCCCCTGCATCATCTGCCGCCGCGTGCTGCCCAATCGGGGCAGCCTCAGAGGAATAAAAGGCAGCGCGAAGAGGCGCGGGGCCTTGCGGGCCCGCGCCTGAGGGCCCTTTGGCGTGTCCCTTAGGCAGAGGCCCAACTCTCACAAGCAGCAGAGGAAGTCACCCAGATCCAAGATATTACCTGAGGCAAAGCATATGAGCTGAATCTCACCAAAAGGCGTCGGACTTCCACACCACGACCTAAAGGTAAGACAATACTGTACAACCTTTCTTGTTAATCTTATACCACTCCGCATCTTTAGAAACTGCTCCAAATAATACCAGCTTGAGTTCTCAAAAGATCTGACACAATTTGTACTCAATTATATGTACAGCCCCAAGTGTACGTATTACTGTTCTGTGACCATATTTCATTATCATATTGTTGCTAACTGCTCATTGCCAAGCTATTACAAAACTCTGATATTGTTACATCATTCAACTGTTATACTGTTGCAACTCGCTCATTGCTAAACTGTTACAAATCCCATGTCTGACTTACCTAACTACTCGCTCATTGCTCATTGATAAACTGTCAGCGTATACTCAAGACAGCCTAGCTGCTACACACCACAAGCCAGCTCAAATCATAGCGTTATCTAACCCAACCAGCCACACCCAACAGAGATAGAGCTTTATCACCACTCAGCCACCATGCTCCCACCCACTACATCCACACTCTCATATACCCTTGCCTGCTGCTGCATGATACTAGCACTCACCCACGGCTCCCAAGCCCTCACCTATAATCCCATCCCAACTCTGCATGGTTCATGGAGAAGACACTACACACACCCCCGTCACCAGCCAGAAAGACATGGACACATGCCCTACCCTCACCTCATTTATGTTGCCTTCCAACAGGCCCACTCTTCTAAGCCTGAGACGCACATCCTCCCTCGTGACCTTAACTGTGCTCTCATAAATGCCCGTTCCATCCGTAAAAAATGGCCTTCCATTACTGATATGATAGCCGAACACAATCTTGACGTCCTATGCATTATGGAGACATGGATGTCAGCCTCAGACTCTGTTCTCCTCCATCAATATGTCCCCCCCCCCCAATTTCTCCATACACTCATGTCACAGAACTGACCGAAAAGGGGGCGGAACAATCATCCTGACCAAGGACGATCTACAATTTCAGCCAATCACCTCCAATAGTACCCCTCATCTTGACTACATCTCCATAGCAAACAAACACTGCACTATCAACTTGCTATATAGAGCACCTTCCCCAGTACCGGATGACCTCTCCGTAATCATCGACCTTGCCTGCAACCCCAGCAAACCACACACAGCAAACTGGGTGTTGGGCGACTTCAACCTCCCTGCCCTTCAAAACACCCAAGCCGAGGCCTTCCTCGACGCCCTTAAAGCACTAGGATACACCCAACTGGTTGACTCCCCCACTCATATCAAGGGAAACATGCTTGATCTTATATTTGCCCCACAAGTAGCCACCCACCCCGCACAAAGTTCGATCTCTCGCTGAGCTCAGTACCATGGTCTGACCACAGTCTAGTCAGATTCATAATGCCCTCTCACCCTATGCCTAATAGCCCCCCCCCTCAAATGAACCTTCTATATCAACATCTAAGCGCTACCGTCCATTCAACAAAGAAGAGATCCTTGAAAGAGCACAGCCTCTCCTAGAATCACCCGAACAAAACCTAGATGACATGATATCCTTATGGAACAAGAGTCTCAATGCCGTAATTGACACCCCAACAAGCAAGAAAACTTCTGGTAAAAGGAAAAAGGCACCCTGGTTCTCACCCAAGCAAACGGCGTCCCTATGTCAACTTAGATAACTTGAAAAACTATGGCGCCGATCGAGGACAACCGAGAACCACGATGCCTACGCCACCCACCTAGATGCCCACAGGACAGCCGTTTCTGCAAGAATGAAGCAGCACCATTCAGAAGTCCTTCAACGAGCCATAAACAAACCACATGAGCTCTTCAATCTGGTCAAAAACTTGGCAAAGGAACCTTCCCCCAGCCAATCTAACCTACCAGACCCACAAGAATATGCAGACTACCTACGAGTCAAAACAAGCCAACCCACCACTCTAGCAGGCACTCACCCTCTAGACCAATCTCCCCCACTTCCTCCCTCATCCTCCCCCCCATTAGCCCCAATAGATACCCATCAAATTATTACCTCCTTCTCCCCCCCAACGGCAAAGGATATCCAAGACATTATCACGATTATAAACACCACCACAGCACCAAACGACCCATGCCCCGCACACTGGATAAAAGCCCTACGGACCGAACTTAGCCTGTTCCTCTCTAAACTAATAGGCACATCTTTCCTTTCCGGGACATTCCCTCAGAACCTAAAACAAACATCAATAAGACCGCTGCCGAAAAACAATAAGCTTGACCCCACAAAGATGGACTCCTACAGGCCTATATCGAGTATCCCGCTGCTAGCCAAAGTCATGGAGAAAATAGTCCAACAGCAACTGACTCATCATATTAAAACAAATGCACCCCTTGACTCTTGCCAGCACTGATTCAGGGAATCACATGATACCTTACTGACAACCTTATTCAACACCCTTACTATTGGGCTTGACAATATCAGACAAGGCTTTGCCCTCATATTTCTTGTCATCGCAGCCGCCTTCGACTGTCAGCCACAAGATACTATTATCCCGCCTTGCTGAGAAGGGTGTCCAGGGAAATGCACTTGCTTGGTGCGCTTCATACCTAAATGACAGATGGCAACACGTCCGCTCCGGCCCTTCCATATCTATCCCTTTTCCGCAAGAGAAAGGTGTCCCGCAAGGATCGTCACTCTCAGCCCTACTGTTCAACATCTATATGCAACCCATCTGCAACCTCATCCGGTCATTCAATATTAACTGCCTAGTATATGCTGATGACGTCCTAATGTTCACCCCAATAGCCACAGACCACCCAGACCTCTCCCAGCTGTCTACGTGCTTCGATGCTGTCACAGATTGGCTACATACTCAAATGCTCAAGATAAATCTCAAAAAGACAGAGGTTCTCTTCATCAGTAGAGATCAGACATTTGCCCCTCCTTCATCACTCAAGGTACGCAATGCAGAACTCATCTCAAAGACGATTAGATACTTAGGCGTAACACTTGACCAGTGCCTGGACATGCACGCCCAAATAGGCAATACCATGAAGGCAATTTACCACAAAGTTCGAATACTACGCCACATGAAACATATTCTAGAACCAAATGATTTCCGAACAGTATTTCAAGCCCTAATAATGCCTCATTTCGATTACGCCAACTCCATACTACTTGGCCTTCCAAAGAGCTCAATAAATCCCTTGCAGCTTGCGATGAACACTGCAGCCAGAACCCTCTATGGAGCATCAAGAAAAGACCATATCACCCCTATCCTAAAATGTTTACACTGGCTCCCCATTCAATGTAGGATCACCTTTAAGGTCCTAACTATGACATTCAAAGCAGTCAACGGAATCACATCCACCACCCTCTCAGACCTTGTTCACCCCACCCCCCTCAAAAGATCAAGGAGGTCAACAGCCTGCAACACCATACTTCTCCCAAAAGCTATCACCAAATGCTCCAAGACTACGAGAAAGCGTGCCTTTGCACTATATGCACCCTCTTGCTGGAACTCTCTCCCAGCAGACGTCCATGCCATAAACAACCTCCCCCAGTTCAGAAAAGCTCTCAAACACCATCTATTCCTGCAACACTTCTCCATCTCTGACAACATCACCTAGCCATTTTCACCCGACCCTTATCAGCTCCCACAGAGTAACGTCACCGGCACAACAACTAATGCGCTTAATCTACCGCCCTATATATATAGTCACCCTACACAGGGTAAACATCCCCTAACCCCATTTACAACCCCCTTACCAAATTGTATATAGTGTATATAGTTCACCATGTTAATTTCCCTGTTCATTGTAAGTTCAATGTCAGACTGTTCTACATTGCACAAATCTTGTTACTTGTAAACCGCGCTGATGATGAATAGTGCGGTATAGAAAAACAATAATAAATAAATAAATAAACTATATAGCATGGATCAAAGCATTATACGAGTGCCTGAGGGCGAGGATCCGAATAAATGGAGGATACTCTGAGCAGTTTACATTGGGGAGGGGTACCAGGCAAGGATGCCTATTGTCGCCACTACTGTTTGCACTGGCATTGAATCTTTGGCCGAAGTGTTAGGAGAGAAATAGATGTAAAAGGGGTAGTAGTGGGAGGGAGCGAGGAGAAAATAACGTTATTTGCAGATGATGTGATATTCTTCCTGGCGCAGCTCTTGACTACCTTACCAGTCCTGATGCAGATAATAAAGGGGTTTAGTAGTGTAGCGGCTATAAAATCAATGCGCGTAAAACAGAGGTGCTCGGGTTTAATCTGGAGGGGGGGGGGTTAGAAGAAAGGTTACAGTCACATTCCAACTTTAAATGGGTGAAGCAGCAGTTTAGGTACTTGGGGATACAATTGGGAAAACCATTGGAGAAGGTTAAACAGTAGAATTATCAGGCTTTGATGGGGACTTTACGGGGCGATTTCATAAAGGGGGGGGGGGCTACGACTGTCATGGCTGTGGCATATAGTGGCAGTGAAAATGAATATCCTGCCAAGACTGCTGTTTTTGTTCGCATCTTTACCATGTAGGGTGACTAGGAAGGAGATAGGGAAGTTGCAGAATATGATTATGCAGTTTATATGGGAGGGGAGGCACCCTAAGGTTGCAAGGGGGATTCTGTACCAAATGAGGGCAGAAGGAGGGTTGAGGGTGCCATGCTTGATAAAATATTTTGAAGCGGCTCAATTGCGGGCATTGTTAGCGTGGCGGGAGGGGGCGGATATCTTAAGTTGGGTACAAATAGAGGCAGGGGGAGAGGAAGTTAAGGAGAGAATATGGGACCCAGGCGGGGGGCGAGGGAAAGAAGGGAAGGAAAATCCATTTAAGGAGCTTATGTTTCAGGTGTGGGAAAAGTGGAGGGGATTCCTTATGGATGGGAAGCAGTATTCTAGATACACATTCCTTAGTGTGGTAGGAGATAAGGGGATGGGAGGGAATTTTAGAGTACTGAAGGGGTGGAGTACAAAAGGATTGGAGAGGCTTGGACAATTATTATGTAAAGGGGGGAATTAAGACATTTGAGGAACTTCAACAGGCATATGGGATAGAGACAAAGGATCACTATGCATATGTGCAGTTGTGGTATTTTATGAATACAAGGATGGTGAAATCCGATTTGGAGCGGAAACCTACGCAATTTGAGGAGTTGATGGGGAAACAGTGGTCGCAGAAAGGGGTAATATCCAAAATATATAAAATGCTTTTACAACAGGGAAGGGAGAAGGGAAGGTGGCAACAGCGGTGGGAAGAAGAAATCCCGGGATCTTGGGATGATAGCCAGTGGGCAGAGATATATGAGAGAACCTACAAGTTGGCTAGGGGAACTCCAATGCTAGAGAATAGTTTGAAGCTTAGGATGTACTGGACACCAGTGCGGATCCGGGCAATATTTCCAGATAGCTCAAGGGAGTGCTGGAAGAAATGTGGGGCAGCAGGGGATTTAATATATATGATCTGGCAGTGCCCAAAAGTACAGAAGTATTGGGGGAAGGTGGGAAGGTTATATGAGGAGATCACGGGAGTGGGGATACGAATTACACCAGAAATGGTAGTGCTTAATGAGGGTGGGGGAGAGGGGGAAGGAGACATGGGAACCTTTATGTGGTATGGAATTATAGTGGCTCATATGTGTCTTTTGAGATGGTGGAAAAATGTGGCAGTACCTCCGATGAGGGAGGTAGTGAGTAAATTAGAACAGCTGTGGTGGTTGTGTATGGTGGAAGCGCATCGAGGACATCAGGTAGGGAAGCATAAACAAGTGTGGCAATGGTATGAAACTTGGAGGGGGAGCGGGGTGGAGTAAATCTGGCATAGAGAGGGAGAGGCAGAGAGGGATAAGTGTGGGGGGGTAGAGGGAATAGGGGGAGGGGTGGAGTATAATGGAAAGGGAGTATTTTGGGTGGTAGGGGAGGGGGAAAGGTAATCTGGGAGGAAGGAGGGAGAGGGGAAGGGAGGGGGAGGGGAGGGATATGCATAAATACATTAGAGTAAAGGTGGGGGAAGTAAAAGGGAAGGCGGAGCAGAAAAGGAGGGGGTATAGGAAATATATATATATATATATATATATATATATATATATATATATATATATATATATATATATATATATATATGAAGCTTAGAATAATAGGGGTATTTGAATGTATATTTGATAATATAGTGGTAAGATGTATGAGGATAAGGCGGATTGGATTGAATTGTGTTAATGTGTTAGTATTAGTATGATGCAAGACTTAGATCAAAGAACATAAAGGACTGTAAAAATAGAAGGGAGATGAGTGGGTTGGGGGGCAATTGTTGAGATGTAAGTTGTGCTCATGTTTAATGGGGAAAGAAGAGGAGAAGGAGAGAGAGATGATGTACGAATAAGTTAATAAGTTTGTAAATGTTGAAGTATACGACTGTAAAAGTTGGAAAATACGAATAAAAAAATATAAATTAAAAAAAAACTAGCCAGTTTCCTGGTCCCACCTTAAAAATAGTAGTCTTTATGGTTATTCTTACATCTATAACATATAGTAGGTCTTCCTGCTTACAGCAGATTTTAATTTTTCTTGTTTGCTTTTATTTTAAACATTCTACCAAGCTATGGTCATTTTATTTGCTGGTAAGCATAGGCAGATTAATATATAACAGCATAAAAGATTTAGTCAACTTAGTTTTTGATTTATACTTTTTTTCCCTTGTTAGTTAATTCTTAAAGATGTGGACTCTCTATTATACGTGGATACAGATGTTCTTTTCTTGCGACCTGTGGATGACATATGGACTTTTCTGAAAAAATTTAATTCTACTCAGATTGCTGCAGTGGCTCCAGAACACGAGGAGCCTCGTATTGGATGGTACAATCGCTTTGCTAGACATCCATATTATGGAAAAACTGGAATCAATTCTGGAGTGATGTTAATGAATATGACCCGTATGAGAAGAAAACATTTTAAGGTATAAGTGTATGAATGTTTGTTTTCTTTTGTTTTCTCATCCTCTTTTTGTGACCACCTTATTATATTTGTTTAATTTGTAGTGGGACTTTTTCCTACAAGGTTGTAGCAGCAGTTATATGGTAGGTGATATGCACTTAAGTTTTCCTTTGCATAACAATTAGAAAAGAGAAAAAGAGAAAATTGGATATATATGGAGAGTGCAGTAGTGTCACCTTTCTTCTGTTTTTTTCCCTTATCTTCCTGTTAAAAGCAAGCAAATATGAAAAAAGTTAAAGCATCATAGTAACATAGTATATGATGGTAGATAAAGACCATCACGGCAGGGAGAGACTTGACTTTCAAGATGGCCGCTGAGTTTGTTTCCTCTGTAGATGCCTAAACGCAAAGGGAAGCCGAGGGTTTTCCCCTCGGAGGCCCAGCCTCTGTCTAGCGGTCCGATGGATCGTTTCGTGGTTTTGACACAGGCACAAAAACAGGAGATTCACTCGGGTGCTATGGCGGCAGCCGAGGAGAGCTTACCATCGTCTTCAGAGTTAGAGTTTTCTCTGTCTCCTGGGGAGAGATCTCCACTGCAGTGCCTGGCAATGCTGAGTTCAACGCCGGCAGCCCCAGCAGCCCCTCCCTCTGCTCGAGGTGATCGGGACACTGGTAGAGGGGAGACTGCTTCGGCTTCAGCTCAGATGCCTCCCGGAGCTTCTGTGGAGGATGCAGGAGCACTGCTGGATTCTGAGACTGAGAGGGCTTCCTGCCTGCATGACGAAGGTACATTTCTTCAATCAGTTTCGACAGAATCTTTTTCTTCAGCGATTCCGATTCCTGTTCGGCCCAAAGCCTTCACTCTTGAGGTAATTTGGGAGGCGATTGTTTCTCTATCAGAGGCAGTTCACAGCCAGACCAGAGCCTTGTCATCTAAAATTCAGGATAACTCAATTAGGATTGTTTCTCTTGAGACTGTAAGTGACCATGTGAAATTACAACTAGAAGATTATGTAAGCCAACTGGGAACATTGTCAGAATCTACAACAGCATTAATTAAGGATAATGTGGCGCTGCGATATAAAATGGAAATTTTGGAAAATACTGCTAGGGCTGTAAATTTGAGGATTTTAAACTTTCCTAAGTTTAAAGGCATTACGGCCCTTGATATGTTCAAGAGATACCTTCAAGAGGTATTGAAGGTGCCACCGGAGTTGATTCCACCTTTGACAAAGGTTTATTATCTCCCACAAGGAAAAAAAGAACCAGTAGCTTCAGGAGAGCTTCCGGATTTGGATGTATTAAATATATCTGAATTGCTTGAGGAATCGAGCCCTGGGACTTGTGCTCCATCCACTTTGTTGGTTTCATGTGCGCATGCCACTGACAAAGAATGGTTGCTGAAAATATTCTTTTAAAAGCGACTGGAGACTTTTTGTGGTCTTTCTATTTCCATGTTTCCGGATATCTCTAAGGAGACGCAGAAGAGGAGAAAACCTTTTCTTCTTCATAAACCTGGGGTCTTACAGATAGGAGGATCTTCTTTCTTAAGATTTCCCTGTAAATGCTTGGTGCTATACAATTCAATAAGATATGTTTTCTTTCAGCTTGCTGATCTTGCTACATTTATTAACACCAAGATAATAGATAAAGTTAAGTCTCAGAATGATAATATATCTCTCCTAATATTTATTTTTAGCCTGTGTTCTCAGGGTCGGTCTTGTGTTATTCAATGCCTGATTTGGTAGTTTGTTTTTCTTCTTCATTGGTGCCTGTGGTTCTCCTGCCCTTGGGTACCTTATACTCTCTCTCCCTCTCAAATTGTGGACTACCAGAGAACTTAGGATTCTTTTTTCTTTGTTACATTAGCAAACATCCATAAGCAATAAAGTATCTCTGTTCTTTCAAGAACTATCTTGATTTTATTATAATTTCAATAAATATTAAATAAGTAAAGACTATCATGGTCCATCCAGTCTTCCCAGCAAGGTGGCAAGAGTAGGTGCACCTGTTGCTCCAAGCAGGTCACCCCTCCCCATGCCTCTGTTTAGGGGTATACCCACTGCTCCATGCAAGTCACCCTATTTCATGAGATAGCAGAGACAAGGTTATTTTGATTTTATCCTGTTGCTATAAAGGGACCCACTGTGTCTATCCCATGCCATTTTGAATTCTATCAGTCAATTCAAAGAGAACCTAAACCATAAAACCGTTTTCATCTTTATGCAAAATACAAAAGCTATTACAAATTGTTACCTTTCCTAGAAGGCATGAGTATAGGTAGCACAATAAAAGATTTGCACATTCATTGTAATTGGTACACACTTTTCTCTTCATCTTTCCCTCTACCTACTTCCTTATTTGCACAAACATTCACAGGTCTAAACACATGCAGCTAGTTACTAAAGTGCACTATTATGTTTATTTATTTAATTATGAGATTTGGTATTCTGCCATACAGACCAGTGACCATCAAAATGGTTTGCACTAATCCATTACAATCATACTGCACAAATATTATACAAACAAATACACTAGTTCGGGAATGAGCGCGCACAATTATCAAATCAACCATGGATTCAGTGATACACCAGGGAAAGCAAAATCAGAATAGTACTGCTAGCCAGGACCAGCCCCATGTCTCGCAATCTAAGTTGATTTAAATGCTTTATATAAAAGTCAATGTTTTATACCCAATTTAAATGATTTTGATTTTTTTCTGAACGTAAATCAGGAGGCAATAAATTCCAGAATGTTGGTGCTATAAAACTAATGGGCCCTTTCAGATTTGAAACGAGAAGGAGATATGGGATAGTCAAGAATCAGCTGTGATGATCTTAGAGTGACTTAGCGAATAAGGAATAAAATCAGTTGATAAATAGAAAAGAATATTGGTGTAATAGATCTTATGTACTAAAGAGAGGATTTTGTACTATCTCCAGGAAGAAGCTGGAATGTAGTCTTCACATATGGGTGACACCGGCTACCAACTGAGCCCGCGGGAGAAGCTCTCCAGCTACCAATATGAAAGCCTTTGGGAGCACTCCACTGCGCCTGCACCACTGCCTTCCCACTCTCCCAACTCCCTCTCCTCTGTTATTTTCCGCGGAGCTAAAAGGTCAAAACCCTGTCACCAGAAAAAAGAACCTGTTTTTCTTCAAAAAGCGGTTCTGCCTCACCGTGCCAGTATCGCTTGATTATGGTATCATTTTGTTTTTGATTTTTCCCTAAAATCCAATTATCTATTTTTCTTCTTTTTTTCAAGAGCTTTTTCCCCAGGGCCTTGCCCACCATCTTTACAATGGAAAAAGCCTCAAGTGGGTTCAAAAAATGTACCAAGTGCTCCATCACCATTTTGGTAACAGATAAACACGATTGGTGTCTGAAATGCCTTGGTCCCGACCATGTTCCCCAAGCCTGCTCCCTTTGTAAACAGATGACGAAGAGAGGCCTAGGGAACTGGGCCAAAAGGTTTGGGGAACTCTTTCCATCGGACTTGATATCATTGGCCTCGACTTCCTCCAGAGCATCCTCATTTTCTCAGGGCTCTAAGCTTTCTAATGACTCCAAATACTCGGGGGATAAAAGAGCAAAAGTCCCAAGTCTCCCTTGAGGTCTTCCAAGGAAAAGCAAAAGTCTCGTGAATCCTCAGAGAAGTCAAAGGAATCAAAGTGGAAGTCCACGGATTCCTTAAGCAAGTCTCAGGAAGCAAGGGAAATATCCTGCTCTAAACACTGGGAGTCTTCCAGGACCTCTTCTGATTTGGCATCGGCCCAGGCATCCCTGGCAGGAGGACTTGTCCTCCAAAGCCTTGGTGGGGAATCGGGAGGCACCCGAGGCCTCGACCTCTGGAGAACTCCCGTTACCTTGCTCTGGTTCGGTGGCGGCAAGCCCCATTCTTGCATTGGACCAGTCGCAGGCAACCTCCTTGGATCAGAGCATTCTATCCTTGGAGAGAACTTTAGCGACCCTCCTCGCAGCATTGGTTCCTCTTGCACCGACAGCTGGGGGGCAGCATACCGAGGCATCAATGTTGGTGACCCCATCGACATCGATCCAGGCATCAACATCAGGACCTCCATCGGCACCAGTCCAGTCTGCCTCGAGACCCCAATGCCCCGGTGCCAACACCAACATCAGCCTTGGTCTCTGCCACAGAGATCCCATGGGTGAGAACTACAGTTCTAGACCTGAAGGTATAGAGGAGCATCGACATCTATCATACAGGCATCAACATTGTCGATACTCACCTGTATCAAACTAGGGTACCTCTGATTCGACCACCACTCCTTCGATTCCATAGACTTCCAGGACATTGTCTCCGAGCCCTTGCCTCCAACCACGAGCATCCGCAGAAAATCATCACCGGAAGACATGTCTTTCCAAAAATTTATCCGAGACGTGGCAGCGGGGTTATCTATTCCTGCTTCATCAGAATTGGAACCGAGGACGGAGCTGGAAATACTCCAGTACCCTACAGCCCCGAAAGAAGCCTTGATCCTCCCGGTGCACCATATCCTCCACAACTTGATGCTGTGAATGTGAGAGCAGTCTCACTTTATTGCCCATTAGCCAATGGCTCAATACGATGTACAGGGTATCGGAGTATCCTGGTTGTCAAAAAACACAACTTCCACACCGTTCTATGGTGGTTGAATCAGCGATGCACCGCATCAAGAGCGGCAAGAACCACTCTTCCATTCCTTCAGGAAGGGAATTCAGGAATCTCTATTCCTTTGCTCGCCGATCCTTTCAGGCTTCGATGCTATGTTCTCTATATGGGAATGCTCCTCAAAGAGCTTAATAAGGACAGGGAAGGATTTCTTCCATTCCTTCCTGAGGAAAAGAGACCTGCTTTTCAGGCTGTGCTTGCACACAGCCAAAATGTGTCAAAGTTTGTAAACAGGGCAGCATTCGATACCTTCGAATCCACTAGTAGAGCCTCATCTATTGCCATAGGTGCTCACCGATTAGCATGGCTCCAAGCATCAGACCTGGAACAATGGGTCCAGGACAAGCTTGGTATTATTCCCTGTACAGGAGAGAACCTCTTCAGTAAAAACTGGAGGGAGAAGGCCGGAGAGCTGTAGACAGATGACACAACGCTTAAAAGGCTCTCCAGGAAGACTGCTGACCAAACAAAGAAAAAGGCAGCAGCTAAAAGACCCTTCTACCAAAAGAAGAGGAGGTTCTACCCCTCCTATACTCAGCCTGCTTATCAGCCCCAACAAAAACAACAGGGTCCTAAGCAAGCAAAGAAGCCCAAGATAGCTAAACCACAGCCAGCCAGTCACCCAGGTGCCGGCAGCACCCAGTTTTTGACTCCCATCTAGGGAGCACAGCCAACCTGTTCCTGAACATTCAGACACCTACAACCATCTCAGGGAGACTCTGCCATTTTTCACATCAATGGCACTCCATCACCACAGAACAGTAGATCCTGTCCATAGTTCAGAAAAAGGCTACCAGTTAAATTTTCAGAAACTTCCCCCTCACCATTTCAGGGGAGATTTTTCCTGCCCAACTTCCCCTTGACACCCTGCTCAAACAGGAGGTCAACAATCTCCTTTCCCAAGGACCATAGAAACAGTTCCTCAAAACCAGCTGCTAAAAGGCTTCTACTCCCCCTGCTTCCTCATTCCAAAGAAATCAGGAGGCTACAGACCCATTCTCGACCTCAGAGAGCTAAACAAATTCATAGTCAAGGAGAAATTCAAAATGATCTCTCTGGGAACTCTCCTTCCCTACCTGCAGGAACAGGACTGGCTCTGTTCCCTAGACCTCAAAGAGGCCTACACTCACATCCTGATACACTCAGACTACAGGCAGTATCTTCGCTTCACTTGTCAGGGCACCCGCTATCAATACAGGGTCCTTCCCTTTGGCCTTGCATCTGCACCAAGAGTCTTCACAAAGTGCATGGCCGTAGTGGCAGCATATCTTCAAAGCAACAAAGTCTTCATCTTCCCTTACTTAGGTGACTGGCTAATATAGGCAAACTCTCCTGGAGAACTCTGCTTATCTCTTCAACAAACTTTTGCACTATTGCAACATCTGGGATTTGTCATAAACTTCCCCAAGTCCGAGCTCACCCCAACTCAAAGATTGGAGTTCGGAGGCAAGATGGCGGCAGGGAGCAGACCCGGGGCAGAGCGCTTCTGATTGTTGGTCCGGAGCCTGCAAAGACAGTCTGTTTGGAGCCATGGGGCACCGCAAACAGAAGCAAGCCAGCATACCCTCGGGCTTGGCGGGAGACAAGGATACTTACACAGTGTGGCTTTACTGCCTCGGAGCCTGGAGCGACATCTTCAGCGGGACAGTTGGAGGACTCTTCAATGGCTCTGAGCACATCAGAGGTATGGCTCTCCAGAGCAGCGACCCCCACCCCTCTTTTCTCTACAGAGACCCGGAAGTGAGTCGGCAGCCAACAGAGTGCTTCCCCCCTGTTTGTTATCGAGCACGCCGGGGGGACAGTGAAGAGGGATCTGCGGCAGTGCAGTCTGTTGCTTCCCTTGCTCATGTGGACTCAAGTAATGCTGGTGTGTTAGCGGGTTCACCTTCTGTGCTTGGGGACTCCACTGGAGCAAGTGGTGGAGCAGTACAGATTCCGGCGATCGTAGCTTTGGTGAAACCTTGTAAGATAACTTTAGAAGCGCTGTGGGACGCCTTAGCCACAATGAATTCCTCACTTAAAACTGTTGTTGGGACTGTGAGTACTGAACTTTCCTCATTGCAATGCAGTTTCTCAGAGGTTTCTTGGTTGCAGGAGGAGTAAGTGGGGAAGATAGCTCGGTTGGAAGAGGATTGTTGCAACTTCGTGGGATGTGTGTAGCCCAAGTTAAAGATAGGACTGTGCTTGCGAGAAAGACAGAATATTTGTATAATCAAGTTCATAGGAATAACTTGCGATTCCCTAATTTTCCTAAATCTCCTGTTCTGTCTGCCTCCGAGATGGTACGCAAATATTTTCAGGAGGTACTTAAGTTGCCTTCTAATAATTTGCCCCCTCTTGTACGTGCCCAATATCTGTCCTTGGGTTCTGGATCTAGGAGGTTGTGCTCCAGTGATCCCTCTCGGTCTCTTACGGACCTAACTGGGTTTCTGGAGAGTTCCCTTGATGTAATTGCCAAGCAAACTACTCTCCTTGTAACTCTTGCCTTGGAATCTGATAAATGTGTAATTCTTTGATCATATTTTAGGAACTTCAGTTTGCAGTTTTTGGGCTTGTGTGTCTGCATTTTTCCTGATCTTTCTCGGGTTACCCAGCAGAGGAGGAAGGAATTCCTAGCCCTTCGGTCCAGGGTCCTCTCCCTGTTGGGTAAATTTATTTTGAGATTTCCTTCTCATTGTATAATTTCCTATTTGGATAAAACTTTTCTGTTTTTTGAGCTGGGACAGCTTTTGGAGTTCCTAGTTGCAAGGGTGAATGTATATCCCATATGGCTGATGCGTAAGTCTCCACCCTGTTTGGACTTTTTGAACTGAATTGTTAGATTTTGAGCTAGTCCTGAGATCTTTTTGTTGATTATTTCCTGATGCCGCCTTCTTATTTCCTTTTACTTTGTTGGCTAACGTTTTGGTTATAATATGACTTGATATGATTTGTTTGATTTTTCTTGTCTCAGTCTTTTTTCTTTTCTTTCATATTGTATTCATATAGTTCTATGATGTATATTCTTTCTTGGATATATATTGAAAAATTAATAAATGTTAAGATTAAAAAAAAAAGATTGGAGTTCATTGGTGCTTGCTTGGATACTCAACAATCCAGGGCCTTCCTTCCTCTGGACCTCATAAACCTACCTAGTAGGCCACATGGCATCCACAGTGCATGTAATACCTTATGCGAGAATGCAAATGTGACTAACGCAATGGACGATTTCATCCCAGTGGACCCAAGCCACAGGGAATCTATGGGATATTGTTCAGGTAACATGCCCTCTGCCTGAATCATTTATTTACGTTCTCTTATATACCGTGCTATTCTGCATCAGTGCGGTTTACATTGAACAAACTGAAATTACATTGAACAGGGCATTATAACTTGGAGATAACTATTTTACAGGGAACATGGGCTATGGAGAGTTAAGTGGCTTGCCCAAGACCACAAGGAGCACCTGTGGGACTAGAAACCCCAGTTCTTCCGGCCCAAGGTTGCTGTCCTCTAGTGGGATTTGAACCCCCGACCTTCCGGCCTGAAGTACCTTGCCCCAACCACTAGACCACTCCTCCACCCCTCCTCCATTCCTTTGGTGGTGCACCCCAGCAAATCTTCTCGCAGGGTCACCTATTCGGATGCCCCCATCCTCAACATACCCTGACTACAGTTGCATCCAAGCTCGGTTGGGGAGCCCATCTAGATTCCATCTCCACACAAGGACTGTGGACAGCCCAGGAATCAACTCAAAAATTCAACCTCCTTAAACTCTGAACAATCACAAATGCCCTCCAAGCTTTCCAGTCCCACCTTTCCAAAAGCCAGATCCTGGTCAGGACAGACAATCAGGTGGCAATGTTTTATGTAAACAAACAAGGGGGGGCAGGCTCTTTTCCTCTCTGCCAGGACGTCTGCTGCCTTTGGAACTTTGCCATTCTCCACCACATGCACCTTTGTGCAGTTTATATTCCAGGAGAGATCAAGCACTTGGCGGACAAACTGAATCTGATCTTACATCCACACGAGTGGTCCCTAAATCTGGAGACAGTGGCACAGATCTTCCATACCTGAGGAACCCCAGCTATAGATCTCTTTGCAACTCCACAGAACTCTCAGCTTCCACAGTTCTGCTCCAGGATACCATCCAAATTCAGTCTGGCATCAGATGCCTTCCTGATTCACTGGGGTTGGGGATTGCTTTATGCTTTTCCCCCCATATCCCTGATCCTGAAGACCCTCCTCAACTCCAAGCAGACAAGGGAACTATGATCCTCATAGCCCCTCGCTGGTCCCGTCAGCCTTGGATTCCCCTCCTACTTCGGCTGACACAGACTCCTCCAATTCCATTGAGTCCCAAGCAATGTTTCCTCTAATTTTCTGTAGGCTGTGTGCGCATAAAATATCAGCTGTGCAGCTTTTGAAGGAAGATTAAATTTTTGTGCACCACATAACGACACTCAGAGTTATATACTTTAAAATTTGACTACACGTCAGAATACAGTATGTACACCACATTGAATGCACTAGAAAATATTGTAGAACTTGTGAAAAACGTAAATACACAACAACTTTTCAATTTTAAAAATGTCTGTGGTGTTTTCTGCCAGAATCAGAACCGTAATTTTTGTGCGCTCTGTTGTAAAGTATGTGCGCTCACTCGGCGAGGTGTGTGCGTGCGCACACGCGCACAGCTTAGAGGGAACAGTGGTTCCAAGCCAGGCCTTCTTTCCCAAGACAACGAAACAATCCTGCATCCCAATCTGCGGTCTCTCTGACAGCGTGGATGCTGAGAGCATGATATTTCAACATCTACAACTTTCACCAGCCGTGAAAGTCATCCTTCTTTCTTCCAGGAAGCCCTCCACCAGGTGAATGTACTCTTTCAAATGGTTTAGGTACGCTTCATGCTCTTAAAATAACCACAGTCCTTTTGATGCATCAGTACCCATGCTTTTTCAATACCTTTTGCATTTGTCATCTTTAGGGCTCAAAAAACAAACTCTGTACGTGTGCACCTTGGTGCTATTTCAGCTTTTCATAAACCTGTTGGTGGTCGACCCATCTCCACAATTCCTCACCAAGCCACCCCTTCGATCACCCCCAGTAGCATGGGATCTTAATGTGGTATTGGCTCAGCTCCTCAATCCTCCGTTTGAGCCCTTAGCAACCACACACCTGTGATACTAATCTTGGAAAGTTTTATTCCTCATCGCCCTGACCTCAGCCAGGCACAACAGTGAGCTGCAAACATTAGTGGCACATCCAACATATACCAGATTCCATCATGACAGAGTCGTCCTTTGGACACATCCCCACTTTTTACCAAAGGTGGTGTCGCCTTTCCACATTAATCAGTCAATAATCCTTCCGGTCTTCTTCCCGAGACCTCATGCATCTCGTGCAGAGGCAACCCTGCACACACTTGACTACAAAAGGGCTCTGCCCTTCTATCTCCAAAGAACACAGGATATCAGAAAATCCTCTCAATTATTTGTGTCCTTTGACCCCAACTGCCTGGGTCTCCCTGTAACGAAACATACGCTCTCCAGATGGATAGCAGACTGTATATCACTGGCATACGGCAAAGCAGGCCTTACCCTTACCGGGCACGTTATTGCTCGTAATGTCTGAGTCATGGCAACATCAATAGTGAACCTATGTTTAGTAGCCATTGACAAAATCTACCAGGCTGCAACGGTCCTCCATCCACATCTTTGCTGCCCACTGCTGCTTGGACAAGGACTGCTGGGATGCAGCATTTGGCCAGGCGGTCCTTCAACATCTCTTTGGAACATAAGGACAACTCCTACCCCCTGCGCCAATATTCCTACCAGATCTCTTTCTCGGGGAAGTCTAAGTTAACCTGACCTTGTCCAACTTTCTGACCCGGTCTAACTCTTCAGAGATCTGGGAGCTAGGGAGTCCCATATGTGAAGACTATATTCCTGCTTGTTCCTAGAGACAGCGTAGTTACTCACCTGTAATAGGTGATCTCCGGGAACAGCAGGAATTTAGTCTTCACAACCCACCCTCCTCCCCTTGGAGTTGTAGGATTCTATTTTTTTGTGTTTTACTCTGTCTTTTCAGCTACAAACCCAACTGAGGAGAGGGGTTGGGAGAGTGGAAAGGCAGTGACGCAGACGCATTGGGGCACTCCCAAAGACATTACTGTTGGTAGCTGCAGAGCTTCCTGCATGGGCTCCATCGGTATACAATGTCACCCATATTTGAAGATTAAATTCCTGCTGTTCCTGGAGATCACTTATTACAGATGAGTAACTACACTTTCCTAGTCATCCCTCCAGACCAATCCCTCACCTCTGGGTTGTGCTCCCCTTCCAGCAGCTTGGAGACTGAGCACGTCATCTTCTTGATGACCCTGGGGTATATATACTGCTGGCACCTCCCAGAAGCTCCAGTATGCTCAGTCTCCAAGCAGCTGGAGGGAGCAGTAAGCCAGGGTGCTAGGCTTCCTGGAGAGACAGATAAGGAGAGAGTAGGGTTTTCTTTTCTTTTCTTGTCCTTTATTATCTTCCTTTCTCACCTTCTGGTACCTTTGCCGACTTTGCCTTCCAGCAGGAGCTGCAGTTTGCAAGCCAGCTAGGTGGCTGGAAGTTCTTGGAGCAGGGGAGAGGAACCCCCCTCCCCCTTATCTCCATCGGGCTGGGTGAGAAAGGAAGCTTCGGATGGAGGAGAGCGCCAGCCGGAGGTACTTGTCACCGGAGCGGCTCCCGATCCCGTTAACGGGTGAGGAACCGCTGACCAGAGGAGCTAGTTTCTGAGGGACAGTCCCTTTCTCACCATTCCGCCTCACTGCCGAAGCTCTACAACGCAGCTGAGCGCAGGAGCAGGACGGCAGCATGAGTGCGGCAGGAAAAAAGCCTCTGGGAGAATTCAAAATGTTGGTGGGGTCGGCGTCAGTGGCAGTCCGCATGGTGAGGTAAGGAAGACACGCGGCTGCTGACCACGTGGTGTGTGAGGCCTGCTAAAGTGCACCGGAGTTGCCGGGGGACTCAGGCCTTCCCTTTTCATGCGCTTTGGCAGCTGCTCTTGCTCTTCGAGTTCAGACGCCGGCATTTGTTTCTCATGGGCAAGTGGAAGCCTTCTGAAAAGCTAAGTGCAAGAATGTTGAATGGTGTATTTAGTTTTATTTAGTTGAAAAACAAACAAAAAAGACAACAAGGAAGGATACAGTTCTTTATTTAGCTTTATGTTCTTTTTGTTTTCTTCCTGCTTGTTTCTTAGGTAAGAAAGTGAAGGAAATCAGAGCCCCATCTTGTGCCATGCCGGCGAGACAGCAGTGCTTGGTGTGCGGAACTCAGCAAGGAGAAATTTCAGACATTGGCATGTGCAGGGGATGCGCCATGGAAGCTGCGTCTTTAGAACAGGGTATACAGGCGAGTGTGAGCACGGAGCGCCCTCTCCCCTTAATCCCAGGAGTCGGAGTCCACAGAAGCGGTGGTTGGGGTTGGGAGCCCCACTTCCCCGAGGCCAGAGCCTCCTTCCTGCCCCCAGCTTCCTCACAGACCCTCCTCTTCACAGGGTGGAGGAGAGGGAAAGCTGGGGAGGTTTCTCACTGGAGTTCATCATGCTGTTGCATAAGGCGTGGGTGCAGGAGCGTGTGGTGATGTGGACCGCTGACCCAAGGGTGGTTGGTCTCATTGCGGAGCTGGTGAAGCAGGCTAAGCTCACAGATGATGGGGGACAACTTTCCCCTCAGTCTGAGGCCCAGGGTGGGGAGGATCTAGAACTGGAGATGGAAGATGAAGAACTAGAAAAGGGTGAGATCCTGGACCAGGAGGAGCAGGCATGGATAGTTTGTGTGTTCCGCAAAGAAGAGTTGCCGATGCTGATTGGCGAGTCCTTAAAGGCCCTTAATATCCCCACACTCCTTCCGGCTGAGGAGGAGTCTCTGGAGAATCCATTGCTGCAAGCTGTACGGAAGACACAGAAGGTCTTCTCGGTCCATCGGGTAGTCAAGCAGATGATCCAAGATGAGTGGAACCTGCCAGAGGCCGGTCTGCGGGGGGTGTGAACCATGTCGTGCTTGTATCTGTTACCGGAACAGGAGAGAAAATTGCTTCAGTCCCCGAAGGTGGACGCGGCGGTGTCTGCAGTGACCAAGAAGACTACGATCCCAGTCGAGGGCAGTGTGGCTCTCAAGGATACCTAGGATAGGAAGCTGGATATCTTATTAAAACAAGCCTTTGATATCAACGCCCTTGCTCTCCAGACTTCGGTGTGTGGGGCCTGGGTGGCCAGAGCCTGTCTCCATTGGTCGCAGCAAATTCAACAGCCAGGCGACCTGTCTGGGAACTCTGCAGGGGAGGCTGCAAGTATAGATCGGGTGCAGCCTACCTTGCGGACATTCACTACAATCTCATTAGGAGCCTTTCGAAAAGTATGGCCTCGATGGTGGTGGCCTGCCGCTACCTCTGGCTCTGGAATTGGGCAGCTAATGGTTCCTCCAAGTCGCGTCTCAGCAGGCTCCCCTGCTGCGGAAGCTGCTATTCGGGGAGGATCAGGACAAGTTGGTAAAGGAGTTGGGGCACTCGAAGGGAGGAAGGCTCCCAGAGGATAAACCAAAGCAGAGTCGCAACCCCATTCCCAGGTGGACCCAGCCACGAGAGTTCCGGAGGTTTTGGACTACCCATTTAGCACCCTATCAGAGGGGGTATTTTCCCTCGAAGGATCAGGGGTTTTGAGCGGGTAGAGGATTTAGTGCCGCCTCCTCCTCGGGACCTAGGAAGACACAGTGAAGTGAGGGGGGTCCAGGTGGGGGTTCTGCCGGGGGGGGGGGGGGTTCTGCTGTGGCAGTTTTACTCTGCCTTGGCCTGGGTCACGTCCGATCAGTGGGACATGGAGGTCATCCAAGATGGCTGCGCCCTCGAACTAGCATGTCCAATCCTCCCGTTGTTTGTCCAGTCTCCCTGCAGGACCTCAGCCAAGGTCGCAGCAGTAAATGAAACCTTAATGCAGCTTTTACTTCTAGGGGCGGTGGTCCCTGTGCCCGAAGACCAGTGTGGCTGCGGTCTATACTCCATTTATTTTGTGGTGCCCAAAAAGGACCAATTCTCGACCTCAAGCAGGTCAACTGTTGCCTGAGGGTGCCACATTTTTGCATGGAGACGCTGAGGTCTGTTATAGTGGCAGTTCGCAGGGGGGACTTCTTAACGTCCCTTGACCTCACTGAATCGTATCTGCATATTCCCATCCTCCCAACCCATCAGCAGTTCCTTCGGTTTGCGGAACCTATGGGTCACTTCCAGTCTCAAGAGTTGCCATTCAGCCTGGCGACGGCCCCTCGTACTTTCACCAAGGTCATGGTTGTGGTAGCTGTGGCACTTGACAAGGAGGGAGTCCTTGTACATCCGTACCTCGATGACTGGTTGATCCAGGCCAAGACCAGAGAGGAGAGCATGAAGGCGACGACCGGAGTGGTGGAACTCCTGTGGAGTCTTGGTTGGGCGATCAACCTGTCCAAGAGCAGGTTGATTCCCACTCAGGAGATCAAGTACCTTGGAGTGAGGTTAGACACTTGCAGAGGCAAGGTGTTCTTACTGGCTCACCGTGCACAGGAGCTTCGGCAGTTGGTGCGAAGATTGTTAGCAATGACGGAGCCTTCGGCCTGGCACTATCTTCAGGTACTGGGGACTATGGCGGCACCTCTCGAGCTCGGGCTCCCCTGTCCACTAGGGACCAAAAGGGCACTCAGATGGTCGCTCCGTCCAGGGAATCTGGAGGAGAGCATGCCCCTCGAGTCGCCCCAGTGGATCCAACTGGCGACGGATGTCAGTTTGCCTGGCTGGGAAGCCCACTGCGAGGGACAGATTGCCCAGGGATGCTGGAGAGCTCTGGAAGCCCACTGGTCCATTAACAGACTGGAAATGCGGGCAGTGGCTCTGGCACTCAGGTCTTTTGAGTGCTGGGTTCACGGAAAGGTAGTCCGGGTTTTCTCGGACAGTGTGACCATGGTGGCCTGTGTCAACCGCCAGGGAGGCATGGGCAGCCCTCATTGGAGGAAGAAGTGGAGAGTTTGATGGAATGGACGGAAGCCCATCTTCAGGCTTTGTTGGCAGCACATGTGGCGGGGGTTGCAAACATCACTGTAGACTACTTAAGCAGAGTCCAGGTGGATCACAGCAAATGGTAGCTCTGCCCAGAGGTGTTTTGGACAGGTGGTGAGCCATTGGGGCCCTCCTATCATGGACCTCATGGCAAGGTGGGGTTCGGCCAAAGCAAGCTGTTTTTACAGCAGAAGGAGAGAGAGGATGTCTGAGGGCTTGGACACTCTGGTCCAGAAGTGGCTCACAGAGGGGCTGCTGTATGTGTTCTCGCCGTGGGCCCTCATAGGCAAGGTCATCCAATGCATAGAGGCTCATCAAGACCTGGTCATTCTGATAGCCCTGGATTGGCCAAGATGTCCGTGGTATGCCAACCTGGTGCGGCTGCTAGCGGATTTTCCTTGAAGACTCCCATTACGAGAGGATCTCTTGACCCGGGGCCCGGTCCGAATTCCGCAGGTGGATCGATTCTCGCTTAATGCATGGCTCTTGAGAGGGCAAGGTTGTTGAATCGTGGATACACGGCCTCTGTGATCTCAACCTTGCTAAAGGTGCCTCCCTTCTGGGATGGGGAGCACACTGCAGAGACCTCCGCACTCAAGGCAGCTGGTCACAAGAGTCGCCGCTCCTGCAGATCAACCTCCCAGAACTCAGGACCATTTTCCTGGCCCTGCGAACGTTCTGTCATCTCCGGTGCAACCGTTTTGTGCTGATCCAGATGGACAACCCGGTCGCCATCTTCTGTGTGAACAAGCAGGTGGGCAGTGATTCGTACTCCTCCTGCCAGGAAGCGGTGGCTCTCCTCTCCTTTGCAGTATGCCATGGAATGCTCCTAGGAGCGGTATACCTTCCAGGTCAGGACAATTGCCTGGCGGACAAGCTCAGCAGAGTCCTCAGCCCACACGAATGACATCTGCACCCCAAGGTGGTGCAAAGACTCTTCCACCTCTGGGGCAGGCCCGAGATGGACCTGTTCACCTCCCCAGACAACACGCAGCTGCCCTGCTTCTGCTCACGCCAGCCGTACCGGGGAGAGTAGCTTGAATACCTTCTGCACTTCTTAGAGTTTGGACTCGAGCAATGTTCCCTCTAATTTTCTGTAGGCTGTGTGCGCATAAAATATCAGCTGTGCAGCTTTTGAAGGAAAGTTAAATTTTTGTGCGCTACGTAACGACACTCGGAGTTATATACTTTAAAATTTGACTACATGTCAGAATACAGTATGTACACCACATTGATTGCACTAGAAAATATTGTAGAACTTGTGAAAACCTTAAATACACAACACCTTTTCAATTTTAAGACATCTGTGTTGTTTTCTATCAGAATCAGAACCAAAATTTTTGTGCGCTCTGTTGTAAAGTATGTGCGCTCGCTCGGCGAGGTGTGTGCGCGCGCACACGCGCACAGCTTAGAGGGAACAGTGGACTCGAGTCCAACTCCGTAAGGATTTACCTCCATGCAATTGGAGCGTATCACCATGGTGTAGAGGGTAAACCTGTCTCTGTACAACCCTTAGCTGTTCGCTTCATGCAGGGCTTACTTCTTTTCAAACCTCTCTATAAGCCACCTGCAGTGTCTTGAGACCTCAGGGCGGTTTTCACACAGCAACATACCCTGGCTTAGAAGTGAGGTTCATGACTGTCATGGTATGCGCACAACTAACCCATTTGGAGAAACTGCCCCGATGAAAGCTACTTTCGAGCCGTTTAATGCCCGTCCTCTGAAATTCTTGACCCGGAAGGTGTTATTTCTGATGGCAGTCATTTCAGCGTGACAGTATGCTGTCAATACTCAATATCATAGGTCTACAAAAAAACCCTCCAGTATACTCTGTAAAAGGTGTTATGAACAGACTGGATTCAAATTACTATGATATGTTATATTTCCATGGGCTTTACGCCAGGCCTTTAATCAGATCTGCATCAGGGACTATGCACAGTGCCACCAAAGCCTTAAGATAATCATGCCACAGCCTTTATAACAGTCAACCTGAACCGATTTCCAAATGTTATAATGACTGTGGCATGATTTCTTAAGGCTTTTGCGGCACTATACATGACCCAACTCCCTGACGCAGCTCTGGCGAAACGCCTGGCATAAAGCTCATGAAAATTTAACATATAGCAAATTGAGTCCAGTCTGTTTATAATACCTTTTACTGATTATACTGGAGGTTTTTTGTAGACCTATGATATTGAGTATTGACAGCATACTGTAAGCAGTTTATGGCCTGTATAAGTTTCTGACTGTCTTCAGTGTGCCATTGTGTCAGCTTTGAGTGATTTACTGAGGTCTTTTTCCTCCAGTTTTGTGGTTTCCAAAGCAATTTATGTTTCTGCATGTTTTTTGTTTGTATACTAAATGAATGCTAGTTTTGTTGGCACATTTTGTAGTAGATGTTCTCCATGGACAGCAGGACAAGACTCACAACCCTTCCACCTCCCCTAGGAGTTGAATTCTCCTCATCTCTGAGTGTAAGATGGTGCAATGGTGGAGAAATGGCTTAGTGATTAAGGAAGCAGGCTGAAAACCAGGGAAGCCAGGATACAAATCTTGCTTCTCCCACTGACATCCATTGCCCAAGGTACTACTTGCATTATGAGCCATTACAAAGCACATGCCAGCAGATTGAATATTTTTCTGTTATGCCCATGCAGACTTGACTCTGGATGGACATATCAAGGCTCATAATGTCAGAGTTATGGCAGTGTCAGAAGCTCACATGAGTTCAGCCTCCATGAAGGAATTCACAAGGTATGGCATGGACGTTTGCCCATATACTTATATCTCAGTAGTGTGGATGGTGACTCCCGTAGTAACAGTTTGGTCAGTCTATCTTGTGGAGTCTCTCTAAGGTTTAGAATCCAATTGTATCTACTTTTTCATTCTCCAGGACCAAGCAGGAAGTCAGCCCTCACATATGGGTGACGTTGGCGCCAACGGAGCCCCCGTGCAGAGCATTTCCCCAGCTTTCAAAGAAAGCCTTTGGGAATACAGCGCGCATGCGTGGTCCCATTCCTGCTCAAGGGTGCCATCTTGCTCAGCTGCCTTTTTTCCACGGAGCCCGACTGATGTATTTTCGTTTCACCCGAGGAAAAAGTCGATTTTATTCTGCGTGAACCTGTTTTCTTCGGTTTGACGCCGTTACCCTTTCCCGCCTGGGCCCAATACATCGGTATCGAGCCCAGACTTCTTTTTTTGGTTTTTGCCCTTAGTAACTAGCGTACGCGCCATTTTTTCTGTTTTCACTGGCAGCCCTTTCTTTTGATCTCGCAGGGGCCCTTTTTCCCTTGATGGCTGCCAGCGGGTTTAAAAAGTGTGATTGGTGTAAGAAACTCATGTCTCTCACCGACACACTTGACTGCTGCCTCCGGTGCCTCGAACCCGATCATGACCCGATGATCTGTGGTCCGTGTGGGAAAATATCCTCTAAGGCTTTAAGGAGTCGGCAGCACCAAAAGGAAAGAATCTTCTCTGACTCCGTGTCCGGTAGGGCCCAGACCTCGTCAGAGGCCTCGACATCTCGGGACTCCGGCCCCGAGCAGTGTCAAGACTCCTCTGAAAGGGGGTCTCCCTCGCGGGAGCATCGCAAGAAGAAAAAACCCGTGAGGGCGGCGTCGGTGGACGCACTTGGCTCCTCAAGGGCCAAGTCGCATAGCCCCGAGCGCCGCCCCGGGTCTTCGGAGTCGGAGAGGCCTGCAAAACAACCTCGTGTGGAGATGGAGTCCCCGGGTCACATGAGTACTGTAGTCCTCGTGGACTCTCCTCCAGGGGAGCCGACGTCGAGCCTGGCACCGCCGGGGCTCGAGTCGGGGGCTGCTGAGTCTCCTGAGCTCAGACTCAGGTTGATCGCCTTGGAAAGCAGCTTGGCTGCCTTCATGGAACAGCAGCGGACACTGATCTCCGGTCTCACCGGTGCATCTGCCCCGACCACCGGGACATCGACGTCCAAGTTGACCCCGAAGGCCGAGCTGATCCTCGAGTCCATGCACGCTCAAGTCGATCCTCGGCCAAGGTCTCCCTCGGCCTCCCGTTCAGGACCGAGGTTGTCGACGCCGGTACCTTCGGCGTCGGGGCGGATGGCATCGATGCCTGCCCGACCGGAGCCGCTTGATTCCTCCTCCGAGGAGTCCAGCTGGGAGACGGAGGATGAGGAGTCACCCGACACCTTTCGGACTCGGTGCGTCCCTTCGGACTCGCCCGAGTCCAAGCCTCGGAGAAGGTCCCCATCGGAGGATACCCGGTTCTCGGACTTCGTGCGGGATATGGCCAAGGCTTTGGCATTCCCCGCAGATCCCGAGGAGCAGCCTCGAGCCGAGGAGCTCGAGGCCCTACAGTATGACTCTCCTCCAAAGGAGGCCTTTACTGTTCCTGTTCCTCCGATGCTGGAATGGTTGCTCTTCTGCATCTGGGAGGCGCTGGCGTCGACGCCGGTTTTAAGCAAGCGGGTCGATTCCATCTATCAAGTCCGCAAGAGCCCCAGGTTCCAAAAGGCACAATTACCGCACCACTCCATGGTTGTGGAATCGGCCATGCATCGTCTGAAGAGTCAGAAGATGCACTCCTTGGTGCCTCCGGCCGGGAGGCCTGGAACCTGGATGCCCTCGGTAAGAAGTGCTTCCAGGGCTCTATGCTTGCTTGCCGGGTCAAGACCTACCAGCTGTACATGGGCATATACCTTCGAGACCTAGCAAAGGAGATTGCCGGGTTCTCTGCTGGTCTCTCCGAGGAACCTTTGCAGAGGTTCAATGCTCTGTCCTCGGGTATTCGTGAGTGCTCGAAGTTTATCTCTCGAGCAGCCTATGTTGGCTTCGAGGCTTCGGCCCGAGTAACCGCGGCCGGCATCGATGCATGCCGTCAGGCCTGGCTACAGCCATCGGACCTCGAGCCATGGGTGCAGGACAAGTTGGTCGATGTCCCCTGCCGAGATGAAAACCTCTTTGGCAAGCCCATGGCTGACAAGGCTGCAGAACTTGAGACCGAGATTCTTACCCGTACAAGGCTGTCCAGAAAAACCTCTGCCCCTTCTCAGAAGAAGAAGGGCTCGGGGAAAAAGTCCTTTTACCTGAGGAAGTCATCTGCCTATAAACAGTACCCTCATTTTCAGGCCTCTGTAGCTCCTCAGCAGGGTCAGCAGGCCAAGGGGCAGGGACATGGGCCCCGTAGGCAGAAAACCCCCAAACCACCAGCTCTGGCTCCTGCACAGCAGGGAGCGGGGTTTTGACTCCAGTGGCATAGCCTCTCCTCCTCAGCTGGCCCCTATCAGCACTGGAGGCCGGCTGGCCCTGTACACCCACAGGTGGTCAGCCGTCACAAGGGATACCTAGGTACTAAGTATAGTCCAGAAGGGCTATCTCCTCCACTTCCACCAGGTACCCCCCTCCTATTTTCCAGGGGAGCTTCCCAGACTTCTTCTGCACAGGGACTTACTCCTGCAGGAGTTGGCAAGTCTTCTAAAGGAACAGGGAGTGGAACCGGTGCCCCACCACCCAAGAGGTCAAGGCTTCTATTCCAGGTACTTCCTGGTACCAAAAGGAACAGGAGAGGTCTCAGGCCCATCCTAGACTTGCGAAATCTGAACAAGTTCCTGGAGAGGGAAAAGTTCAAGATGCTTACTCTTGGAATTCTGCTGCCCTAGCTCCAGCAGGGAGATTGGCTATGCTCCTTAGACCTAAAGGATGCTTATACTCACATCCTCATTTATCCAGACCACAGACAATATCTCAGATTTGTAGTGGGAGGAAACCACTATCAGTACAGAGTACTGCCTTTTGACCTTACATCCGCCCCCAGGGTATTCACCAAGTGCCTGGCGGTGGTAGCGGGCTACCTCAGGGTTCAAGGCCTCTTTGTCTTTCCATACCTGGACAATTGGCTCATCAGGGGTCAATCCCCGCAAGAGGCCAATCAAGCCACCCTTCGCACTGTCGCTCTGCTTCAGCACCTGGGGTTTGTTATAAACTTCGCAAAGTCCAGTTTGCGCCCCTCCCAGAACATGGAGTTCATAGGAGCTCGACTAGACACCTTTCAGGCAAAGGCCTTTCTACCAGTGGACAGGGCCCACAGATTGATGGATCTAGCCAGGCTATTCCACAGCAATTCTCTGGTCTCCGCCAGACAATTCTTGAGGCTCTTAGGCCACATGGCATCCACGGTCCATGTAACTCCGAATGCCCGTCTACACATGAGGCCAGCTCAATGGGGACTCAGGACTCAGTGGCACCAAGCCACTGGAAGCCTCGTGGACAAAGTGAGGGTGTCCAGCCTACTACAGTCTTCTCTGCAGTGGTGGCTTCATCTTCCGAATCTGCTGCATGGGGTGCCTTTTCAAACACCTCCACACTCTCAGGTGCTGACAACCGATGCTTCTCTTCAAGGTTGGGGGGCACATTGCCAAGGAGCATGTACTCAAAGCCTGTGGTCTCCTTGGGAGGCTGCACAGCAGATCAATTTCTTGGAACTCAGAGCTATCCGCTTTGCCCTGAGAACTTTTTCCCATCTCATCTCTCACCAGTCCGTCTTGGTTCAGACGGACAATCAAGTTGCTATGTTCTATGTGAACAAACAAGGGGGCACAAGGTCCCGCCTTCTATGTCAGGAAGCACAGAAACTGTGCTCCTGGGCAGTCACTCACGGCATTCTTCTCAAAGTGGTCTATCTCCCAGGTCAGGAAAATTACCTGGCGGACAGATTGAGCAGGATCCTGCAGCCGCACGAGTGGCAGTTGAATCCTCTAGTGGTTCAACGGATCTTCCTGAGATGGGGTCTTCCAACCATGGATCTCTTTGCCAGTCCTCTGAACCGTCAACTTCCCAGGTTCTGTTCCAGGCAGCCGCATCCTCTCAAGAGTTGCAGCGGACGCGTTTCTCATTCCATGGTCTACAGGCCTTCTATATGCATTTCCTCCCACGCCTCTGGTGTCCCAGACGCTATTCAAGGTGCGCAGGGACAAGGCCTCGCTGATCCTGGTGGCCCCCAGGTGGCCAAGGCAACCCTGGTTCCCACTTCTTTTGCAACTAGCGGTGGACACTTCTCTTCCTCTGGGGATGCAACTCAATCTCCTGTCTCAGGAGCAGGGGTCTCTCTTACACCCCAATCTCCAGTCCCTCAATTTGATGGCCTGGCTGCTGAAAGGGTAGTTCTAGAGCCTTTACTATTGCCTAGAGAAGTGGAGGACGTAGTCTTGGCCTCTAGAAGGCAGTCCACCAGAAAGTCTTATGCCCTTAAGTGTCGTAGATTCTCTACCTGGTGTACTCAACACAACGAGAATCCTTTCTCATGCCTGGTACCAGTGGTGCTGCAATATTTGCTTCACCTGTCCAACCTAGGCCTTAAGTCCAATTCTGTTCGAGTTCATCTTAGTGCTCTTTCAGCACACCACTCACAGGTGGAGGGTCAGTCTCTATCCAGCCATCCTTTGGTGGCTCGCTTCCTCAGAGGCCTACTTTTGCTTAAGCCTCCAGTGCGTCCACCTGCCCCTGAATGGGATTTAAATGTGGTCTTGCAGCGGCTTACTTGCCCGCCATTTGAACCTATGGCTACTTGCCCTCTGCGTTTTTTCTCCTGGAAAGCGTTGTTTCTGGTAGCCCTTACCTCGGCAAGGCGAGTGAGTGAGCTTCAGGCCCTAGTATCAGAAGCACCATATACTAGGTTCTATAGGAACAGAGTAGTCTTACGGACTCACCCTAAGTTCCTTCCAAAGGTTGTCTCCTCCTTCCACCTCAATCAGGAGGTGGTTCTTCTGACTTTCTTTCCCAGGCCTCATGCCAGCCGGGCTGAGATGGTCTTGCATACCCTGGACTGTAGGAGGGCGTTGTCCTTCTACCTTGACCGTACGCGGGAGCACCGGAGGACGGTTCAGCTCTTCGTCTCTTTTGACCCCAATAAGTTGGGGTTGGCTGTCTCCAAGCATACTTTGTCCATATGGGTATCTGACTGCATCGCCTGGGATTACAGGGCAGCTGGCTTCTCGTTGCAGGGTCGAGTTACGGCTCATCATGTCAGGGCGAAGGCTGCGTCAGTGGCTCATCTCCACTTTGTTCCGTTGGCAGACATCTGCAGGGCTGCTACTTGGTCTTCAAGCCAGACTTTTGCGGCCCACTACTGCCTTGAGAGGGAGTTCCGCAGGGACAGTGCTTTCGGGCAACTGGTACTCCATAGTCTCTTTGGGGTTTAGGCAACTCCTACCCTCCGGCCCTGGTGTTGGGCTACCGTTCAGGGGCGTTATCAGAGAAGATTCTGTTCTTACATGCTGAGGCTCTAGAGGGAGCTCATTGTTTCGGTTTGGGGCCTCTGGTAGCCCTGAGCTGGGGAGTCCCATATGTGAGGACTGACTTCCTGCTTGGTCCTGGAGAAAGAGTAGTTACTCACCTGTAACAGGTGTTCTCCAGGAGCAGCAGGAATCAGTCCTCACAACCCTCCCTCCTCCCCTTGGAGTTGCAGTCATATGCTTTATTTTTGCTATTTTTGCTGTCTTTTCGCTATGTCATCAGACTGAGCAAGATGGCACCCTTGGGCGGGAAGGGGACCGCACATGCGCGCTGCATTCCCAAAGGCTTTCTTTGAAAGCTGGGGAAATGCTCCGCACGGGGGCTCCGTCGGCACCGACATCACCCATATGTGAGGACTGATTCCTGCTGCTCCTGGAGAACACCTGTTACAGGTGAGTAACTACTCTTTACTGCCAGGTTGCCATCAACACCATGTTTTGCCCACCAACATTTTTGTTTCCTCCTTTCCCCCTTTTTAGGCGCATTACACTTAAGCAATACCACCTGTTGGGGAATGTTCATCCATCTGTCTGTCTTATCCATATATTCATAAGCATCTTTTGGTGCAAGTGCTAAAAAATAAATGTATAGGTCTTTGGAAAAACGTAGTGGGAATCCCCGCTGCCACCAGCACAGAGAGGAGAGTGGCCCCAGAAGAGCCAGTGGGAGTCTCCAGCTCCTGTCGGCACAGAGCATGTTGAAAGAAGTACCAGAGGGAGTCCCCGGCCGCCGCCGTCACGGAGTGACTGCCCATCAGAAATGGAGCAAGATGGTGGAGTTAGAGAGGAAGAATGCAGAAGATATAGGGGAAGGCAGAGGGGCAGAGCAGAAGGGAAGCGGTAGGATTAAAGAGAAGAAAAAAAAAGAGGGGGCGGGAACATGGATAGAGCATGAGAGGGGAGCAGATTTAAAGAGTAGAGAAGGAAAGTGAGCTAGGTAACACCCACACACCTCCCAACTGACAGCTCCATGACACTCTGCCCATGGAGATACACACATCATGCCACTGATATACAGACATTCCACACACAACCAGCTCACATATACCATTAGTCATTATTCACACTATGCTCACCTGCCCACACATTCCTTGCTTACCCTACTGTGAGACATGTTACCATGACTGTTTCAACTAAATCCCCCATCATACATGTTTGAGTCTGTTAATGGAGGAAAGGGGACATGTGCCATTGTCACACTAAGTGGCATGTGCTAGTACCATGTGTGTGGCTGCATTACCAGTGTGGGGGAGGGGGCCAAGCCCGCACCAACTTCAGGGGGCAGGCCTGTGCATCTCTCCCCCTGCAGTTAGCACAGGCCCATGACGCAGCACCACACAAGTCTGCACGCAGGCGCTTTTAATGCCACTCATATAGGTGGTGGTATGTGCACCCACTTTAAGGGCAGCAAGCACGGTTAGTGTGACTAATGCTCTTGCTAGCCACAACTTGCTGTCAACACTTCCATTCTGTCCCTGGCCTGCCCAGTTCCCAGCCATCATGCGCAACACCAGTAGCAAAGGATTTTTAGCACAGGGCCCCGCACTGTTTAAATGGTGCGTTTACCACAAGTTAAATCCTACACTACAGGATATCACACACTAGTAAACATGCCCCAAGTGTGCACTGTTCAACTTGTTTTTCAAAGGCAACCCATAGCTAGGGATTTGCACCTGTAAGAACTGCTCTCCTGCTTGTTCTCGGAGAAAGCAGAGTTCCCTGATGATAGCAGGATACCAGTCCTCAAAAAAACCTTGTCACCACCTGAAGACATAGGCTTTGTAATAAAGGGTCTTGTCTTCAGCTCCATTGGATGATGTCACTCACGTGAGGACTTGGTATCCTCCTGTCCTCAGAAAAGACTTGTTAATAGCTAAGCAACTTTGCTCACTATTAGATCAATTTTCAAAACTACTTCTGAAATTGGCAATAAGTGCAGACTGGATAAGTGATTTGTTTAAAATGCCATCAAAAGGAATGCAATCATTTTTGGTGTATAAGATGCTGTGAAGGTAATTTTCTCCAGGAACAAGCAGGAAGTCAGTCCTCACATATGGGTGACGTCGGGAGATGCCATCACGCATGCGTGGTCCCATTCCTGCCCAAGGATGCCATCTTGCTCAGTCTCCTTTTTCCCACGGAGCCCTTCAGACTTTTGTCTGGCTTGTTCCCGGAAAAAGTTTATTTTTCTCTCCGAGTTTCATACTCATCTCTGATATCGCACCGGTACTCTTCCCGCCACCGACTCGTTGCCTTGGTGTCGAGTTTGGTTATATTTTTGTAGTTTTTGTTCTTTTTCTGACATCTTCGCACCTTTTTTCTCCCACTGATAGCCCAGAGAGTCTTCGACCTCGCAGTGGTATTTTTTTCCCCCATGGCTACCAGTGACTTTAAGAAGTGTGATCGGTGCTCTAAAATTATATCTTTGACCAACACAAACGACTGCCATCTCCGCTGCCTTGGGCCAGACCACGACCCGGCAGCCTGCGGTCTCTGCAAAAGGATGTCCAGTAAGGCCCTCAAGAGCCTCCAGCAGCAGCAAGACAAGTTTTTCCCCGAGTCCCCCAGTGCCTCCAAAGGCCAGGACCTCATCAGAGGCCTTGTCGTCTCGGGCGGAAGCCCCCCAAACCCGAGCCTCGTCGTGGGTCCTCAGAAAGGGGATCTCCCTCGAGGGAACCCAGGAAGAAATCCTTGAAGGTGGAGTCCTTGGCTAGTTCCAACTCGCTGGTTGCTCCCTTGCCCCGGTCACGCAGTCCATTCATCTAAGGCTTCGGAGAGGGAGCGGCCTGCAAAGGTCCCCTGAAAGGATCCGACCGTGAACCGGCCTCAGTCCCCAGACAGCATCCTTATCAAGACTTCCCCTTCGGGGGAGCCGGCATCGGGCCCGAGTCCCTCGGTGCCCGCGCCGAAGGCTGCGGAGCCTTCTGGTTTGGAGTCCAGAATGGCAGCCCTGGAGTGCATTTGTTTGCCTTCATGGACCAACAGCAGGTGCTGTCGTCCGGCATGACCGGTTCATCCACCCTGACCACCAGGCTCTCGATGTCCAAGATATCCCCGGAGGCCGACCCGATCCTTGTGGTCCTTTGGCCTCGTCGATTCTCGGCCAAGGTCATGATCCTAGTCCCGTTCGACGGGACCCCGGTCATCCCCAGCAAGTATGCCGGGCGCCGTCCGCAGGGCATCGGGGACCCCAAGGCCCGCAGAGCAGCCCTCCAAGTCCTCAACAGACTACTCCAAGTGGGAGACGGAGGATGACGAGTCCCCTGATACTCGTTGCCACCGTGATGTCCCAAATGACTCTCCCGTCTCAGAGTCTCGACGGCAGTCCCTGCCAGAGGATATGGGCTTCCTTGATTTCGTCAAGGATATGTCAAAGGTCCTGGCATTCCCTACCGAGTCGGAGGAGGACCCTTAGGCAGATGAGTTGGAAATCGTCCAGTATGAGGCTCCTCCAAGGGAATCGCTCACGGTGCCCATTCCTCCCATCCTGGAATGGCTGATGCTCCGGATGTGGGAGACACCAGCTTCGGTAGCAGTGGTGAGCAAGCGGCTCGACTCAATGTACCGAGCCCATCAGAGCCTGGGTTTCCAAAAGTCACTGCTGCCGCATAACCCCATGGTGTTGGAGTCGGCCATGCGTTCAGCCAATAGACGCATTCCTCGATGCCCCCCCCCCCCCGACAGGGAGACCCCCGCACCCTGGATGCCCTTTGTAGAAAGTGCTGCCAGGGCTCAATGCTCATCGGCCGCATCCAGGCCTACCAGCTGTACATGGGCATGTACCTGAAAGACCTGGTGAAGGAACTCGCCGGGTTCTCAGCTGGTCTCTCCGAGGAACCCATGCAGCGATTCAAGAGCCTGGCCAGAGCAGTCCGTGAATGCTCCAAATTCATATCTCGAGCGGCCTATGACAGGATCGAGTCGGCAGCTCGAATAGCGGCGGCTGGCATCGGTGCATGCCGCCAAGCTTGGCTACAGTCATCCAACCTCAAGCAGTGGGTTCAGGACAAATTGGTCGATGTCCCCTGCCAAGGAGAGAACCTCTTTGGCAGACCCATGACCGACAAGGCTGCCGAGCTGGAGACCGAGTTCATGACAAGGACCAGGCTCTCTAAAAAGACCGCTGCCCCTCCCTGACGGAAGGGCTCAGGTAAAAAGTCTTTTTACCTGAGGAAGGGAACTGCTTACAGAAATTACCCACCTTTTCAGGCCTCCCCAGCTCCCCAACAGAGTCAGCAGACCAAGGGACATGGGCATGGCCCTCATAAGCAGAAGGCTCCAAAACCCCAGGCACCAGCTGTGGCCCAGCCAGGGGGATGCTTTTGACTCCTTGAGCATAGCCTATCTACCCCCAGGAGATCAGCAGCCCACAGCGGGACGTCTGGCCCTCTATGCCCAGAGGTGGTTGACCATCATCACCGACTCCTGGACACTTTGGTTAGTCAGGGAAGGTTACCTCCTCCACCTGACTCAGACCCCCCCCCCCCCTTATTTCCCAGGAGAGCCCCTCAAGTCTCCTCCCTTCACCGGGACCTTCTACTGAAGACGTTGGCGGGACTTCTTGAGGACAAAGCGGTGGAACCGGTGCCCCACCATCTCCTCATCCCAAAAAGGACAGGGGGGCCTAAGGCCCATCCTCAACCTGTGCAACCTCAACAAATTCCTGGTGAGGGACATGTTCAGGATGCTCTCCCTTGGAACATTGCTGCTATACCTCCAGCAGGGAGACTGGCTATGCTCCTTAGACCTCAAGGATGCTTATACTCACATCCTCATCCACCCCAACCACAGGCAGTACCTGTGGTTTGTAGTAGGGGGCAGGCACTTTCAATACAGGGTACTCCCGTTTGGCCTAGCCTCTGCCCCAAGGGTCTTCACAAAGTGCCTCGCAGTCGTGGCCGCCGCCTTCCAGCTCCAGGGGATCTTTGTTTTTCCCTAACAGGACGACTGGCTCATAAGGGGAGGCACAACCTTGGAGGTGCAGCAGGCCACCTCTCGCACCATCCAGGTTCTGCAACACTTGGGCTTGTCATGAATTACCCCAAGTCTCGCCGCCTCCCGACCCAGTGCCTGGAGTTCATAGGAGCAAAGCTAGACTCCCTCCATTCAACGGCTTTCCTGCCCAAGGATCGAGCCGATCGGCTCCAATCCCTTGCTCGGGACGTACAGTACCGTCCCTCGGTGCCCGCTTGGCTTCTTCTGCACCTCCTCAGACACATGGCCTCCACGGTCCATGTCACCCCAGACGCTTACCTCCGCATGAGGGCAGCACAGTGGTGTCTCTGGGACCAGTGGTCACAGGCCACGGGTTGCTTCTGGGACAGAGTCTCTGTAACCCACCAACTGGCGGACTCCCTGGTCTGGTGGCAGTCTCTCCAGCAGCTCGAGGCAGGCATGCCTTTTCAAGCCTCAAGCCCCTCAAGTATCCTCACCACAGGCACCTTCCAGCTAGGCTGGGGAGCCCACTGCGGAGAATTCCGCCCCCAGGGCAACTGGTCACCAGACGAGAGCACCCAGTAGATCAACCTCCTGGAGCTCCGAGCCATACGCTTAGCCCTGCGAGTTTTCTGTCACCACCTGTGTCACCAGCCGGTGCTGGTCCAGATGGACAAGCAGATGGCGATGTTCTACGTGAACAAACGGGGGCACGGGGTCTCATATCCTTTGTCAGGAGGCACTGGTCTGCTCGTACGCAATCCAACAAGGTATCTGCCTGCGGGCAGTGTACTTGCCAGGCCAGGACAACCTTCTGGCTGACAGGCTGAGCAGAATCCTCCAGCTGCACGAGTGGCAGCTGGCCCTCAGGGTAGCTAGTCGGCTTTTTCAGCTCTGGAGGGGACCCGTGATGGACCTGTTCGCCAGCCCAGACAACTTTCAGTTGCCCCGCTTCTGTTCCTGGCAGGCCCACCCCTCCAGGGCCATGGCGGCCTTGGTGACAAACTTGCACTCTGTCCCTATGGTGGACATCTGCCAGGCCGCCACCTCATCTTCAGTCCATACCTTCGCAGCCCAGTACTGCCTGGAAAGGGAGTCCCGACGGGACAGTACCTTCGGCCAGGCTGTGCTTCGTAACGTTTTCTGGGTCTAGGCAACTCCTACCCTCCAACCCTTCTGTGTTCAGGCTACCGAAGTGCTGGTTTCATCGGACACAGGGGAAAGTGCTGGTTTCATCGGACACAGGAGTCCTACTGTGGTTTGTGGACATGTGCTAAATTGCTGCTGCTTGTGGTTCCCCGTGAGGGAGCCCCTATTTTTGCTATGGGCTTTCAGTAGCTTGTAGCTGGGGAGTCTCATATGTGAGGATTGACTTCCTGCTTGTTCCTGGAGAAAGCATAGTTACTCATCTGTAACAGGTGATCTCCAGGAACAAGCAGGAATGAGTCTTCACATATGGGTATGTCGGTACCGATGGAGTCTGCGCGGGAACGCTCCCCAGCGTCCAGTCAGAACGCTTTTGGAAGCATCCCAACACGCCTGCTTGCTGCCTTCCTGCCTTTCCCAACTGTCTCTCCTCAGTTTTCATTTTTCCGCGGAGCCGGCAGGATGTCGTCCTGTCACTGCAGAAAATTCTTCCTTTGTTTTTGGTTTTTCTTGTGGTCGCGTCTACCTTCCCTCGATGCACTGGTACCGCCGGTGTTTCTTTTTCTTTTTTTTCTGCAAATTTTTCCCCGTGTGGGAACTTTTGTTCCTGTTAGTGCCTGACAGGTTTCGGCCTGCTAGGCCTCTTCACTTTCCCTCAGGGAAATGCTAGCCACTAGAATGTGTATTAATTGTGGCACTTACAAATTAGTTTTAGACACCCATAATTGGTGCCTTCAATGTTTGGGACCTGAGCACCATCCGCTGGAGTGTCCCTCCTGCACTTTTATTTCTACAAGAAGTTTTCAGCATCGAGCTCAACTCGATACGCCGTTCCCCTCAGACCTGAGGGTACCAGCTACATCTTCTTTTTCGCAGGATCAGGTAACCAAACAAAAGTCTGTACAGACTAGCCAGTCCTCAGGTGGTAGATCTCATGTACTCCATAGAGATGCCTTTGGGCTTGCCCCCGAGGACATTTTGGCTTTAAAACCCCGGCGGGAGGCTTCTACCTCCAAAGCACTAACGGGGTTTCAGGCTGTTCCCGGGGTTTTCACCTTGGTGAACATGCCTGAGCCATGTCCGGTGGTGGTATCCGCTTTGAGCGGTGCCGGTACCCCGGCATCGGCAATGGTGCTGGATGAAACATTCCACACCGATGATCGCAGTCGAGCGCTCTCGGTATCCTCGGTGTCGTTAGAGCCGCTACCGACCAGTCTTCCCACATCGGTCCCGGTACCGATGCTGGTATCCATGTCGGTACCCTCCAGGTATGCATCGATAGACTCGCTTCTTTCGATGCCGAGTCTAGAATCAATCTCTAGTCTGGATGATTGGGTACCGACCCGTCTCGGTACCGACTGCAGACGGTACCGTAGACATTCCACCGATGATCAACATCTGCCACATTCGGTTTCCACGGTACCAATAGTGCCATTACAGACTGATCTTCATATATCGGTGTCACTGACGGTACCGATCCCGGTACCGGTATCGACATCAACATCGGTGTCGGTACCTCCCATGCTCCTTTCAGCCGGCTTGCTTCCCTCCATACCGAGTTTGGAATCGATCCCTAGCATGGACGATTTGCTACCGATCAGTTGCGGTACCGCTTTTCAGCGGTACTGACAACTATCTTTCAAAGATAATCCGATACTCCACCCCTCCAGATCTTCTCTTCTACAGAATCTGAATAAACCGGTGGATGCTAGAACTAGTTCTTCAACAGATCTATTTCTTCCTCCTCTTCCTCGAACTCCCCTCTGGGGAGATTTCTTTTCAAGCTTTCCTGCTTGATATGGCCAAGTCTCTGGCCATTTCCATACCTGGTCAAGACCCTGCACCAGGGGATCCACAACCTACACAGATCCCTTATAATCCACAGGAAGTCATTATGTTTCCTTTGCATCAAACCTTGTAGGATCTTTTATTTAGAACGTGGGAAACTCCTCTAATGGTATCCCCACCTTCTAGGGCAACTGATCTCCTATACAGGGTGCCCCCTTCTCCAGGTTTTCAAAAGCCTCAGCTCCCTCATCGTTCTCTTGTTGTAGAATCAGCAATGAGGCGTGTTAAGAGTACTAAGAAGCACTCTTCTTATCCGCCAGGTCGTGAGGCTAAGACACTAGATGCCTTTGGACGTCAAACTTTCCAGGCATCTATGCTTTCAGCAAGAATCCTTTCATATATTTTCTATATGGGATTATCTCTGGAGGAGGTCACAAAAGATTTATTGCTTTTGACCCCTTTCCTCCAAGAGCCTAAAAGAGCAGATTTTTCTATGTTAGTCAATCATGCTCAAAATATTTCTAAGTTCCTTACTTGTGCTTCCCTAGACTCTTTCGAGTCTGTTAGCAGAACCTCTGCTATAGCCATAGGAGCACGACGTAGAGCCTGGCTCCAAGCTTCAGACTTGGACAAATCTGTACTAGATATACTGGGAAATGCTCCTTGCACTGGAGAGAATCTCTTTAATAAAGAGACTTTACTCCAGGCTGCTCAGTTAACCACTGACACTATTGCTTTCAGAGGCTTGTCTATGCCTTCCTCTATCCCAGTTTGTAGAAAGTCTTCTAATAAGCTTTGTTCCCTTAATGGGAGAAGGTTTTATCCATCTTCTACCCATCATGCAGATCCTCCCAGGCAAGGGAAACAATCAACCAGGGTCAGGAAATCACAACCTCAACGGGTTCAGCAAACCCAGCAGCCGCAGGGTTGCTAATAGAGTCTTCCCTGAATCCTTTTTCCTGTTTGAGGTTTGGATCCTGTAGTTTGCTTCCTACCACTACAAGCATCTACATCAATTCCATCCTAACTTTACATATGTCCCTCTTAGGGGGACATCCTAACTATCAGCTCCATCAGCTTCTTAAGTTGATTATGCTCTACAGGTTATACAGTTACTCCTCATCCTCTGGACTACTCAGAGGAGTAACAACTGTCAATAAGGTTGCCTTTACCTTTGACTTTTTCTCCTGTATCCGCATATCTCATATTACTTCAAAGATTTACTCCACCGTAAGTCTTCTTTTCAACTCTGCCACTCTTACTAAGACATTTCGTCTGTAAGAGTGATACCACTTGACTGAGGGCTTCTCCTTAAGCCCTAGGTTTTCTTTCAGAGTTGTCTCCCCCATGCATTCTTAATTTTTCTGGCAGCTCTCAGACAATAGTGGAGTCTTACCACTCCTACTTATGTCTGTATTTCTTTCCCAATCTTGAGACATAAGATTTCTACTGCTGCCCTATCAATAGTTAGAACTGCAAGGGTTCTTACTGGCTAGACCACTGACTTGCTGACCAAGCCACCAGGGCTTGTTCTCCAATTTCAATGGTTCTGGCCTTACCTCTAGGTCCCAGAAGGTTTTAAAACCTTTTCTGGCTATTGTTGCAGACACATTACCTTATCTTCTATCCTTGGGCTTGGCGGAATGGTTCATGATACCTACTGGCTCTTAATCACCAGTTTTTCTTCTAATTAACCTGCAACATGCTCTCTGCATCTCTTCGGAGCAGCTCTACACTATTGGGCCTTGTTAGAGAGCACATGATGTCAGATGGTTAGGAAGGGCTTTACCTAGTCATGCCTGCTGGGTTCTCCCTGCCCTTACCATTTTTCCATTAAAGGCTTCTTAAATAAACACAAGCCTTTAATTAAGAGAATACCTAAAGAATTATCCAATTACCTGGGTTGCTTCACATCTCCAGGGGACCCCTTCACCAGGGATGGGTTTTTCTATCAGTATAGACAATCCTTGTCTTGTCTTTTCCTTCCGTCCTCAACTCTTCATGGCGTAATCCATGTTGAGCACAAGAATGCACCATACCCCTTTTTACCCTCATCAGGGGTACATATGGTATTTTTATTGCATCTTTTCTCCAGCTACCTGCTGGAGTTATGGAAGGATTCAGACTTACTATCTGCAGATTTACAACATCCTCTGCATTTTCCAGGTAGGTCTCCATTCTTGGTTGTCCCTGAACTAGAGTTCTTAGAGGACTTTAGACTTCTCTTGCCAGTGAGAGAACTCCCTGGGCTTCCTATCCATACCCAGGAAGTACAGATTCTCTAACTATCTTCCCAAGCAGGTACCTCCCTCCTTGTGGTTAAATAAATCTTTCTCTCTCCACATACCCTATGTGCGGACATGGGTATGTATACATACATACATATATATATATATATATATAATTGCATGTATATGGACATCTGCATGTCTATGCTTATATATATCTATATATATTTTTTATATACAGATATGAGGGATGTATCTCTATTTCCCTATCTATATATATATATATGCTTCGCAATATATGATAGTGGGTAGATATATCTCTATATACTATTTCCATCTGTCTGCCTAGATATATATATACTTATACATATATATATATATTCCCCTACGGACTCGACAGATACTCTCTATCCCTTTCCATGCTGTCCCAGCATACTTAGGGTTCTCCATAATCAACCACTTCCTTTAGTAGTTGAGGAGTTTTTTGTACCATGCCTTTCAGTTTAGGTACACCTGAAGCCCTCCATATACTTCCTTTCCAATTAGAAGGGACTTTCTGACTCTTCAGAAGATGAGAGGCTGCACTGCCTCATCACTCTTCTTTGTTATCGGATATAGGGATCTTTAAAGCTCCCTTCTCCTATAAGAACTTTGTCCATTTAAAGTCAAAAGAGCTTCAGTTTTTATCTAATAGGGACTTCCGCGTTTTCCGCAAAGTCCTACCTCATTGAACTACCCCAGTTCCACTGGGTTTGTTTCTTCTCACCCTAAGGGTTCTAACCTCAACCTGTTTTTTTGTACAGTTATCTACCTCTCTTGCATTGAGGTACTCCCTGGGGATATTCTGTTGGTTCATATCCACAAATCCACATGAACCTCCATATACCCCTTTACAAGATCACCAGGTGAGGTCCAGGTTGGTTTATTGCTCCCAATATTACCACTAAGTATCACCTGCACAGAGACTCCTATCTAGGCATCCTGTTTGGTCCTGCTGTTCCACAGCACATCTTTTTAGTTCAACTCCTACCCTCCATCCCTAGGATGCCTGGGGTTTCGGTAAAATAGCATGGCTCTCAAATTCGCAACATGCTAGGACTCCTCCAGGCATCTCAGCTTGGAAGTCCCCATATGTGAAGGCTCATTCCTGCTTGTTCCTGGAGATAGCACAGTTAACTTACTTGTAACAGGTGATCTCTGGGAACAGCAGGAATAAGTCTTCACAACCCACCCACCTCCCCTAGGAGTTGCATTTTTCTATCTCTATCTTTCCCTTTCTCTCTCTCTCTTTGTCTCAGCTTTAAAACTTAACTGAGGAGAGACAGTTGGGAAAGGCGGGAAGGCAGCACGCAGGCGTGTTGGGATGCTTCCAAAAGGGTTCTGATTGGACGCTGGGGAGCGTTCCCGCGCAGACTCCGTCGGTACCGACGTATCCATATGTGAAGACTTATTCCTGCTGTTCCCAGAGATCACCTGTTACAGGTAAGTAACTGTGCTTTCTCCGGGGACAGCAGGAATCGGTCCTCAGAACCCTCCCTCCTCTCCTTGGAGTTGCTCCTTTACCATCTTTTATTTTTGCCATTTTAGCTATGTCATCTGATTGAGCAAGATGGCACCCTTGGGCAGGAAGGGGACCACGCATGCATGGTGGCATCTCCCAAAGACTTTCTTTGAAAGCTGGGGGGATGCTTCCACGAGTGCTCCGTCTGTGCTGATGTCACCCATATGTGAGGACTGATTCCTGCTGTCCGCGGAGAACACCTGTTACAGGTGAGTAACTACACTTCCTAGTCATCTATCTAGTCCAGTCCCTTAATGCTGGGTTGTGCTCCTATTCCTGCAGCTTGGAGACTAAGTAAATCCAACTCTTGATGACGTCAGGATATATATAGAACTGGCACAGCTCACCAGCCTCAGTTTTTACTTAGTCTCCAAGCAGCTGGAGTGAAGCAGCAAGCTTGCAGTTTAGGAGAGACTTAGCATTGAAAGGGTTTTTGCTTTCTTTGCCTGGGGCAATTTGTTTAATTTAATTTAATTTGGGTTTTCTTCAGTGAGTTAGTTTGGGTGGCCCTCTCCCCTCCGTTCCTCCCCCCCCAATCCGGCAGAGGAGACTTACAGCGAGCCTGCCGTTTTTTTTTTTTAAAAGATAAAAAATAAAGGATATAAAAGGAGGGGGAAAAAGCAGCGGCGTTTGAGGCAGCGGAGGTGGCTGAGCGCGGGGGCAGAAAGTTTGCGGCCTCCTTTCCCCTCGGACCGCCTAGCTGGGCAGAGTAGCGGCGAGGGACGACGGCGTGGAGCCCTGCAGAAGAGGTTTTTTGCTTCTTGGGGGGGGAGAGCAGCAGCGGGGCCCGCGGCCTCGTGCAGCGCGTTGCGGCCTGGTGCGAAGGAGAGTTCCCGCTCTGGCCATCGCGCGCTTTTCAGCCGCGTTCCGTTCCTTGCCTCGGGGAGGTGAGGGAACGGTGCAGAGCATGGTAGGAGCCGGAAGGCAAGCCTTTCTTGACCTTGCTTTAGGTTTTATAGAGAAGTTAGAGATAAATACCTATATAGGTTTATCTTGGTATATAGATAGAAATTTTAAGGTTCCTGTTTGAGTTTTCTTATTGCATAGCTTATTAAAAAAAAAAAAAAGAAAACAAGGAGTAGGAAGTAGAGGTGTACAATGCCTGCGCGTCCGCAGTGCCTTGTGTGTGGGGCCCGCAGGGGTGCGGTGTCCGACACTGGAGTGTGCAGGGGCTGTGCGCTGGAGGCTGCCTCTGTGGAGCAGGAGCTCCAGGACAGTGGTAAGCAGTCTCTTCTAGCTTCTGGGTCTGTGGATACAGAGGAAGTTTTGGAGGGGGCCCTTGGGAAGGTTTCGCTGCCCTCCTTGTCGGCGGGACAGCAGGTATCTTCCCAGGCATTGCCAGGCACTTCCTCGGGGGAGTGAAGTCCCGGCGGTTTTTCCCCGGAGTTTGTGCTGTTGTTGCATAAAGCTTTCTGTATGCGGCAGCAGGAGGCCCAAGTCCCTTACAAGAGGGGGGCAGAGGGAAAGCCGTTGGTTCCGGACCTGCCGGCCAAGAGGGCGAGAACAGCTGAAGAAGAGCCCTTTTCCCCGGATTCTGAGCTGCTAGACTCAGATAGGGATCTGGGGGAAGAGGAAGAGCTCGAGGAAGGCGAGATCCAGGAGGAACAGGCGAGAATTGTGAGAGTTTTTCGCCGTGAGGAGTTGCCTGCTTTGATTGGGGAATCATTGAAGGTGCTTAATATGTCCACGGGAGAACAGGAGAATGAAGAGGCCCTGGAGGACCCATTGATTCTGGCGGTCAGGAAGGCTCAAAGGGTCTTCCCGGTTCACAGGGTAGTCCGGCAAATGATTCAGGATGAGTGGGATCAGCCAGTTTGCGGGGGGTACGCTCTATGGCGCGTTTGTACCTGTGGCTGGAGGCGGAAAAGGAGTTGCTAAAGCCTCCCAGGGTGGATGCGGCGGTAGCAGCAGTGACCAAGAAGACTACCATCCCAGTGGAGGGCAGTGCGGCGCTGAAGGATGGCCAGGACAAGAAGGTAGACACATTGCTGAAGCAGGCCTTCGACATTAGCGCTATGGCCCTTCAGGCTTCGGTATGTGGTGCGTGGGTGGCCCGTGCGTGCTTGAGGTGGTCTCAACAGCTGCAGTCGGCAGAGGGGCCGCAGGGGGAGCCCCCGGGCAATGCGGCTCGTATTGAGTCCGGAGCGGCCTATCTGGCTGATAGTCAGTATGACCTTATTCGTAGCTTGTCAAAGAATATGGCTTCCCTGGTGGCGGCTCGCCGTTATCTTTGGCTCCGTAACTGGGCAGCGGACGCTTCCTCCAAGTCTCGCCTTGGCAGGCTCCCTTTTAGGGGGAAGCCGTTTTTTGGGGAGGATTTAGACAAGTTGGTAAAGGACTTAAGAGAGTCTAAGGGGGGCAGGCTTCCGGAGGATAAGTCTAAGCAGGGGCACCTTTCCTCCCAAGGGCGCTCGCAGCAGAGGGATTTTCGGAGACCTTGATCGGGTAGGCAGAGCTCCTCTCAGAGGGGTAGGTTCCCTGCCAGATACCAGGGCTTCCGGGGGTTTCGAGGGGCCGGCAGAGGCTTTGGGGCCTCCTCGGCCCAGAGAAAGCCGCAATGAGATACGGGGGGCTCGGGTGGGGGTGCTGCCGGTCGGGGGTCGCTTATGGCAGTTTCTCTCCGCCTGGGCCCGGGTAACTTCCGACAGGTGGGTTCTGGAAGTCGTAGAATCCGGTTATGCCCTGAAATTTGCGAGGCTTGTCCTTCCCTTGTTCGTCCAGTCGCCTTGCAGGACGGCGGCCAAGCACTCAGCGGTGGAAGAAACCTTGGCAAGGCTGTTGGCGTTAGGGGCGGTGATCCCGGTGCCAAGGGATCAACTCGGCTGCGGTCGGTACTCAATATATTTTATAGTGCCAAAGAAGGAAGGCTCTTGGCGACCCATTCTGGATCTCAAGCATGTCAACCGGTGTCTCCGGGTTCCGCACTTTCATATGGAGACGCTGCGGTCGGTAATAGTAGCGGTGAGGCCGGGAGAATTTCTAACTTCTCTCGACCTCACCGAGGCGTATCTTCATATTCCCATCAGAGAGGCTCACCAGCAGTTTCTGCGATTCGCGGTGCCGCAGGGGCACTTTCAGTTTCGAACATTGCCGTTCGGCTTGGCGACAGCTCCTCGCACCTTCACCAAGGTCATGGTGGTGGTGGCAGTGGCCCTCCGTGAAGAAGGCATCCTCGTGCATCCGTACCTGGATGATTGGTTGATCAGGGCCAAGTCCAGGGAGGAGAGCCTGAAGGCAACGGCCAGGGTAGTGGCTCTTCTGCAGAATCTGGGGTGGGTGATCAACCAAGCAAAAAGCAGGTTAGTACCCTCTCAGGAGATCGAGTATTTGGGGGCAAGGTTCGACACCCGGTTGGACCTCGTCTTCTTGCCAGCGCAGAGGGCAGAGAGCCTACGCCTTCTGGTCAGAGAGTTCCTGGCTCGGGAGTGTCCGACAGCATGGCACTACCTACAGGTTCTGGGAACGATGGCGGCGACGTTGGATCTGGTACCCTGGGCCAGGGCTCATATGCTGCCGCTCCAGTGGGCCTTGTTGCGCCGGTGGTCTCATCAGCATCAGTCTCTGTCCATGTCTCTTCCGTGTATGGCGGCGGTCAGGGCGTCGCTGCAGTGGTGGCTCTCCCCCGGGAGTCTGGAAAAGGGGATGCCTCTGGACGCCCCTCGGTGGATGCACGTGACGACGGACGCCTGTCTGTCGGGTTGGGGGGTGCACTTCGAGGGACAATTTGCCCAGGGAAGCTGGAGCGTACAGGAGTCTCGATGGCCCATCAACCGTCTAGAGTTGCGGGCAGTGTAGTGATGGTCCTCGGAGCGTTCCGGAGTCAGGTTGTCGGCAAAGTGGTCAGGATCCTGTCAGACAACATGACGGCAGTGGCCTACATCAATCGGCAAGGAGGAACGGGCAGCCTTCTGTTGGAGGAGGAGGCGGAGGGTCTTATGAGATGGGCCGAGGACCATCTCATAGCCATCTCAGCCCAGCATGTCGCCGGAGTGGCGAACGTCACAGCCAATTATCTCATCAGGTACAGGATAGATCCAGGCGAGTGGGAGCTCAACCAGGAGGTTTTTGAGCAGATCATCCTTCGATGGGGGCCACCGGTCATGGATTTGATGGCGCGATGGGAGTCGGCCAAGACGAGCAGGTTCTTCAGCAGGAGAAAGGAAAGGATGTTGGAAGGGCTGGATGCCCTAAGTCAGCGGTGGCCCTCGGAGGGGTTGCTTTACGTGTTCCCTCCTTGGGCTCTCATCGGCAGAGTTCTGCAGAGGATAGAAGCTCATCAGGGGTTGGTGATCCTGATCGCTCCAGATTGGCCGAGGTGGCCGTGGTACGCCAATCTGGTTCGACTCTTGGCGGATCGTCCCTGGCGGCTTACGATAAGGGGGGACCTTCTCAGGCAGGGTCCGGTAAGGATGCCGCAGGTGGGTCGGTTCTCGCTTACGGCATGGCTATTGAGAGGGTAAGGCTCCTTAAGAGCCTTACCCCATGGCTATTGAGAGGGTAAGGCTCCTTAAGAGCCTTACCCTCTCAATAGCCATGCCGTAAGCCTTACCCTCCTTCAGAACCGTTCCACCAAAGCCAGGGAGTCCCACAAGGTTCCTCTCTCTCTGCGCTCTTGTTCAATATCTACATGCAGCCAATCTGTAATATCATCCGGTCCTTCAATGTTGATTGCATGTTATACGCAGACGACGTCCTGCTGTACATACCCTTCTCGACTGAGCATATGGACCTCTCCCCGCTGACAAATTGTTTCAGTGCAATATCTGACTGGCTTCTTTCTCAAAACCTCAGAATTCAACATAAGAAAACGGAAGTACTCTTCATTTCGAGGAACCCCAACTTTACCCCACCACAAGTTCTGAATGTAAAAGAGGCTGAGCTGCAATCTAAACCCTCAATACGTTACCTGGGAGTCACTTTAGATCAACATCTGGATATGAAGGCCCACATAGGAAACATAGTCAGATCGGTATACCACAAGATCCGCTCTCTTAGACATCTACGTTCCATGCTTGAACCATCTGATTTCCGGACAATTTTCCAGGCGTTGATCATACCTCATTTTGACTATGCCAATGCCATCCTACAAGGTCTTCCCCAATCTACATTGAACCCGCTGCAGCTAGCCATGAACGCGGCAGCAAGAGTCCTCCATGGAGCCTCCAGGAGCGACCACGTGACGCCTCTGCTGATACAGTTGCATTGGCTACCCATCCAGGCTAGAATAGTCTTCAAGACCTTGATAACCACTTTTGAAGCTGTTAACAACCTCTCACCTGCGTCCTTAACCTCACTCATCCAAATCACATCCCCAAATAGAGCAAGAAGATCCACATCTATAAACTCCCTAAAAGTCACGAAGGTTCTAACTGTTTGCACCAAATCGACAGCCAATAGAGCCTTTAGTCTCAGTGCCCCGAGATGCTGGAATGCATTACCTCCTGATATCCGGGCTATTAAGAGCCTACCACAGTTTAGGAAAGCCCTCAAATGCCACCTCTTCAACAAGTACCTTATAGAGCCCAATCGACATCCCCTAGAGCCCAAAGACACCCAGTGACACCAATTCCAGACATATTATGGTATCTCAACAACAAACCAAATTTGATACTCAAGCCCATAGTGGTGGTTATGTTTCTATGAAACCCTGTTCATATAACCCTATGTAGCAAGTTCTGTAAATAGTTTTACCCCTGTTATCCAAGTTTTGTACCCCGTTACCTGTAAACTCATACGTGTTAACTGTACTGAGCATTTTGTTATATGTAAACCGCGCTGATGATGAATAGTGCGGTATATAAGAGATTGTAAATAAATAAATAAATAAATAAGAGAGGTTATTCGGGAGCAGTGATTTCCACTTTGTTGAAGGTCCGCAAGCGCTCCACCTGTTTAGCTTATGTGAGGGTGTGGCGCATTTTTGAGGTCTGGTGTGAGGATCGGTGCAAGAAGACCCTGTTGGTGGAGGTTTCAGATGTATTGGATTTTTTGCAGGCTGGCCTGGAGAAAGGGCTGGCGGCCAGTTCCTTGAGGGTGCAGCTGGCGGCTATCGCTTGCTACAGGGGCAAGGTGAAGGGCAAAGCCTTAGGCCATCATCCCAATGTGATTCGTTTTCTTAAAGCGGTCAGGCGTATCAGACCACATAGGAGTGTGGTGGTTCCTTCTTGGGACCTTAATTTGGTGTTGGATTCTCTAGTCGGGGCGCCCTTCGAGCCCCTTGATCGGTCATCTCTTAAGGATTTGACTCTCAAGGCTGTGTTCTTGGTGGCCATTTGCTCCGCCAGGCGGGTCTCGGAGTTACAGGCCTTGTCTTGTCATCCTCCCTTTCTAGTTTTTTCCACGGAGAAGGTGGTGTTGAGGACGGTTCCGTCCTTTCTGCCCAAGGTAGTGTCTCCCTTTCATGTCAATCAGCCGGTGTCCCTTCCGGTCTTTGCCGGGTTAGAGCAGGGCAAGGGTGATGTTCGACTGCGTTTTTTGGATGTGTGTCGAGTGTTGAGGCGTTACCTGAAACGCACTAAGGCCTTCCACAAGTCAGAGCATTTGTTTATTTTGTTCGGAGGACCGCGCAGGGGGGAGGCGGCGTCTAAGGACACAATTTCCAGGTGGATTAGGGAGGCCATTGCTTCCGCGTATGTCCTAAAGGGAAGGCAGGTTCCGGGGGGTTTAAGAGCCCATTCCACTCGAGCTCAGGCGTCGTCCTGGGCGGAGTTTAGCTTGGTTCCTCCTTTGGACATTTGCAGAGCGGCGACGTGGTCTTCGTTGCACACCTTTGTTAAGCACTATAGGTTGGATGTGCAGGCCGCGGCGGATGCAGGTTTTGGGAGAGAGGTGCTTCGAGCCGGTTTGGCATGGCCCTCCCAAGCCTGAACTGCTCTGATACATCCCAGCATTAAGGGACTGGACTAGATAGATGACTAGGAAGAGGTAATTAGACCTTACCTGCTAATTAGTGTTCCTGAAGGATATCTAGTCCAGTCCCTGGACCCACCCGGTGTTGCTTGCGGTTCGAAGCAGTTTAGGGGAGTAGGTGGCACAGGGGGTGCCGGGTTCCCTGGAGGCTCCGCGGTTGGGGCGGTTTGGGACCGAAGCAGAGACCTCTGGGCCGTAGAGCTGCAAAGCTAGTTCGGTAGCGGCAGCACGCGCTGACAGGTAAGCCTCTTCCCCCTCTCTTGGGGGGTGCATAAGGTTTGTCCTCTCGGTAAGGGAGGGGGTGTATGGGGTTATAAGTATTATAGTTGTTTTCATGGGTTAGTGTCTCTCCGTTAGTTTGCTTTGTCAACAGGATACTGAGGCTGGTGGGCTGTGCCAGTTCTATATATATCCTGACGTCATCAAGAGTTGGATTTACTTAGTCTCCAAGCTGCAGGAATAGGAGCACAACCCAGCATTAAGGGACTGGACTAGATATCCTTCAGGAACACTAATTAACAGGTAAGGTCTAATTACCTCTTTATCACAAGTCACCTAGGTTAAATTAGGCACCTAATTTGCAGCTATCTATAAAGACAATATATATGCCTATATTCTTTTATAAAATAGCATTACAAATTCAGCAAAAATTACCACTAAAATGCACCTGCATACATGTACACCTGCTCAGAAACAAATACCTTGCACAAGGAGTTCTTTAACTAAACCAAAAAAAGTATGTTATGTATGTGTGTTTACTTACGAATGTCCGCATAAACATGAAAGAATACACTGAATTCCTTTGTTAGGAGTATCCATTATACAAGATAAAAATGTAGAGGACAGTATTCAGCCGAACACATAGCTTTAAGTGGTGGCTCCCTTGTTAGTTATGTTGAATATCCCAGACAAGTGTATTAACATAGGTCTGCTAACCATGTTAATCCCTTTGAATATCTCCTCCATAATTTATAGTGCTTGTTGCGGGGGAGGGGCATTTTATTTTCTGGTTGGTCTTTATGCATCTGTTTGCTCATACGCAAACAAAGAGATGCTTATCCCCCTCCCCCTTCCCACCTTTTCAGCAGCATTGCTTGATAGCTTCCACTAGCTTGGACACTATACCCCATTAGCCGAAGAAGAGGAAAGTTTCTGCCAGTGGGGATCCTATTTACCGCTTAAAGAAGAGGTGCATGCCTGCTGATAGGCGATGATTAGCTGGTAGAAAGAAGAGGGAGAGAGGCCTCCAGAGCACAGAAGGTTAGAAGGGGAAGACAGCAGGTAAGTGTGTGGGGGAAAGGGGGGGGCAGAGAGACTAAGAGATGGCAAGGGGGTGAGCAGAAAAGGGGAGTGGGTGGCCCTGCGGGGAGAGAGATGAAGGATAGAGGTTGGGAATGCAAGGGGAAGGGACAAAAGGGGAGCATATGGAAAGAGAACAGAGGTGGAGAGGTACTCAAGGAGGTAGTGCAGGGAAAAGTACATGAGGGGGAAGAAACCAGAATGTTTGTTTTATATGCCAAGAAGCATACTCCCACCGCCACACCAAATATACATGCAGACACACACCTCACTCCCACACCTTACCCCCACACCAAATACATGCACACACACATCCCCCATCCCCCTCTACATATATGCACATGCACACGCTCCCCCTCTACACTATGCCATACCACATACATGTGCATGTCCAAACACCCCCCCACTCGTATCACATGCAGGCGCATACCCACACCACACACAAACATCTCTCCCACACTGTGCACACCACACACATGCACATGTCCACACACATCCTACTTCTGCTACTACTACGTACTTCTACTTATCACTTGTATAGCACTACAAGGCATATGCAGCAGGTACATATACACTTAAGAGACAGTCCCTACTTAGTAGAGCTTACAGTCTATTCAAGACAGACGAGTACAACAAACACAGAACTAGGGTAGAACTAAGAGGAAATGATTATAACACACATGGATGGTAAACAGGAGAATAAGGCGGTCAGGATCCAAAAACAGTCTTGAAAAAGTGGGGTTTTAGCATGGATTTGAATAGGACCAGAGATGTCCTGTTAATTTCTCCCCTACCCTCACACCCCTTCTACCCCCACACCATATGCATGCTAGCAGATACATAGCCCACCCCCACACTACACCCCCTCAGAGCAAACATCACACCCCTACAGGCCACATCCTTCACACAGATAGGGACATACCATTCTCTCAGTATAACACACCCCGTTCCTCCCCCCTCCCCGACATGGACATATGCACACAAAAGCATGCAACTCACACCTCTACTACTACTGCCATACCTCTCATTATACATCCAAGGGTGGCATGCATGTGTGTATCATGTTGTACCGCTACATAGACACACATTCATAGATTATACTTTCTCAAGATAGTTGCAAATATGTGCAGAATCTGACTCATACAGGCCCAGATCCACTGCTGTGTTAATGGAACATATTTAACTTGTGTCTTCGCACCCAGTCCTCCCAGAGACACATGTGAGGAAAGGGAAATGCACTATTTTATCACACTATAAATGTGCAATTTCAAATTGTTATGGCTTAGTTTTATTAATGAAAGCTACTGAACATTTTTTCTTTTCATTTCCCTTCATGAAGATTAAATTGTGCTAAATAGTATCCATTTACCTTATAATTCATTTTTATTTTGTCCTTTCAACTTTAGCTTTGTACCTCATTTGTTTTCTGTAGCTGCTTTGCACTTCATTTTAGATTTTCTTTAAACAGAACAATGAGAGATTGCTGAACAGTGTATGTACAATACCTGTTGATAATTTTGACCAGGAGATGGTGCTACAAGGTTGTTTGCTAAAAGGCATTGCACTTTTTAAGCAACATACATTCAATATATTTATTTCAAATATTTACTTTTCAAATATTTAATCTAAATACAGTAATAGTTTGAATTTTTCTGTGTTAATAACCTCTGCACATTCTAGTGACTTGAGTCTATTTGTATGATTTCAGTTTGAAAACTAAGGGCCTGCATTTTACCTTCCACTAGGAGGGCTTTTGCTTGGCCTACATGGAGGATGACACCTAAAAGGCAAAAAGTGCTCTTACTTATTTATTTATTTAGTATACATTTGTATACCGCTACTTCCAGCGATCAGCAGCGGTTTGATTACAGATTGGAAATTGTCAAATCATGACGGGAAATTTTGGGGTATACACACATTGATTAGACAGGAAGGCACTGCACACATTGGTAAGGTCATAAGGAGGTTCAGAAAATACATATGTACATTTTTACATAATTTTACAAAATTTTATATACAGGCACTCTTTCAATTTAGGACATCTCGTAGCTCCCTGGGATTTTACTTCAAATTGTATTGATCTCCAGGAACAAGCAGGAATAAGTCCTCACATATGGGTACGTCGGTACCGACGGAGCCCGTGCGGGAAAGCTCCCCAGCTTCTTAGAATAGAAGCTTTTGGGACCTCCCACTGCACATGCGCACTGCCTTCCCGCCTTCCTGAACAGCTCTCCTCAGTTTCTCTTTTTCCGCGGAGCCAGCAGGTCGTGTTCCTGTCACCGCTGAAGAAATTGTTATTTTATTTGTTTCTTTAGACCGCGTACCTGCCTTCCCCATACCGATACCGGTATCGCCGGTCTTTTCTTTCTTTCTTTAAAAAATTATAATTCTTTTTTCTTATTTTTTAGCTTTTTGGTCACTTCAGAGAGGCCTCTCGGCCTACTCAATTTCTCCTCATGGAGAAGCCAGCCCCTGGATTTAAGAAGTGTACCAAATGTAATGCTGTTATTTCAGTCACAGACACCCATGAATGGTGTCTGAAATGTTTGGGGCCTGACCATTCCATACCGGACTGCCCATCTTGCTCCCACATGTCTAAACGTGGGCTGCAGAACCGGGCCAACAAATTCCATGTGCTGTTTGCTTCAGAGAATACAGCATCACAGTCATCCAGGTCTTCTTCTCCGGATGGATCTCAGGTAACCAAACCTTCTGTGGGCAAGTCCTCAAAGAGCAAATCTCCTTCAAAGCATCGAGAGGCTCTTAGCTTAGAACTTGAGGACCCTGCCCCAGCCAAACAACCCCGGCGGGAAGTCCAACTTCCAAAAACGCCAATTCAGGGGTCTCAGGTTGATATCGATGCTACGGCCTCGACAGATCACCTGTTAGCCTGCTCTGGGGTACCGGGTCACTCCGGTACCGACATCCAGGCAGCTATGGCGTCCATGGGCGATACTGTACAGTCCATGCAGCAGGCCGTCATGGCTTTCATTAAAGCTGCAACGCCATCGGTTCCGCTTTCAGCGGTTCCGGGCCCGATACCGGTATCGTCCGCCATGCCGGTATCGAGGCCGTCCACCTCTAAACGCAAGTCGGTACCGTATGGGCTTTCGCTCCATACCGGTTCCATACCCGATACGCCCGATATCGATACCGATCGGTACGCGTATCGTGCGTTAGAGGAAAGCACCGATTCCTCTGAGGATTTTCACTCCTCTGATGATTCTGCTGAGTTTTCACTCAACTTACCTGAGGAGCCCTCTTCTCCTAAAAGGAGAATGTCCCCTCCAGAGGATTTGTCCTTCCAGGACTTTGTTTTAGATATGGCTACAGCCCTTTCTATTACCACATCCTCTGAAAAGGAACCCAGATCCAAAACTGGATATTTTGGGATACTCAAAGGCCCCTAAGGAGGCAGTTACCCTGCCTATCCATGAAATCCTTCAAGAACAACTGATGGATTTCTGGGAAAATCCTTTGACTTTGTCTCCTTATTCCCGTAGGTTGGACACCATGTATAGGGTCCCTCCTTCTCCTGGTTTCCAAAAGACTCAATTGCCCCACCACTCTATTGTGGTGAAGTCTGCAATGAAGAAGATTAGGAGTACCAAAAGGCACTCTTCCACCCCTCCAGGACGGGAATGTAAGACTTTGGACTCTTTTGGTAGGAAAATTTTCCAGGCTAGTATGCTTATAGCCAGGATTAATTCCTACAGTCTCTATATGGGCATGTTCCTGGAGGAACTTGCCAAAAAGGTGCGGCATTTTGCCCCCTTTATCCCTGAGGATAAAAAGCAGGGATTCCTTTCCCTAGTGAAACAACTCTTAGAGGTTTCTAAGTTCTCTAATAGGGCAGCATATGATTCCTTTGAGGGAGCCAGTAGGGCTTCGGGCATTGCTATTGCAGCCCGACGTCTTGCTTGGCTCCAGGCCTCTGATCTGGAACCTTGGGTTCTAGATGGCTTACGGAATCTGCCCTGTACAGGTGAGAACTTATTTGGGGAAGAGTGGCAAATCAAAGCCACCCAGATGGATGCTGAAAATGCCACCTTGGAAAGACTTTCAAAGTCCACTTCAATTCCTATTAAGAAAAAGTCTTTTAAAAGGCCTTACTATAAGAAGGCCAGAGTTGCTTCAAATACTGGCCAGCAGTCTTCTCAACCTCGCTATACTGCTAAGCGTCAGCAATCCAAACAAGCACGAGCTAAGCCTGCAGCAGCTACTGTAGCTCAGCAGGCTCCAACCCCTCAGGGGTTTTGACTTGCTCCTAGGGAACTTGCCACTTCTGGTTCTAACACAACCAGAACCTCTCACCATACCCGGAAGGTTGGTTCACTTTGCTCCCAGATGGGAACAAATCACAACAGAACAATGGACCCTCTCTATCATTCGAGAGGGTTACAAACTTCATTTCTCCAGCCTTCCTCCCCATCATATGGTGAGACCATTCAATTCTCCCCCATCTCTCCTAACCCTGTTGGGTCAAGAGGTTTCCTCTCTTCTTGCCCAAGGGGCCATAGAAGAGGTTCCTCTTCCTCAACAAGGGTCCGGTTTCTACTCCCCTTATTTTCTCATTCCAAAGAAGACAGGGGGATTCAGACCAATCCTAGATCTGAGAGAATTGAACAAATTTCTCTTCAAGGAGAAATTCAAAATGCTGTCTCTCGGCATTCTCCTTCCTTACCTCCAGGGTCAGGACTGGCTTTGTTCTCTAGACCTACAGGATGCGTATACACATATACTCATCCATCCATCCCACAGAAAGTATCTTCGCTTTCTGTTTCAGGGAAAACATTTCCAATACAGAGTACTCCCCTTCGGTCTAGCCTCTGCTCCAAGAGTATTCACAAAATGCATGGCAGTCGTAGCCGCATTTCTAAGAGGCATGGGAATCTTTGTCTTCCCATATCTGGACGACTGGCTCATCCGAGCTCCAACTCAGTCACAGGCCCAGATTTCCCTGGACCACACAAGGAGCCTTTTGCAGTATCTGGGACTGGTAGTAAACCTTCCCAAGTCCCAACTCATCCCTACTCAATCTCTAGAATTCATAGGGGCCCAGTTGGACACCATCACTGCAAAGGCCTACCTTCCACATGTTCGAGGCCAGCGCCTCCTGAGTTTGGCCTCCCAAGCTCAGTCCAGCACTCACTTGACAGCCAGGGAAATGCTACGCCTACTGGGTCATATGGCCTCCACAGTGCATGTGGTGCCCTATGCTCGTCTTCATATGAGAGCAGCTCAATGGACCCTGGCCACTCAGTGGACTCAGGCGTCAGGAGCGCTCTCAGACCAAATACAAACCTCCGATCGTCTGTTTTGGTCCCTCCACTGGTGGACTTCCACCAAGAATCTGTTGTTGGGGGCTCCATTTCAACCATTGCTACCCCAAGCAACCCTCACAACAGATGCCTCCCAAACAGGGTGGGGAGCCCATCTGCAAACTCTCTCCACTCAGGGCACTTGGTCTCTACAGGAGACCACCCTTCATATCAATCTTCTGGAACTGCGAGCAATTTACCTTGCCCTCAAGGTCTTCCACTCCCTCCTAGCCAACCTCACTGTCCTAGTTCAGACGGACAATCAGGTGGCCATGTTTTACATAAACAAACAAGGAGGGACGGGCTCTCTGTCGCTTTGCAACGAAGCTCTAAGACTATGGGCCTTCGCCAGAGAGCATCAGATTCACCTGCTAGCAGTGTATCTCCCAGGAGTTCAAAACTCTCGGGCAGACAGGCTCAGTCGAGTTCTGCTGCCACACGAATGGTCCCTACATTTGGACCAAATAAACCGAATCTTTCAGGAATGGGGGACCCGGACATAGACCTCTTTGCAAGTCCGTGGAATGCCAAACTTCCCCGGTTCTGTTCCAGAACTCCGTGTCAGGGAGCTCAGGCTACGGACGCCTTTCTCCTGAATTGGAATCAGGCATTCCTATATGCCTTTCCACCCATTCCTTTGATTCCCAAGACTCTGTTCAAACTCCAGAGGGATCATGGAACTATGATCCTCATAGCTCCACGCTGGCCACGCCAAGTGTGGTTCCCTCTACTTCTACAGCTCTCCCAGGGATCCTACTTGGATCTGGGAGCTGCGCCAGACCTCCTGTCTCAGGAGGAGGGGACTTTGTGGCACCCAAACCCCAAATCCCTTCACCTCAGTGCTTGGTTACTGAAGGCTTAAGCCTTCAAGACTTTCATCTTTCCCAACCAGTGAAAGATATCCTTTCTGCTTCTAGGAAACCCTCTACCAGGCGTTCCTATGCTTTCAAATGGAAACGTTTTTCCATTTGGTGTGCTCAGCAGGGCCTTGACCCTCTGGCACTTCCTTTGAATTCTCTTCTTGATTATCTCCTGCATCTATCCAATGCAGGCCTCAAGACGAATTCGGTAAGAGTCCATTTAAGTGCTATTGCAGCATCCTTGAAACATATAAATGGACAACCTATCTCCTCTCATCCTCTTGTTGCAAGATTCATGAGAGGCCTGACTCTCACTAAACCTCCCATCAGACCACCCCCGGTCGCATGGGATTTGAATCTAGTGCTCGGTCAACTTATGAAGCCACCTTTTGAGCCAATGTTTTCCACCTCCTTGAAATTTCTTTCCTGGAAGGTCATCTTCCTCATTGCAGTCACTTCGGCTCGCCGCATCAGTGAGCTGCAGGCTTTAGTGGCTAATCCACCTTACACAAGATTTCATCATGATAAGGTGGTCCTTAGGACGAATCCCCACTTTATGCCTAAAGTGGTCTCGCCCTTTCATCTTAATCACGAGGTATATCTACCTGTCTTTTTTCCAGCTCCTCATGCATCCAATGCAGAGAGGAACCTTCATACTCTGGATTGTAAAAGAGCTCTCGCTTTTTACCTTAATAGGACTCAGCCACATCGAAAGTCTTCTCAACTTTTTGTGGCCTTTGATCCTTCCCATTTGGGACTTCCAGTCTCCAAGCGTACACTTTCCAATTGGATTGCTCAGTGTATTTCTTTTGCTTACCAGAGCAAAAACATTTCTCTGGAAGGCCATGTCACTGCTCACAATGTGAGGGCCATGGCAACTTCTATGGCTCATCTGCACTCTGTTTCCATAGATCAGATCTGTCGAGCCGCTACCTGGGCCTCGGTTCATACCTTCACAGCCCATTACTGTTTGGACAAGGACTCCCGCCGGGATGCCTTGTTTGGCCAGGCTGTCCTCAAGCACCTGTTCCATTCCTAAACAACTCCTGCCCACCTTCCCAGAATGGATGCCTGAGATCCATACGAAGATGGCGAACCTTTACAGGGGATCCCATGCATCTAAGCTAGGGAGTCCCCATATGTGAGGACTTATTCCTGCTTGTTCCTGGAGATAGCACAGTTACTTACCTGTAACAGGTGATCTCTGGGAACAGCAGGAATTAGTCCTCACAACCCACCCACCTCCCCTAGGAGTTGTATCTTTTATCTATCTATCTTCCTGTCCTCTCTCTGTTGACTCAGCTATAAACTCGAAACTGAGGAGAGCTGTTCAGGAAGGCGGGAAGGCAGTGCGCATGTGCAGTGGGAGGTCCCAAAAGCTTCTATTCTAAGAAGCTGGGGAGCTTTCCCGCACGGGCTCCGTCGGTACCGACGTACCCATATGTGAGGACTAATTCCTGCTGTTCCCAGAGATCACCTGTTACAGGTAAGTAACTGTGCTATACTGGAATAGATGTGTCTTTAGTTTTTTCCTGAAAGCAATAAGGTCTTTGGTCGCACGTAGGTCAGGTGGGAGTTGGTTCCAGAGTGTCGGGGCAGAGTATGTGTATGCTCGGCGGCTGGTACTGTATTTGACAGATCTGATATCGGTCGGAACGTGTAGTATGTCTGAGTTGCCGGTTCTTCTGTCTCTGTTGCGCGGTTGCGTGTTGATAAGGGTGGAGAGAAAGGATGGAGCGATGTTGTGTACGAGTTTGAAGGTGGTTATCAGTGTTTTGTATTGTATCCGGGCAGTGATGGGGAGCCAATGCAGCTCGATCAGTACGGGCGTGATGTGCTCAGTAAAACTTTTTTGCATGATGATTCTCGCCGCTACATTTTGGGCAAGTTGTAGGATGTTTAGCGTTTTCTTTGGGAGACCCTGAAGGATGGCGTTGCAGTAGTCTAGGTGAGGTATAATGAGTGCTTGCGCAACAGACCTAAAGTCGTGAGGGTCGAGGATACTCCGTAGAGATTGTAACACTCTAAGTTTGTGGAAGATGGCCTTATTGGTTTTTCGTAGGTGCTTTTCCATCTTTAGGTTGCTGTCCAATGTGACTCCCAGATATTTTATTTCATTCTTTGTATTGTACGTATTGTTACACAGGGTAGTTGTCGCAGGAGGTTCAAAGTTTGGCTTACTGGCGATATACATCACCTCAGTTTTCTTATGGTTGATTGTCATGTTGTTTTGCTGTAACCATATTAACATCTCATTGAGGCATGTTTCTAGCTGACTATAGTTAGGGTTGATTGTATCCAGTTGTGTGTATAGCATAATATCATCAGCATAAATGTGGTATTTGATATTATGTTGCTGGAAAATATCCTATGATACAACAAAATGGGGGCCAATATTCAGCAATGGCAGTTGGCACTTTTAAAGCACCTGGCTGCTGCTTTATTGCAAACCAGATATTCAGTGCTGGAGCTCATCCAGCATTTGCTGCTGAATATTCTGTTGTGCATTTGCTGCTGAATATTCTGTTGTGCTTTTCAGAGTGCTTGCTATCCTGTTGGTGGTGATAGTCAGCCACTAACTGTATAAAAAAAAACCCAAATAAAGTTAGGACAGCCATTGACATGTCCTAGCTTTGTGTCTTAGCTATGCAGTTAACAACTGAATATTGCCACTAACCAGATGACTGCTGGGACCCGCTCCAGTTTTGACCAGTCATCTTTCCTACAGTTTGTGGGGATATTCAGCGACAGTATCCAGAAAATGCTGCTGAATATCAGGATCTCTGGTTTAGCCAGTTAGCAGGCTCTGTTAACCAGCTAAACCCTTTAATATCCCCCCAAAGATTTTAGAAAGTTGATACTGAAGTCCAGAGCTTCCCATTTCTCAGAGCCAGGGCTTGGGTTTCCCAAGAGGCTACTAGAAGCCAAGCCTCCAGATATGGGAGCACTAGATAACTCTGCTTCTGGATGTGGGCAGCTGCTATCATGCATTTTGTGAAGCCTAGAGATTGAATGGCCAAATAGAAAAACTACTGAAAAAGGTTGGTGTGCAGAATGAATCTCAGATATGTTCTGTAGCGAGGATGAATCATGATATGTGCTTACACTTCCTTGAGATCCAGAGTATATAGGCAGATGGACTTCGCTGAAACCTGGAGTTGGTTGAACCTTATACTTCCAATCCACTTTCATGAAAAAAGCCAAATACTTCTGTTCTCCAGGAACAAGCAGGAAGTCAGTCCTCATTTATGGGTGACGTCGGCACCGACAGAGCCTGCGTGGAGCAATTCCCTGCCCAAAGGTGCTATCTTGCTCAGTCTCCCTTTTTCTACGGAGCCCTTCGGACACACGTCCTCGTCCCTCGGAAAAAGATTTTTGACTTCAGCCTTTTGGCCCCTTTTTTCCGGTTGCACCGGTCTTCTCCTATCCTCCCCTTCACCCCTGCTTCAGCTGTGGGCTAGGGGATCCCTTTTCTTTATTCCTTAGTGTTTTTTCTTTCGGGTCCTTTTCGCACACTTTTTTCTCCAACTGCTGGCCTCGAGGCTTTTCAACCTCGCAGGGACCCTTTTTGCCCAGTGGCCACTGGATTTAAGAAATGTGACAGATGTTCCAAAAATATGTTGCACACGGACACTCACAACTGCTGTCTACGGTGTCTGGGAGCTGACCACAACATGGAGCTCTGCTCACTCTGTAAGAAAATGTCCACTAAGGCCTTGCTCAGCTGCAAGCAGACGTCCAATGACATATTCCGAAAGGCAGCACTGAGATCCCCGGTGGCACCTCGCCCTTCTGATCCACCGCTGGCTGGGTCCCCAGTAGTGACCCCGCAGCCTAGGCATCACTCCGATCAGGGTTTGCCCGAGGTGGAACGGCAAAAGAAGAAGAAGATCTTGAAGTTGCTGTCGGGGAGCTCTGGTTAAGCACGAGCGATCTCATGCTTGTTCCCTTAGCCCTCCCTGGCATTCCCGAGGGTCGGACAAGGAGCGGCTTCGAAAACTACCTCATACGGACACAGAGGCCTCCAGCTATGGCGCCCGGTCTCCTTAGGGTTGTCCCGGTGAGGACCCCCTCTCCTCCTCCACGACAGACCCGGTAACCCCGGAGTTGGCATTGCAGGGGCCCACTCTCGAGTGGGCGTCCCGGATGCTGGCACTGGAGCACAGCATTTCTGCCTTCCTCACTGCCCAGCAGGCGCTCTTGCCCAGCATGGCTGGCTTGCGCCTCGAGACCAAGGGTCACCTGACTGGGGTCCCGAAAACTGCCCTAGAAACCCCCGAGAGCCGCGTGCCTTGTTAGGGTCCTCTGCACCAGTCTCGCTCGCCATCCTGTACTTAATGGGCAAAGTCTTCCAGAGCCAGTGCCTCCGGCTCCAAGTGGGCCTCGGCTGCAGGGCGCGTGGGGACCAGCCTGACTCAGAGTCCTCCTTGGACCTCTCGGGCTGGGAATCAGACAGGGGGACTTCCCTGGAAACCTGCGCCCACAGAGATCTCCCCTCTGACCCATCCCTGCCCGCCTTGCAAAGGCGGTCGCCTCCAGAGGACACCTCTTTCCTGGCATTTGTGCGGGATATGGCTCGGGCCCTCAACCTGCCGACGCAGACCGAGGAGGAGCCAAGGGCAGAAGAACTCGACATCTTGCAGTACGAGTCTCTGCCTAGGGAGTCTCTTACGGTTTCAATACCGTCTATTCTATCCCGCTACTTCTCCGCATGTGGGAAACGCTTGCCTCTGTCCCTATTGTTAGCAGGAGACTCAATGCCTTGTATAGGGTCCAGCGTGGCCCGGGGTTTCGGAAGATCCAACTTCCTCACACCTCCATGGTAGTCGAATCTGCTATGCTGAAACAGAAATCACACTCTTCGGTCCCGCCTGGCAGGGAATCCTGTGCCCTTGACGTCCTCGGGCGCAAAGCTTACCACAGATCTATGCTGGCATGCCGCATTCCAGGCGTACCAATTGTATATGGGTATGTTCCTGTGTGACCTCACCAAGGAGCTCGGCAGTTTTTCCCCGGGTCTGGGTTAGCAGCACCTCCTCAGGTTCCAGTCCCTCCTGAGGTCTGTCAGACTGCTCAAAATACCTTTCCGGTGCTGTGTACGGCTGGTTCGAATCTTCCGCCCATGTAGCGGCGGCGGGCCTCGGAGCCTGATGCCAGGCATGGCTCCACTCTTTGGACCTAGAGCAGTGGGTCCAGGAGAAGCTCCTGGTTGTCCCCTGTCTCTATGAAAAGCTGTTCGGCAAGCCCATGGAGGACAAGACAGCTGAAATCGAGGTGGAATTCATGACTCGCATCCGTCTCTCTCTCTCAAAATGTCCTTGCTTCCACGGAAGAAGGAGGACACCAAAAAGCCCTTCTTCCAGAGGAAAGGGCTCCCCTTCTGGGAATACCCGCTTGCCCCCGCACCGACAACCAGTGCTCAGGGTCATCAGAAGCCCAAGGGGCCCAAGGCCCGCCCACTGGTGCCACCCCAGCCAGCACTGGGGTTTTGACACCGAAAGCATAGCCTCTTGCCCCCCGGGGTTGCTTCTGCCCGTGGGAGGACGCCTGTCTCTTTTCGCTCCCGAATGGGTGGCTAAATTGTAAAATGGCAGATGTATATGTATGGTATGTGTGTGTGTAGATGTAGCTGTAGATAGAATACAGTCTCAAATCAGTGCTGACTCCTGGAGAATGCAGCCCCTGCCACCTTGACAAGTTGTCGCCCAAAGGTAGTCTGCCAGGCTTTTTTCTTGTGCAGTAAGTTAACAGTACCTATTCCAAGGTGTCGGAGATCAGCCAAGAACAGCTTCATTGAGGACAACTGAAGATTAATGAAATACATCAAAATATAGAAAGACTAGGGGTATGCAATGAAGCTAGAGTAACCTATTTAAGACTAATAAAAGAATATTTTTTCATTATGTGTGTAATCAAACTCTGGAATTTGCTGCCGGAGGATGTAGTAAAAGCTGTTAGTGTAGCCGGGTTTAAAGGTTTGGACAAGTTCCTAGATGAAAGGGCCATAAACCATTATTAAAGAGGACCCAGAATATCCACTGCTTGAATCAAAAGAAGCATTGGGGAAACTGCTAAGTCCTTGTGACCTAGATTGGCCACTGTTGGAAACAGGATACTGGGCTTGATGGACCTTGGTCTGACCCAGTATGGCATATCTTATGTTATGTTCTTATGTTATCACTTCGGACACCTGGGTCTTACAGGTGATTTGGGACGGGTATCATCTTCACTTAGACAGATCCCCTCCTCTCTTCTCTCCGGCAGAGCCTACCCAGCTTCCCTCGCACCAGGCTTGCTTGCAGCAAGAGTTGAACAATCTCCTCGGCCAACAGGCAGTCAAAAGGATCCCGCCGCACCTCTGGGGTCAGGGATTTTATTCACGGTACTTTCTCGTTCCGAAGAGAACAGAGGGCCTCCGCCCCATCCTCTACCTCAGGTATCTGGACAGGTTTCTGGTGCGAGAGAAGTTTAAAATGCTATTCCTTGGCATCCTGCTGCCCTGCCTCCGGCAGGGCGATTGGCTATGCTCCTTAGATCTCCCAAGACGCTTACACTCCCATTCCAGATCTCAGAGACGCTTACGCTCACATTCCTGTTCACCCCAAGCACAGGAAGTGCAGGGAGAGCACTTCTAGTACAGAGTGCTCCCCTTCGGGCTTGCGTCTGCCCCACGAGTCTTCACCAAGTGCTGGCAGCAGCCATGGCCCACCTCCTGCTGCACGGCATATCCATCTACCCTTACCTAGACGATTCGTTCGTCTCGGGCACCTCGGCAGAGGAGGATAATCTCTCGGTGTCACGAACAGTGCTCCTCCTCGAGCGCCTCAGTTTTCTGATCAACTACTCCAAATCCCACCTCATACCGGTGCGAACCCTGGAGTTCATTGGCGCTCTTCTCGACACCGAGCATGCGACCGCTTTTCTTCCTGGAGCATGCACGGATCGACTCTGCTTTTTGGCTGCCGAGGTCCAGGGCCGGCCCAGAGTCTTGACGCGGGCCATGCTATGCCTCCTGGGACACATGACCTCGATGATGCACGTCATTCCCCACGCTCGCATACACATGCAAGCGGCCCAGTGGTGCCTCCGGGCACATTGGAACCAGGCCTCGGTCCGCTTCCTGGATCCCATCGGGTGTCTCGCAGCCTAGTCGTCCCTAGTCTGGTGGCAGGATCCCCAGAACCTCCTTCGGGGCATGCCTTTCCAGACTCATCCGCACGAACTCATCTTGACGACGGACGCCTCGCTGTTGGGCTGGGGAGCACACTGCGGCCACCTCTGTACCCAGGGAAGGTGGTCACCTGAGGAATCTCATCCGCAGATCAACCTGCTCGAACTTTGAGTGGTCCAGTTGGCCTTGAAGGTCTTCAAGCGCCACCTGAGGGGCAGGTCGGTGCTCGTGCAGACCGACGACAGAGTCGCGATGTTCTACATCAACAAGGAGGTTGAGCCAGGGCATGACCTTAAGAGCTGTCTACCTCCCAGGCCAAGACAGTGTCCTTGCGGACAGGCTCAGAAGGCTTCTCCGCCTGCATGAGTGGCGTCTGAGTCCATAGGTGGCCCTCCACCTGTTCTGCCTTTGGGAGACTCCGTCCATGGGCCTGTTCGCCAGCCCGGTAAACACGCAGCTCCCCCGCTTCTGTGGGCTGACACCACACCCTAGAAGGGTGGCCCCGGATGCATTCCTCCTGTCATGGACCTCCGGGCTGCTGTTTGCGTACCCTCCCACTCCCCTCCTGGCGAGGACTCTCCACAAGATCCAGCGAGACTCGTGGCTCCTTCATGGCCTCGACAACCTTGGTTCCCGTTTCTACTCCGGCTCTCGTCGGAGCCTCCAGTTCCCCTGGGCAGTGCCCCCTGGTCTATTGGCACAAGAGGAGGGGCGGGTTCTTCATCCGAACTTGGTCTCGCTATTCCTGACAGCCTGACGGCTGAACGGGTCTCTTTAGACTCGCTCTACCTCTTGGTGGATATCGAGGAAAGATTCTACGAGGCGAGCCTACGCCTTGAAGTGGCGTCGGTTTTCGATCTGGTACTCTGGGTTCCAGATCGACCCATTCTCCTGCTCCACCTGTTGGGTTCTCCAGTACCTTCTCCACCTTTTGCAGGTGGGACTGAAGTTCAATTCAGTCAGGGTTCACCTGAGTGTCATCTCGGCCAACCACTTGCCCGTCGAAGGGAAACCCTTTTCGGGCCAGCCTCTGGTCTCCCACTTCATGCAGGGCCTCCTGCTTTCCAAACCCCTCATCCGGCCTCCACCGGCAGAATGGGACCTAAACATCATGCTCATGCAGCTGACTCGGCCGCTCTTCGAGCTGATGACGATGTGCTTGCTCCGGCACCTCTTCTGGAAAGTGATTTTCCTGGTGGCACTGACCTCGGCACGGCGAGTCAGTGAATTTCAAGCCCTCATGGCTGAGGCCTCCTACACCAGGTTTTACAGGAACAGGGTGGTCCTTTGCACCAATCCCAACTTCCTACCGAAGGTTGTGTCAGATTTCCACCTCAATCAGGAGGTGGTCTTGTTGACTATCTTTCCAAGACCTCATGGCGACTGGACATCGGAGGTCCTGCCTGCATGCACTCAATTGCAAGAGGGCTCTAGCCTTCTACCTGCAACACACCCAAGGGCATCGTAGGTCTGCCCGGCTCTTCATTGCCTATGATCCCAACCGCTTGTGGCTGGCAGTCACCAAGCGCACCCTTTCCATTTGGGTGGCGGATTGCTTCACCTTCGCCCAGGCAAAAGCGGGCGCCCCACTGAATCGTCACCATGCACGGCGTCCGTGCCAAGGCGGTGTCGGTGGCTTCACTGCACTCAGTGCCTCTGACGGATGTATGTCAGGCAGCGACCTGCTCTTCAGCGAATACCTTCTCCTTACACTACTGCCTGGAGAGGGAGTCCTATCGGGACAGCTTCTTCGGCCAGGCTGTACTCTGTAATCTGTTCAGGGTATAAGCAACTCATGCCCTCCGACCCTTCTTCTGCAGCTACTGAGAGTTTGCCCAAAGGACCCGAAGACTCGGGCTTCCTTCGGACATCTGCTTCTGCTCATGGCCTCGCAGAGGCATTTTTGGCTTACAGGTCCGGTAGCCTGTAGCTGGGGAGTCCCATAAGTGAGGACTGACTTCCTTCTTGTTCCTGGAGAAAGCATAGTTATTCACTTGTAGCAGGTGTTCTCCAGGGACAGCAGGAATCAGTCCTCACTACCCTCCCACCTCCTCTGAGGAGTTGCAGTGTTTTTGTCCTTCCTTTGCCATTCTGCTTAGTAGGGCTCTATCTCTGGGACCTGACTGAGCAAGATGGCGCCATTGGGCGGGAAGAGAACGTCTGTTACAGGTGAGTAACTACGCTTTCTTTGTTATTCATTTTCTCTTTTTCTCCGGGAACAAGCAGGAAGGTCGGTCTTCACATATGGGTGACATCGCCACCGACACAGCCCTCGCGGAAGCATCCCCATAGCTTTTAAAGAAAGCCTTTGGGAGATGCCACCACACATGCATGGTCCCCTTCCCCCCAAGGGTGCCTTCTTGCTCAGTCTCCTTTTTTCCACGTAGCCCTTCAGACGTTTGTCTGGCTTGTCCCCGGAAAAAATGGATTTTTCTCTCTGAGTTTCATATTCACCTCCGGTATTGCACTGGTACTCTTTCCACCTACCGACCTTGTCACCACGGCATCGAGTTCAGTCTATTTTTGTAGTTTTCGTTCTTTTCTTTTCCTGGCGTCTTCCTTTTTTCTCTCATTGGCAGCCCAGAGAGTCTTCAACCTCGCAGGGATACTTTTTCCCCCCATGGCTACCAGTGGCTTTAAGAAGTGTGATCGGTGCTCTAAAATTATGTCTTTGACGACACACACGACTGCTGTCTCCGCTGCTTTGGGCCAGAACACAACCCGGCAGCCTGCAGTCTGTGCAAGAGGATGACCAGTAAGTCCCTCGAGCCACCAGCAGCAGCACAATAAGTTTTTCCCCAAGTCCCCAATACCTCCGAAGGCCAGGGCCTCATCTGAGGTCCCAGCATCTCGGGCGGAACCCTCCAAACCCGAGCCTCATCATGGGTCCTCAGAAAGGGGGTCTCCATTGAGGGAACCCTGGAAGAAGAAGAAACCCTCGAAGGCAGTGTCAGTGAACGTTTCTGACCTGCCAGGTGCTCCCCGGGCCCAGTCCCACAGTCCAAGCTGTTTATCCGAAATGTCGGAAAAGGATCAGCCTGTGAAGGTCCCCCGGAAGGATCCGACCGCGTACCAGCCTCGGTCCCCAGACACCATCCTCATCGAGGATTCCCCTTCAGGGGAGCTGGCATCGGACCTGAGCCCCTCGGTGCCTGCGCTGAAGGCTGCGGAGCCTTCTGGTCTGGAGTCCAGAATGGCGGCCCTCGAGTGCAGTTTGTCTGCCTTCATGGACCAGCAGTGGGCGCTGTTGTCCGACAGGACCGGTTCATCAGCCCCGACCACCGGGCCTTCGACGTCCAAGACTTCCTCAGAGGCTGAGCCGATCCTTGAGGTCCTTTGGCTACGAGTTGATTCTTGGCTGAGGTCGTGATCTGAGTCCCGCTCAACAGGACCGCGGTCATCCCTGGTAAGTTTGCCGGGCACAAGCCATGGGGCTTTGGGGGACCTGAGACCCGCAGAGCAGCCCTCCTACGAGTCCTCTACAGACTACTCTGAGTGGTAGATAGAAGATGAGGAGTCCCCCGATAAACATCGCCACCTCAACATCCCATCTGACTCTCCCGTCTCGGAGTCTTGACGACACTCCCTGCCCAAGGAATGTGGCTTCCTTGATTTTGTCAAGGATATGTCAAAGACCCTGGTGTTCCTGACCTAGTTGGAGGAGGACCCTCGGGCGGATGAGTTGGAAATCCTCCAGTACGAGACTCCTCCGCGGGAATCGCTCATGGTGTCCATCCCTCCAATCCTGGAATGGCTGATGCTCTGAATAGGGAGATACCGGTTTCAGTGCTGGTGGTGAGCAAATGGCTCGACTCGATGTATCTAGTCTGCCGGCGCCCAGGCTTCCAAAAGTCATAGCTGTCGCACAACACCATGCTGGTGGAGTCGGCCATGTATCGGCTGAAAAGCCAGCATGGTGTTGTGCGACAGCTATGACTTTTGGAAGCCTGGGCGCCGGCAGACTAGATACATCGACTCAAGAACCTGGCCAAAGAAGTTCGTGAATGCTCCAAATTCATACCTTGAATGGCCAATGATCGGTTTGAATCAGGGGCTCGAGTAGTGGCTGCTGGCATTAGTGCACGCCACCAAGCTTGGCTACAGTTGTCCGACCTCGAGCAGTGGGTTCAGGAGAAATTGGTCCATGTCCCCTGCCAAGGAGGGAACCTCTTTGGCAAACCCATGACCAACAAGGCTGCCGAGCTAGAGACCGAGTTCATGACGAGGACCAGGCTCTCCAAAAAGACTGCTGCCCCTCCCCGGCGGAAGGGCTCGGGTAAAAAGTACTTTTACATGAGGAAGGGAGCTGCTTACCGAAACTACCCACCTTATCAGGCCTCCCCAGCTCCCCAACAGGGTCAGCAGGCCAAGGGACATGGGCATGGCCCATGTATGCAGAAGGCTTGAAAACCTCAGGCACTGGCTCTAGCCCAGCCAGGAGTGAGGTTTTGACTCCTTGAGCATAGCCTATCTACCCCAAGGAGATCAGCAGCCCACAGGAGGATGCCTGGCCCTCTAGGCCCAGAGGTGAGTGTACATCACCACCGATACCTGGGCACTTCAGGTGGTCAGGGATTGTTACCTTCTCCACCTGACTCAGACACCTCCCCCTTATTTCCCGGGAGAGCCCCTCAGATCTCTCCTCCACTGGGACCACCTTCTGAAGGAGTTGGCAGGTCTTCTCAAGGACAAAGCGGTGGAACCAGTGCCGCACCATCTCATGGGCAAGGGATTCTACTTCAGGTACTTCCTCATGCCAAAAAGAAGAGGGGGCTTAAGGCCCATCCTTGACCTGTGCAACCTCAACAAATTTCTGGTGAGGGAGAGGTTCAAGATGCTCTCCCTTGGAACATTACTGCCCTACCTCAAGGATATGTATACCCACATTCTCATCCACCCCAACTACAGGCAGTACCTGCGGTTCTTAGTGGGGGGACAGGCATTTTCAGTACAGGGTGCTCCCCTTCGGCCTAGCCTCTGCCTCAAGAGTTTTCACAAAATGCCTGGCATTCGTGGTTGCCTTCCTCCTGCTCCAGGGGGTCTTCGTCTTTCCCTACCTAGGCGACTGGCTCATAAAGGTAGGCACGGCCTCAGATTTGCAGCAGACCACTGCACGCACCATCCAGGTTTTTCAACACTTGGGGTTTGTCATAAACTACCCCAAATTTCACCTCCTACCAACACAATGTCTGGACTTCATTGGGGCAAAGATCAACGCTCTCCAGTTGAAGGCTTTCTTGCCCAGGGACCAAGCCGATTGTCTCAGGACTCTGACTCGGAACGTACACTACCGTCCCTCAGTGCCTGCTCGGATTCTCTTGCGCCTCCTCGGGCACATGGCCTCCACGGTTCACATCATCCCCGACGCTTGCCTCCACATGAGGGTGGTGCAGTGGTGTCTCTAGGACCAGCGGTTTCAGGCCACGGGCCACCTCCGAAACAAGGTTTCTGTGACCTGGTAATTGGCGGATTCTCTGGTCTGATGACAGTCTCAGTATCTCGAGGAGGGCATGCCTTTTTAGGGTCTAACACACGCCGCAGAACCGTCGCAATGTTCCCTTTCATCTGTGCCGGGTCCTCCGCCGGTGGGGGGAGGGGCAGAGCGATTGATCACACTGCACCTCCCCCCCCCCCCCACCGGCAGGAATGTTGCCAGTGGACCCAGCACAGCTTAGAGGGAGCATTGATCTCAGGTATCGAAACCCAAGTCTTCCTCGAAGGCTGGCCGGTCTTCCAAGGGTGGATCTCCTTCTAAACTTCGAGATGCCTTAGGCATTGCCCTGGAAGGGAATACATTGGCCAAACAACCCCGGCGGGAGGTCCTTGCCTCTATAGCATTAACGGGCTCCCAGGATGCTCCCGAGGCCTTCACCTCCGGAGAACTCTTGGTGCCATATTCAGGGGTCGTGGCCCGCTGTTCAGGTACCAATAACCAGATATCGGCTGGCTCCATGGATCAATGCATCCTGGCCACTGAGCAGAGTTTAGCGGCCTTGCTAGCAGCTTCGGTACTGCTAAAGCCTCTGCAATCAGTTCCGCAGCCATCGGTACTGACACCGGTACAGATTGTGCCTGCATCGACCTTTGTGCTGCTTTCCACGCTACCACCCATGACGTCCCTAGAATCAGTGTCGGCATCGAGGGTCTGGTACCGAGGCATTTCGATGCCGATTTTGATCGGTACCGTAGACGCGCTGAGTGGGGAGGAGTGGTCTAGTGGTTAGGACAAGGTACTTCAGGCCGGAGGGCCGGGGGTTCAAGTCCCACCTGGGGACAGCAATCTCAGGCCGGAGGGACTGGGATTTCTAGTCCTATAGGCACTCCTTGTGGTCTTGGGCAAGCCACTTAACCCTCCATTGCCCATGTTCCCTGTAAGTATTAATGTATGTGTGTCATATCCCCTCGTGTTAAATGTATCCCCCAATTGACCGCTTTGACCCAGTGAAAAGCGGAATATAAATACAGCTAAATAAATAAATAAATACTTCGAGTCCTCTGAATCAACCGGTACCAGGAAATGGGAGCTCTCCTAGAAGATCCTTCTCCTTCCCCGCAACGCCGTATGTCTCCTCTGGAGGACATGTCTTTTCAAGACTTTATACGGGACGTGGCTCGGGGCCTCCTCATTACGGTGACCTCGGAGAAGGAACCGAGAGCTGAAGAGCTTGAAATTCTTAAGTATCCAGCAGCCCCAAAGTAGGCTGCTACCCTCCCTATTCACCGAATACTGCATGACATCATGCTTAGAATGTGGGAGACACCCTTAACTATCTCTCCACATTCTCATAGGCTCGATACCATGTACCGGGTACCGCAGTGTCCCGGTTTCCAGAAGACGCAATTACCGCAGCACTCCATGGTAGTGGAATCGGCAGTGTGTCGAATCAAAAGTGCTAAGACACATTCCTCAAATCCTCCGGGCCGGGAGGCAAGAACTCTCGATGCCTTCAGTCGTCAATGTTTTCAAGCCTCCATGTTATTGGCCAGAATAAGTTCTTACATACTCTACGTGGGTATGTTCCTTCGGGAGGTTGCTAAGGATTTAGAACTAATGGCTCCTCTTCTCCCTGATGACAAGAGGGCTGATTACCTGACACTTGTAAAACATGCCCCAGAATGTTTCCAAATTTATGAACAAGGCAACTTTTGACTGCTTTGAGTGTATTAGCAGAACTTCTGCTATTTGCATCAGTGCTCGTCGGATTGCTTGGTTACAAGCATCCGATCTTGAACAGTGGGTGCAAAATAAGCTCGGGAACATTCCTTGCACAGGGGAAAATCTTTTTTGGCAAGGATTGGCAGGACAAGGCTTCACAGCTAGAATTTGAGAATACCACTCTCAGCAGGCTTTCTAGAACCACTGCCAACCCAGCTAAGAAAAAGGCTATAAAGAAGCCTTTTTTTCAACAAGAAAAATAAGTTTTACTCTTCTTATATCCACAGTGTGTGCACTGTCCGGTCCATGCTTCCCAGAAGGGACAGCAGCAACCGAAGCAACAAAGGAAGGCTCAGCCCCCCAGGGCTCAGCCAGCTCAGCAGACCCAGCCTCCTCAAGGTCTTTGACTTTTTTCTAGGGAACTTAGCTGTCCTACCTCTAGAGATTCCAGATCCAGTCGAGATTCCAATCCAGTCAATATTCCAGGCAGACTGTCACTTTGCCCTAAGGTGACACCAGATAACATCAGAACATTGGACTCTCTCCATAGTAGCAGAGGAGTACAAACTTCACTTCCAAAGTATGCCCCCTCAATCTACTCCAAGAGAGTTCAGCTCTCGGCCTCCTCTCACCACAGGGTGCGATAGAGGAAGTGCCACTCTCTCAACAAGGCCTGGGCTTCTACTTGCCTTACTTCCTTATCCCAAAGAAGACAGGAGGATACAGGCCCATCCTGGACCTCAGAGAATTGAACAAGTATCTGCTCCGAGAGAAATTCAAGATGATAAGAACATAAGATATGCCATACTGGGTCAGACCAAGGTCCATCAAGCCCAGTATCCTGTTTCCAACAGTGGCCAATCTAGGTCATACGTACCTAGCAGTATCCGCAAGAGACACAGGTTCCACAATGCTTGTATTGGGTCAAGCATTGATATCCTGGGTCCCTTTTTAATAATGGTTTATGGACCTTTCCTCCAGGAACTTGTCCAAACCTTTTTTTAAACCCAGCTACACTAACAGCCCTTACTACATCCTCCGGTAACAAATTCCAGAGTTTGATTACACGTTGAGTGAAAAAATATTTTCTCTTGTCTTAAATAGTTTACCCTGTAGCTTCATTACATGTCCCCTAGTCTTTCTATATTCTGATAGCGTAAACAATCGATCTACGTTTACCCGTTCCACTCCATTCATTAATTTATAGACCTCTGTCATATCGCCCCTCAGCCGTCTCTTTTCCAGGTTGAAGAGCCCTAGCCTTTGTAGCCTCTCTTCATAGGAGTATCCTTCTATCCCCTTTACCATTTTGGTGGCTCTTCTCTGTACCTTTTCTAATAACGCTATATCCTTTTTAAGATACGGCGACCAGAATTGCACACAATATTTAAGGTGCGGTCGTACCATGGAATGATACAGAGGCATTATAATATCCTTTGTTTTATTTTCCATTCCTTTCCTTATGATACCTAGCATTCTATTTGCTTTCTTGGCCGCCGCTGCACACTGGGCGGAGGGTTTTAACATGTTATCCACGATGACTCCTAAATCTTTTTCCTGGGTGGTAGTTCCCAATGTGGAACCTTGCATTGTGTAACCATAGTGTGGGTTGTTCTTTCCTAGGTGCATAACTTTGCACTTGTCCACATTAAATTTCATCTGCCATTTGGATGCCCATTCTTCCAATTTATCCAGATCCTCCTGCAGTTTTCCACAATCCTCTTGGGTTTTAACAACTTTAAACAGTTTTGTGTCGTCTGCAAATTTGATAGCCTAACTAGTTATTCCCTTTTCCAGGTCATTTATGAATATGTCAAAAAGTAGCGGACCCAGTACAGATCCCTGGGGTACCCCACTATTCACCTTTTTCCATTGGGAAAATTGGCCATTTAGCCCTACCCTCTGCTTTCTATCTTTTAACCAGTTCCCGATCCACACTAGTACACTGCCTACTATCCCATGACTTTTTAGTTTTGCCAAAAGTCTCTGATGAGGGACCTTGTCAAAGTCTTTCTGAAAGTCCAGATACACTATATCAACGACTCACCTTTGTCTACCTGTTTATTCACACCTTCAAAAAAACATATCAGATTAGTAAGACAAGATCTTCCTTGTCTAAAGCCATGTTGACTGTCTCCCATTAGGCCATGACTATCTACATGCTGTGTAATTTTGTTCTTTATGATGGTTTCTACCATTTTCCCCAGTACTGACGTCAGGCTCACCGGTCTGTAGTTTCCCGGATCACCCCTGGAACCCTTTTTAAAAATTGGCGTTACATTGGCGATCCTCCAATCTTCAGGTATTACAAATGATTTTAATGAAAGTTCACAGATTACTAATAGCAGGTCTGCAATCTCATATTTCAGTTCTTTCAACACTCTTGGATGTATACCATCCGGTCCAGGTGATTTGCTACTATTCAGTTTATCAAATAGTAGCGATATTTCTCTCAATTCCTCTGCAGTATCACCTTTAAATACCACTTCACTCTTGGGTAACATCCCTACATCTTCCTCAGTAAAGACCGAAGCAAAAAATTAATTCAGTCTCTCCGCTATAGCCTTGTCTCCTCTTACTGCCCCTTTTACCCCTCTATCATCTAACGGTCCAATTGACTCTCACAGGCCTTTTGCTACGAATATACTTGAAAAAGTCTTTATTTTGTGTTTTTGCTTCCGTAGCAAGTTCCTTTTCAAATTCTCGCTTTGCCTGCCTTATCAATGCTTTGCATTTAACTTGCTAGTGCTTGTGCTGTTTCCAGTTTTCGTTGTTTGGCTCTTTTTTCCATTTCCTGAAAGATGCTTTTTTGGCAGCAACAGCCTCTCTGACCTCACCTTTAAACCATGCTGGCAGTTTTTTTTTACTTTCTTCCACTTAATAAGTGGAATACAGCTGGTCTGGGCTTCCAGGATAGTATTTTTAAACAACACCCAAGCTTGATGTAAGTCTTTAACCTTTGCAACCGCTCCTTTTAGTTTTTTCTTAGCTATATTCCTCATTTTATCATAGTCTCCCTTTCGAAAGTTAAAAGGTAGTACTGTGGATTTCTTTACTATCCCTCCTCCACTAATTAAATCAAACACGATCATGCTATGATCACTATTGCCAAGTGGCCCCAACACGCTTATTTCTTGCACCAGATCTGGTGTTCCACTAAGGACTAGGTCCAGTATGGCTTCCCCTCTGGTCGGTTCATGAACCAGCTGCTCCAAGAAGCAGTTATTTATTTCATCTAGAAACTTTATCTCCCTAGTATGTCCTGCCATGACACTGACCCAGTCGATACCGGGGTAATTGAAATCTCCCATTATTATTACTGTGTTGTGACTTTTGTTAGCTTCCTTGATTTCTTTGAGCATTTCATCATCCATTTGTTCATTCTGGCCAGGCGGTCGATAGTACACCCCCACTGCCATCACCTTCCCATTCATACATGGAATTTCAATCCATAGAGATTCTACAGCAAATGTTGTTTCCTGCAGAACTTTAATCCTTTCTGACTCAATGCCCTCTCTAACATAGAGCGCAACCCCTCCACCAATTTGATCAGTTCTATCATTATGATATAGTTTCTATCCAGGTATCACAGTGTCCCACTGGTTATCCTCCTTCCACCATGTCTCAGATTGCAATCATATCTAACCTCTCATTTAGTGCTATATATTCTAACTCTCCCATTTTATTGTTTAGACTTCTAGCATTTGCAGACAAGCATTTTAGAGACTGTATTTTATTAATATTAATCTGGCTATTGGTAGGCATGGGTAATTTGGAATCTTTACGCTCTGTCTGCACCATACTCAAGGGCATTTGGGCTACTTTACTCTTTTTTGGAACCTCACTGCTTTTGGTAGTATCCTTCGAGGATACCTTCTTCCAAACCATGCGCTCTTGGGCGACTGTCGGCTTTCCCCTATTTTCTAGTTTAAAAGCTTCTCTATCTCCTTTTTAAAGGTTAATGCCAGCAGTCTGGTTCCATCCTGGTTAAGGTGAAGCCCATCCCTTCGGAAGAGCCCCTCCTTTCCCCAGAATGTTCCCCAGTTCCTAACAAATCCAAAACTCTCATCCTTGCACCATCGTCTCATCCACGCATTGAGACTCCGGAGCTCTGCCTGCCTTTTGGGTCCTGCACGTGGAATGGGAAGCATTTCGGAGAACGCTACCCTGGAAGTTCTGGATTTCAACTTCCTACCTAAAAGCTTAAATTTAGCCTCCAGAACCACCCTACCACATTTTCCTATGTCATTGGTACAGACATGTACCAAGACAGCAGACTCCTCCCCAGCACTATCTAAGATCTTATCTAGGCCATGCGTGAGGTCCGCTACCTTCGCACCAGGCAGGCATGTTACCAGGCGATCCTCACATCCACCAGCCACCCAGCTATCTACATGTCTAATGATTGAATCACCAACTATAACAGCTGTCCTAACCCTTCCCTCATGGGCACATGGCCCTGAAGAAACGTCCTCAGTGCGAGAGGGTTTTACATCACCTGGAGGACAGGTCCTAATTACAGGATCACATCCTGCCACACCAGGGTGATGCTCTCCTGTCACGTGACCTCTCTCCTCCATGGCAACAGGGATGCTGCCAGACTGGAGGTGGGACTAGAGGACTATATCCCTGTAGGTCTCGTCCATGTACTTCTCTGTCTTTCTTATGTCTTCCAGGTCTGCTACTCTAGCCTCTAGAGAACGGACTTGTTCCCTGAGAGCAAAGAGCTCCTTGCACTTAGTGCATACGTAAGACCTCTCACCAACTGGGAGAAAATCATACATGTGACACTCAATGCAAAAGACTGGAAAGCCCCCATCTTGCTGCTGGACTGTTGTCTGCATTTTAGTTTAAAGCTTGTGTTTAGGTCTTTAAATTCTGTACTTACTAAAGGTTGGTGTAGATGCTTATACTAATAAAAGTGTATCTAATACCTCTAATATACCATGTTCACCTGAAGCTTAATTAATCTCAGGTCCTCAGTGTATGACTGTTTTGGATAAAGAGCTGCACCTGAGAGCAGCCCCTTTCCTCTAAGACTTGTAAGTACCTATAAAGCTACAATTACCCCAGGGGCAGGTGGGTGTTGGGGAGGGAGGGAGGGAAATAAGACCTATTAAATGAGGGCTGTTACAAGGTACTCTGTCCTGTACCCTCAGCAGTGCGGGGAGGGGGGTTAGTCCCTCAGGTAGGCGAGAGCAGGAAAAAAAGTTTAAAACGCAGCACGTTCTGGGACAGAGCAGGGAGCAATATTTAATTTAAAGTAACAGTTAACCTGGCTACCACACAAAGGCCAGTTAGTTGAGAGAGGCAGGGTAAACTATACAGCTGAGAAAGCTGAAGTGCAAAACTTAAGGGAACAGGGAGGTGAAGTAGCACACCAATAAAGACAACAAATAAATAAATAGACAGCTAGAACTCACAGCAAAGTCGTCACAAGAGTTAAATATCCACACCTCTAGCAGAGCAATGTGTGAGGGCACTGCTCGTCCCAAAGCAGAGAGAGGCAAACGGAACTCTTCTCCCTTATGTCTAGAGTCAGGATTGGCTTTGTTCTCTAGATCTACAGGATGCATATACCCATATCCTCATTCATGCAGAACACAGAAGATTTCTACAATTCCTCTTTCAGGGACGACATTACCAATACAGGGTTCTACCCTTCGGCCTGGCCTCTGCCCCAAGAGTCTTTACAAAATGCATGGCAATAGTGGCTGCATTCCTAAGATCTCTAGGGATATTTGTCTTCCCTTACTTAGACGACTGGCTCATCCAAACAACAACAGCTCTAGAGGCCAGCTCTTCTCTCTCCTGCACAATGCAGGTTCTTCAACACGTGATTCGTAATAAATCTTCCAAAATCCCAACTCACCCCTTCTCAAACCTTAGAATTCATAGAGGCTCTCCTAGACACGCAGCAGTCAAGGGCCTTTCTACCACAGGCCCGCTGTGTTCGAATCATTCAGCTAGCTTCTCAGGCATGTATGAAATCTTTCCTAACTGCTCGAGAAATGCTTCAACTGCTGGGCCATATGTCTTCCACTGTACATGTGGTTCCCTATGCTCGTCTGCATATGCGTGTAGCTCAGTGGACCCTGGCTTCACAGTGGACTCAAGCATCAGGCCATCTGGGAGACAGAATCATGATCTCTGCATGTCTCATTTCATCTTTCCAATGGTGGCAATCACCAGAAAACCTTCTCGTAGGGTCACCTTTTCAGATGCCACCACACCAATCTATCCTGACGACGGATGCGTCCAAATTGGGTTGGAGAGCTCATCTGGACAATTTCTCCACTCAGGGTGTTTGGACTCATCAAGAGGCATGACTTCACATAAATCTATTGGATCTCAGGGTGTTCCAAGACCACCTTCGCTCCCACACATTTCTAGTCCAGATGGACAATCAGGTAGCCATGTTCTCTGTGAACAAGCAAGGTGGAACAGGTTCTCAAGTGTTGTGCAATGAAACCTTACATCTATGGTCTTTCGCCATACGCCATCAGATTCACCTACTAGCGGTATATTTCCCTGGCAAACAAAATCTCCTGGCAGACAAACTCAGTCGAGTACTACTGCCTCACGAGTAGTCTCTCCATGCGGACCAGATTGCTTGAATTTTTCAAATCTGGGGAACCCTAGATATAGACCTGTTTGCAAGTCTCAGAATGCCGAACGTCCCCACTTCTGTTCCAGAACCCCTGCTCTGAACAGTCAGCAATGGATTCTTTTCACCTCCACTGGGGTCAGGACTTGTTATATGCCTACCCTCTCATTCCCCTTATCCACAAGACTCTTTTTAAACTCCAGAGAGACAGGGGCTACATGATCCTCATAGCCTCACGTTGGCCATGATAAGCATGGTATCCTCTGCTTCTATGTCTCTCTCAGGCCAGACCTCTAGAATTGGGATGTGCTCCGGACCTCCTGTCACAGGAGAACGGGGACGCTGCTCCATCCATACCCGCAGTCCTTACATCTGACAGCATGGCTGCTGAGAGCATAGCACTCCAGGACATCAACCTCTCTCAACAGTTAGAGATATCCTATTGGCTTCAAGGAAACCTTCCACAAGGCGTACTTACGCCTTCAGGTGGTGAAGGTTTTCAATCTGGTGCTCAAAGAGGGATCTTAATCCTTTTTTGGTTCCGGTGGAAGCATTATTTGAATATCTCCTCCACCTCTGGTCTCAAAACCAATTTGGTAAGAGTCCACCTAAGTGCCATTACGGCATCTCACATACCCTTAGATGGACAGCCTGACTCCTCTCAGCCGCTTGTAGCGTGCTTCATGAGGGGCCTACTTTTAACTAAGCCTTCCTTTAGGCTACCACCAGTGGCATGGGACCTCAATGTTGTCCTCAGACAGCTTATGAAGCCACCCTTCGAACCCCTAGCCACTACGTCTCTGAAGTTTCTTTCTTGGAAGGTCATCTTCTTAATTGCCTCACTTCTGAAAGACACATCAGTGAGCTCCAGGCTTTAGTGGCTGACCCTCCTTATACACTGTTTCACCATGATAAAGTAGTCTTTAGGACTCATCCTCACTTTATGCCAAAGATGGTTTTTGCCTTTTCATTTAAACCAGTTGGTTTACCTTCCTGTTTTCTTCCCTAGACCTCATTCCTCTAGTGCAGAAAAAAGCCTTCATACTCTGGATTACAAACGCGCCTTGGCTTTTTATCTCCAGAGAACTAGGCAGCACAGGAAAGCTTCACAGCTTTTTGTTGCTTTTGATTCGTCATCTAGGTCTACCAGTTTCCAAAAGGACACTCTCCAAATGGATTTCAGACTGTATATCTTTTGCATATGACGGTGCAGGACTTTCCCTTGAAGGTCATGTCACAGCGCACAATGTGCAAGCAATGGCCGTCTCAATGGCAAATCTACGCTCAGTGGCGATTGATGAAATATGCAAAGCAGCAACCTGGTCCTCTGTCCACACCTTTGCGGCCCATTATTGCTTAGACAAGGACTCCCACCGGGATGCCTTGTTTGGCCAGGCTGTTCTCCAGCATCTCTTTCAGACTTAGATCAACTCCTACCCCCCATCCTGGGTTTCGATACCAGATATCATTGGAAGATACATGACCCACTTAGGCCTGTGTTTCACAGCTTACTCTGTGGTCATATCCCTAGCATCTCCAAGCTAGGGAGTCTCATATGTGAAGACTGCATTCCTGCTTGTTCCTGGAGATAGTGTAGTTACTCACCTGTAACAGGTGATCTCCGGGAACAGCAGGAATTGAGTCTTCACAACCCACCCTCCTCCCCTAGGAATTGTATTTCTCTCTCTCTCTCCCTCTCCCAGCTACAGAGTTGGGAAGGCAGCTACGCAGGTGCAGTGGGATGCTCTCATAGGCTTTCCTGTAGGACCCTAGGGAGCGTTCCCGCGCGGGCTCCGTCTGTGCCGATGTCACCCATATGTGAAGACTCAATTCCTATCATTCCCGGAGATGACCTGTTATAGGTGAATAACTGCACTATCATAATTTCATAGTAGTGTACCAAATAATGTAGAAATTAATGAGCTGATGTAGCAGTATTAAAACTGATAATTTATTGCAGGTACTGGAGAAATACCTCCTGTATGCATAAACACAGAATAGATCTCTTTTCTTGGGTTCGTTGATGTGTGTGTGTGGTTATTTCCATAAATGCTAGTTTCAAAGGTAAGCACAGGCAAAATAAAGTTTGGGTCTACTTTTAGTAAAGTTTTTCTCCCAGTCTCAGACTGATGAAGAAATCTATGCACATGGTAACTCAGATCACAGCGCAACTTTAGTACATGATTTCCTTTGTAACCATAAACGCTAAATATAGAGACAACAGTAACGCAAGCCTAATATTTGTGCAAAAAGCCAAGCTAATACCAGTGCATAGCGAATTATAATTGCATGTTAATACTTTTCATGTGCTTAGTCTATGCATATTTAACTAAGCTTATCACTGGATGCTAAAAAGTGCACAGGATCTGGAAGGGGAAGAGCAGGATCTGGTAGCACAGGAAATTATAATAAGTATAAGGTTTAAAGTGGAGTAAACTGCTGTGGATTCTGTGGTTAGGTTGTGCCCAAGACAAAAACATTAACTGGGAGTATAAATTATGTGCCACTTTTTCTATTTGCAAGACTGAGGAACTGGAGCTGAAGAAGATCAAAGAAATGATAGAGAACAAAACAGAAGAGAGCAGGGCAACCAAGCCAAAGAAAGGAGGAAAGAAGAGCAAGCTTAGAACATTGCGATCCCGCAGACTAGCAAGACAGTGCATATACCGAACCAGGGCAACACTGGAAGGATTACCAGAGAGACATATGGTATTTACCTATCATTTGTGCACAACTGCTATCTTGTCTCTCTATGAAGAAATCAAGAATGATATCAACCCTTTGAAAGCTTGTGGGCATGCCATACCCACGTTGGTAAAGTTACTTGACACCTTGCATTTCCTGGACATTGAATCATTCCAAGAACACTGTCGGGGTAGCCATTGGAATGGACCAATCTGTCTTCTTGAGATATTTATACCAGGCATTGCAAGTCTTGAAAAAACATGCCTGGAGCTATGTACAAGTATCCAGAGCAAACAGGCACAGTGGCAGGAGATGAAGGCAGAATTTTTCGATATTTCTGGGATGCCAAATGTGATGGGTGCAATAGATTGCACTCATGTTGCTCATAGACCTCCATCTGATAGAAAACAGGTGTTCTCCAGGACCAAGCAGGAAGTCAGTCCTCACTTATGGGTGACGTCGGCGCCGACGGAGCCCTCGCGGAGCAATTTCCCCAGCTTTCGAAGAAAGCCTTTGGGAATTGCAGCGTGCATGCACGGTCCCCTTCCCACCCAAGGGTGCCTTCTTGCTCAGTCTTCTTTTTTCTGCGGAGCCCTACAGACGTAGTTTGTGATCACCGCTAAAAAAAGTTGATTTTTTCGTTCTGTTTTCTCGGTTCGACGCCGTGTCCTTTTCCCGCCCGGCCTCGATACTCCGGTGTCGAGTCCGTTCACTATTTTTCGGTTTTTGTCCTTCGTGACTGGCGTTCCCGCCACTTTTTTCTTTTTCTCTGGCAGCCCAGTCTTTTGACCTCGCAGGGGCCCTTTTTCCCCCAATGGCTGCCAGCGGGTTTAAAAAGTGTGATCGGTGTACGAGGCTTATGTCTCTTACCGACACACACACGACTGCTGCCTCCGCTGCCTCGGACCCAATCATGACCCGATGATTTGTGGTCCGTGTACCAAAATGTCCTCGAAGGCATTGAGGAGTCGGCAGTCTCAAAAGGAGCGAATCTTCTCTGACTCCGCGTCCGGCCGGGCCCGGACCTCGTCAGAGGCTTCGACGTCTCGTGACTCCGGCCCCGAGCGTCGTTGGAGCTCCTCTGAGCGGGAGTCTCCCACCCGGGAACATCGTCGGAAGAAGAAACCCGCGAGGGCGGCGTCGGAGGACGCTCCTGGTTCCTCGAGGGCCAGGTCACATAGCCCCAATAGCCGCCCCGGGTCCTCGGAGTCGGAGAGGCCTTCGAAGCATCCTCGTCTCGAAGTGGAGTCTCCTGGACACGTGAGTACTGTAGTCCTCGTGGACTCGCCTCCGAAGGAGCCGACGTCGGGCCCGACACTGTCGGGGCCCGAGTCGGGGGCTGCTGGGTCTCCTGAGCTTGGACTCAGGCTGATGGCCTTGGAGAGCAGTTTCGCTGCCTTCATGGACCAGCAGCGGGCATTGATCGCTGGCCTCGCCGGTGCATCTGCCCCGACCACCGGGATGTCGACGTCCAAGTCAACCCCGGAGGCCGAGCCGATCCTCGAGCCCATGCAGGCTCGAGTCGATCCTCGGCCACAGTCTCCATCGGCCTCCCGTTCGGAGGAGTCGGGCTGGGACACGGAGGAGGACGAGTCACCCGGTTCTTTTCAGATTCGGTGCGTCCCCTCCGACTCGCCCGAGTCTGAGACGGTCCCCCCCGAGGATACCCGGTTCTCGGACTTCGTGAGGGATATGGCCAAGGCTTTGGCCTTCCCCGCGGATCCCGAGGAGGAACCTCGAGCCGAAGAGCTCGAGGCCCTTCAGTATGACTCTCCCCCAAAGGAGGCCTTTACTGTACTGGTTCCTCCGATGCTGGAAAGACTTCTCTTCCGCATGTGGGAGAGCCCGGCATCGACGCCGGTGTTAAGCAAGCGGGTCGATTCCATGTATCGAGTCCTCAAGAGCCCCGGGTTCCAGAAGGCACAACTACCGCACCATTCCATGGTGGTGGAATCGGCCATGCATCGACTCAAGAGTCAAAAGATGCACTCCTCGGTGCCTCCCGGCAAGGAGGCCCGGAACCTGGATGCCCTCGGTAGGAAGTGCTTCCAGGGCTCTATGCTTGCTTGTCGAGTCCAGACATACCAACTCTACATGGGCATGTATCTCCAAGACCTGGCAAAGGAAATTGCCGGGTTCTCTGCTGGTCTCTCCGAGGAACCTTTGCAGAGGTTCCAGGACTTGTCCACTGGTATTCGAGAGTGCTCGAAATTTATTTCTCGAGCAGCCTACGATGGCTTCGAAGCATCGGCTCGAGTAGCCGGGGCAGGCATCGGTGCCCGCCGGCAGGCTTGGCTTCAGTCATCCGACCTCGAGCCATGGGTGCAGGACAAGTTGGTCGATGTCCCCTGCAGAGGTGAAAACCTCTTTGGCAAGCCCATGGCTGAAAAGGCTGCGCAACTCCGAGACCGAGACTCTAACCTGGACTCGCCTGTCCAGAAAGACCTCTGCCCCTTCACAGAAGAGGAAGGGCTCTGGGAAAAAGCCCTTTTACCCGAGGACGGTGTCTGCCTATAAACAACCCCACCCACAATATCAAGCCTCAGCAGCTCCCCATCAGGGTCAGCAGGCTAAGGGACTGGGTAATGGGTCCCGTAGGCAGAAGGCCCCCAAGCCCACTACACCGGCCCCTGCTCAGCTGGGTGGGGGTTTTTGACTCCGTAAGCATAGCCTCTTCCCCCCCGCTGGCTTCTCTCAGCACGGGAGGCCGGCTGGCCCACTTTGCCCACAGGTGGTCAGCCGTAACATCAGATACCTGGGTACTTCAGGTAGTTCAACAGGGCTACCTTTTGCATTTTCACCAGGTACCTCCCTCCTACTTTCCAGGGGAGCCCCCAAGACCCCCTCTGCACAGGGACTTACTCCTTCAGGATTTAGCAAGTCTTCTTCAGGAACAGGCTGTGGAACCGGTGCCCCACCACCTGAAAGGTCACGGCTTTTATTCCAGGTACTTTCTGATACCAAAAAGAACAGGAGGCCTCAGACCCATCCTAGACTTGCGCAACCTCAACAAGTTCCTGCAAAGGGAAAAGTTCAAGATGCTTACCCTTGGAATCCTGCTGCCCTACCTCCAGCAGGGAGATTGGCTATGCTCCTTGGATCTAAAGGATGCTTATACTCACATCCTTATCCATCCGGACCACAGACAATATCTACGATTTGTTGTGGAAGGAAATCATTATCAGTACAGGGTACTGCCCTTTGGCCTGTCCTCCGCTCCCAGGGTGTTCACCAAATGCCTGGCAGTGGTGGCAGCCTTCCTGAGGCTTTAAGGCCTCTTTGTCTTTCCCTACCTGGACGACTGGCTCATCCGGGCACAGTCTTCCCTGGAGGTCACTCAGGCCACTCGTCACACTGTAGCTCTGCTTCAGCACTTGGGGTTTGTCATAAACTTCGCAAAGTCCACTTTGCTCCCCTCTCAGGATCTAAAATTCATAGGAGCACGGTTGGACACTCTGCAGGCTCGTGCCTTCTTGCCTCTGGAACGGGCCAACTGGCTCGCAGCTCTGGCCAGCAGGTTTCACAGCTCTTCCCTGGTCTCGGCCAGGCAATTCCTGCGGCTGCTCGGCCATATGGCTTTCACGGTCCATGTCACTCCGAATGCCCGTCTACATATGAGGCCTGCTCAGTGGAGCCTTCGCACTCAATGGCATCAAGCCACAGGGAGCCTTGCGGACTTAGTACGGATCTCCGACCGCCTGGTCTCCTCTCTGCAATGGTGGCTTCATCTGCCAAATCTGCTTCTCGGCATGACTTTTCAGTCTCCTCCACCTTCCCAAGTGCTGACGACAGATGCCTCTCTCCTGGGATGGGGAGCACATTGCCAAGGGACATGTACTCAAGGCCTTTGGACCCCTTGGGAAGCTGCTCAGCAGATAAACTTCCTGAGCTCAGGGCGATCCGCCTAGCTCTGCGGACCTTCTCTCACCTCACCTCTCATCAGTCTGTACTAGTCCAGACGGACAATCAAGTTGCCATGTTCTATGTCAACAAACAGGGGGGCACCGGCTCCCTCCTCCTATGTCAGGAGGCTCGGAGACTGTGCTCTTGGGCAGTCGACCATGGCATCCTCCTCAAAGCGGTTTACCTGCCCGGACAGGAAAATTACCTGGCCGACAAACTGAGCAGGATTCTGCAGTCACACGAGTGGAGATTAGACCCATTGGTTGTTCAGCGGATCTTCCTCCGGTGGGGCCTCCCCACCATGGATCTTTTTGCCAGTCCTCTGAACCGGCAACTTCCCAGGTTCTGCTCCAGGCACCCGCACCCGCTCAGAGTAGCGGCGGATGCTTTCCTCATTCCGTGGTCCACGGGCCTACTGTATGCCTTTCCTCCCACGCCACTCGTGTCCAGGACGCTTTTCAAGGTTCTCTGGGACAGGGCCTCGGTAATCCTGGTAGCGCCCAGGTGGCCGAGACAGCCCTGGTTCCCACTCCTGCTACAACTGGCAGTGGACACTCCCCTTCCTCTGGGGTTTCAGCCCGATCTCCTGACTCAGGATCAAGGCACTCTCCTGCACCCCAACCTCCGGGCCCTTCACCTGATGGCCTGGCTGCTGAAAGGGTAGTCCTAGCTCCGCTGCTCCTCCCTCCGGATGTGGAAGATGTCGTCCTGGCCTCTAGGCGTCCGTCCACCCGGAGGTCTTACGCCCTTAAATGGCATCGCTTCTCTGTGTGGTGTTCTCAGCAATCTGAGAACCCCTTCTCCTGCTTGGTGTCGGTGATTCTGCAATACTTGCTTCACCTTTCCAATCTCGGCCTCAAGTCCAACTCTGTAAGAGTCCACCTCAGTGCTCTCTCTGCACATCATTCGCCGGTGGACGGCAGGCCTCTTTCCGCACACCCCTTGGTGGCGCGTTTTCTCAGAGGCCTCCTTCTGCTTAAGCCTCCCTTGCGCCCCCCAGCCCCTGACTGGGATCTCAATGTGGTCTTACAGCGGCTTACCTGTCCGCCTTTTGAACCTATGGCTACCTGCCCTCTTCGTTTCCTTTCTTGGAAAACTCTCTTCTTGGTAGCCCTTACCTCCGCTAGGCGCGTTAGTGAACTGCAAGCCCTAGTGTCTGAGCCTCCTTACACTAGGTTCTACCCTAATAGGGTGGTCTTACGGACTCACCCAAAGTTTCTTCCAAAAGTGGTTTCCCCTTTTCATCTCAACCAAGAGGTGGTTCTTCCAACCTTCTTTCCCAGGCCGCATACCAGCCGGGCTGAGACAGTTCTGCATACCCTGGACTGTAGGAGGCCCTTATCCTTCTACCTTGACCGTACGCGGGAGCATAGAAAGGCTGTTCAGCTTTTAGTTTCTTTTGACCCCAATAGGTTGGGGGTGCCTGTCTCCAAGCGTACTTTGTCCATCTGGGTAGCTGACCGTATCGCCTGGGCTTATGGGGCAGCCGGCCTCTCCTTAGAGAGTCGAGTCACGGCTCACCGTGTCAGGGCGAAGGCTGCGTCAGTGGCTCATCTCCGCTCTGTTCCATTGGCAGACATCTACCGGGCCGCTACTTGGTCTTCAAGCCAGACTTTTGCGGCTCATTACTGCCTGGAGAGGGAGTCCCGCAGGGACAGTTCTTTCGGACAGGCAGTCCTCCACAATCTCTTTGAGGTTTAGGCAACTCCTACCCTCCGGCCCTGGTGTTGGGCTACTGGCCGGGAGCGTATTCAGAGAAGATTCCTTCCTTCTGTACTGCTGAGCTAGAGGGAGCTCATTTTTTCGGCTTGAGGTCTCCGGTAGCCTTAAGTTTGGGAGTCCCATAAGTGAGGACTGACTTCCTGCTTGGTCCTGGAGAAAGAGTAGTTACTCACCTGTAACAGGTGTTCTCCAGGAGCAGCAGGAATCAGTCCTCACAACCCTCCCTCCTCCCCTCGGAGTTGCAGTCATTCTTATCCATTGTTTTTGCTAACTTTTTTGCTGTCTTTTCGCTATGTCATCAGACTGAGCAAGATGGCACCCTTGGGCGGGAAGGGGACCGCGCATGCGCGCTGCAATTCCCAAAGGCTTTCTTCGAAAGCTGGGGAAATTGCTCCGTGAGGGCTCCGTCGGCGCCGACGTCACCCATAAGTGAGGACTGATTCCTGCTGCTCCTGGAGAACACCTGTTACAGGTGAGTAACTACTCTTTCTGCATCAGGAAGAATTTCTTTTCATTTTAATATCCAAGTGGTATGCAGTGCACAAATGAAGATCCTGAATGTGGTTCACAGAGGGGAAAATACAGTGAAGGCTGACTCCTGGGTGAGTATTTATTGCTGTTGGGAGCATGTCTCTTATTTGTATGAAATATCTTACTAATGATTGAATAGGAGGGAAAGGAACAAGTGCCTCAATGCAAAAATCGATGCTCCTCCTACCAAAAAGAATTACAGCGGTAGAAAGAAAGCACCCTGGTATTCGCCTGAACTTACTGAGTCTCTTCGACGGTTGCGTCAACTTGAAAAACGATGGCGCAGATCAAGAACAACTGAGAGCCTGGAGGCATACAACGTCCACCTCGATGAACATAGAACAGCAGTCTCCGCAAGAATGAAACACCACCACTCAGAAGTATTAATGAGAGCCATAAACAAACCGTGAGAGCTTTTCAGTATAGTCAAAAATTTAGCTCACGATCCTTCCCCGAACCAAACAAACCTACTCGACCCCCAAGAATACGCAGATTATCTACGCTCAAAGTCGAGCCAACCCGTTACCCCTGAAAACAATCACCACCCAGAAGAACTAACATTGCTATCATTCTACTCCTCCCCGCAAAATGAGACAGTAGATGATCATGGCATTCTCACCTCCTTCTCCCCTCCAACAGCAAGGGAGATCCAAAATATCATCACAGGCATAAACACCACTACGGCACCAAGTGACCCATGCCCCGCACACTGGGTAAAAGCGCTAAAATCAGATCTCAGCCCATTTCTCTCCAACCTAATAGAAAAGTCTTTCACGTCTGGGACATTTCCACTTGACCTGAAGCAAACCTCTATAAAACCGCTACTGAAGAATAAAAAGCTCGACCCTACAAAAATGGATTCATACAGGCCAATATCGAGCATTCCGCTCCTAGCTAAAATTATGGAAAAACAGTCCAACAGCAACTGACCCATCACATTGAAAACAATGCTCCCCTCGATTACTCTCAGCATGGATTCAGATCATCTCATGGAGTGGATACCCTACTTACTACGCTCTTCAACACCCTTACCACCGGTCTCGATAACATCAGAAAGGGTTTTGCTCTCATCTTTCTGGACATCGCAGCCGCCTTTGACTCGGTTGACCACAGAGTACTCCTATCCCGCCTTGCCGAGAAGGGAGTCCGAGGCAATGCTCTAGCGTGGTGCGCCTCATACCTGAGTAACAGATGGCAGCATGTCCGCTCCGGCCTCTCTCTATCGGAACCTTTCCAGCAAGAAAAAGGCGTCCCACAAGGGTCATCCCTCTCAGCCCTCTTATTCAATGTCTACATGCAGCCCATCTGCAGCCTCATTCGGTCATTTAACATAAACTGCCTAGTATATGCTGACGATGTACTAATGTTCACCCCAATAGATACTGACCATCCAAATCTTGACCAGCTCTCCTCCTGCTTTAACGCTGTCTCTGACTGGTTATGCACTCAAATGCTCCGAATAAATCTAAAAAAAACAGACGTCCTATTCATCGGAAGAGATCATTCATTCACCCCCCCTCCTTCAATCAAGGTGGGCAACGCTGACATCATCTCCAAGACAACGATCAGATATCTTGGAGTAACTTTGGACCAGCGCCTTGACATGCATGCCCACATAGATAATACCATCAGGACAATCTACCATAAAATACGAACGCTACGCCTCTTGAAGGACACCCTAGAACCAAATGACTTTCGAACAGTCTTCCAGGCCATCATAATGCCCCACTTCGATTACGCCAATTCTATCCTACTTGGCCTCCCAAAAAGCTCGACGAATCCTTTACAGCTAGCTATGAACACCGCAGCAAGAACCCTATACGGAGCAGCTCGCAAAGACCACATTACCCCTATCCTGAAGAGCCTGCACTGGCTCCCCATACAACACCGGATCACATTCAAGATCTTAACCATGACATTTAAAGCAGTTCATAGAATCACCTCAACCACCTTGTCAGACCTGATACAACCCACCCCAGACAACAGACTCAGAAGAACCAAGTCCTACAATACCATTCTGCTCCCAAAAGCTATCACTAAATGTAACAAATCAACAAGTAGAAGGGCCTTTGCCTTGTTTGCACCCTCCAGCTGGAATTCTCTCCCAGCAGAAATCCGGACCATAAACAACCTCACCCAATTCAGAAAGGCCGTCAAACACTACCTATTTCAACAGCACTTCTGTAACTCTGACAACATTACCTAGACAGCAGTACACGACCCAACAGTCCCTCATCCCATAGCCGCCGAACTAATCTCTAATCTAACTTTCAATTACACAGAACCACCCCTTGCAGGGCTGGTACTACAAATCCATCTATGATGCAACCCTCTTTATGTAAATAGTGTATAAAGTTCACCTGTTATCCAAGTTGGAATTCCCTGTTATATGTAAGTTCAATGTATGATTGTTCCACATTGTACAAACCTGTTCATTGTAAACCGCGCTGATTCCGAATAGTGCGGTATAGAAAAACTAATAAATAAATAAAATAAATAAATAAAAAGGGGGGTAACAGCAGCATATTTGTTGTTTGGGGTGCATGACAGTGGTGGTAAATGTTCATAAATTTGTTTGGGCGTGTCATGGATCAGAGGGGAGGCACAGACAGAGATTAACACATCTGGCTTTCACTGTTGTCTTTTCTGCCTGTTTAGTCACTTTAAAATCATCAGAAGCAATCACGTCCAGGTCCTGCTCTTCTTTCGTGGGCAGAAGTACTTTGCCGCCTACACTGTGCCACTCCTTTGGATTTTTGCAGCCCAGATGCATAACCCTGCATTTTTTAAGCATTAAATCTCCGTTGCCAAATTCTTGACCATTCCTCAAGCTTAGCTAGATCCCTCCTCATGTTATCTACTCCTTCCTGGTTGTCTATTCTATTGCAGACTTTGGTATCATCCCCAAACAGGTAAACCGTACCTGACAGCCCTTCCTCAATATCACTAACAAAGATGTTAAAAAGTTGAAAAGGCGACTGCGGAAACCAGAAGGATGCTTGGGTGCATAGGTAGAGGAATGGCCAGCAGAAAAAAGGAGGTGATAGTGCCTCTGTATAGGTCTCTGGTGCGACCTCATTTGGAGTATTGTGTACAATTCTGGAGACCTCACCTTCAAAAGGATATAAACAGGATGGAGTTGGTGCAGAGGGTGGCTACTAAAATGGTTAGTGGTCTTCGTTATAAAGCATATGAGGACAGACTTAAGGATCTTAATATGTTTTCTTTAGAGGAAAGGCTGGATAGAAGAGATATAATAAAGACTTTTAAATACCTCCATGGCATAAATGCACAAGAGGAAAGCCTCATTCGACTGAAAGCAAGCTCTGCTATGAGAGTAAAATGCGGAAATATTTTTTTACGGAAAGAGTGGTAGATGTGTGGAATAGTCTCCCAGTAGAGGTAGTAGAGATGAGGATAGTATCAGAATTCAAAAAAGCTTGGGACCAACACAGAAAATCTGTGAAGGAGAAAAGGGGACTAATGTAGTTAATATAGAAGGGCAGACTAGATTTTTCTGCCGTCATGTTTTTGTGTTTCTATTTGAGTTGGCGAAAAATTCAGCATGAAGAGTAAAAATGTGCTAAGTTTCAGCGTTGTTTTTTATATTGGGAGCAATTTCATATTTAGTTTGTCTGCATGTTACATGCCCCACTGTACTATCCTTTAGAGCAGTGGTTTTGCTCAAATTTTCCTATGCTAAAAGTCTTTCAGCTTTGATAGTAAGACCAGCATGGAAAGATCTCAAGCAGACTGCTGTGCTAAAATGCAACACCATTTATTACATCAGCCCCTCAGAGTTCTGGAGGAAACTATGCGTTATCAAGTTTTGGATTTTTGATGACTACATCCACCCTCAGTCTCTTTAAGTCTGTCTTTTGTTAATTTTCTACTGAATTAATTCTATTTTATCTGCTCAGCTATCTTTTGACGTCTCATCTTGTGGGTTTCTCTTCTGTTCTTGGTCTTCTGGACTTACCTTCACGATGCCATTCTTCTGAATATACTTCGTTATTTCTGGTTTAGCTCTTGGTTTGCCTGTTCTCTTACTGAGCATTCTATTTAAAATTATGGTAAGCAGCCTTTTCTGATCCTCTCTTATAAAACACTGATGTGGACTGCTTTTCTTTGATTATCTTAATAGTCTTTGTTTTCTTATTTCATCTTATGACTGTGCATACCCTTGTTTATAGAAGACACTAAGCTACATCCCTTATTCTTCTCTCTCCCCCTGACCTCATCTCAATGTCTGTGTGTGTCTCTTCCTTTTTAAATATGTTTGTTTTCATGCTGAATACATCAAAAATGGAAATTCCTTATCCCTTCAAACACTCTCATTGATTCCATACCCTTCTGCTTTAGGCACCTTTCACCCTAGCAATAGCACCTAGTGGGGAGGTCCATCCAGCTGTATTTGTCCATCTGCTTGCACGCCTAGGTTTGCTCTTGTGCAAACGTGTTTTGCTAAAAGCAGACCCTGCCACTGCTGCAAGAGACATGGTAGGGACTTCAGTTCTCGTTGCATCACTAACTTTATTGTGTCAGCAGAGACCCATCTCCCATCAGCAATGGAAAGGGGAGAGGTATGGCCATGGCAAAAAGGAATGCATCGTGCCCTCATATCCCTGCATCTATCTTGTAGAACTCATAGGCATTAGAAAGAGGTAGGAAAGCTGGAGAGGAGGGCCTACCGCAAGAAAACAAGAGGGGAAAGAGAGCAGCGGAGAGCAATTACCACGACCAAAACACTTAGGATAAAAACAGAAGAACTTTATTGTAGACCCAATCTTACAAGTTTCGGCCCTAGGCCTTCATCAGGGGGGGTCTAAAAACAGACACATAAACATAAAAGTAAACAAAAAATTAAAATATAAATAATCATAATACAAAAAACGAATTATAAATAAAAGAAGCATATAATAAGTGGAATACATTACCAAAGGGAACAAAACGATACATCTAAGAGGTGGAACAAACCACTCTTCCCAATCTAAGGTAGATAAACAAATAAATAAAATTAAACATATTGCAAATAAGGTAAAAGATAGAGGGAAGGAAAGGATTATAACACCATAATGTTATTTATAAACCATAAGTGCAATATGTAAAAACCTGCCTCAGAATTGTTGCTGATAACACCTACCAAAACAGAAATCTCAGCCATTCATAAAACAGTGTTGATATAAAATCATATACTATTGCACAAGGAGTGGCAGCAAGTGCTATATGTTGCAGTTTATTAATATACTAAACCAAGACAATAAAAAACATAAATAGAAATGAGAATGATAGAATGAATGATTGAAAACGGATTAAATAATTAAAAACAAATTCAGAAACATATCAAACTGTAGAAACACTATAATGGGTAGTGAATTGATAAATTAAAATATGTAAAACACTACGTAAAGGTTCCTGGAGGGAACTGTTCTAAAAACGCTAGTGAAAAGCAAAGCTTAAATAGTTTATAAACAGTGTACGGCTAGAGTGCTTATATGCAAATCACCATATATTGTAATTCACTGCAGAGGAATCCCTGGTCTAAAATGCTGAACCGTGCAAAACGTCTATCAGATGACGGCATACAGCGGTAAACAGAGCAATCAGGTGTGTCCAAATGCATTGTAAAACAAAGTATGAGAGTCAATGAGTGTCCGAATGCGTTGTAAAACATAGTATGAGAGTCACTGGGGAGACTGCTCTAAAGCGTAGCAGACATTGGGCACATAACAGCAGGCACGAATTACCAGAAGATCGAGCATGTTCAACTTGCCACACAGAATTTAACGTGTGCATAGCCAAAGAGAACGCTAAAACTGAAAAAACCAAATGGGTGAAATGCAAGGAAGCTAAGCACATATAGCCATAAGTACATGCGCTAAAAAGCGCTAGATGACAGAAACCTACTCTCTATTTTGCAGAGGCTTAAAAAAGTAAAACAGAATATTGCAAACTTAAATGCGTTAAAGGGGCAAAGCACAGCAGAAATAGAGAAAATCGTATGCACATATTGGTAGAGCAATACGAAAGCAGCAGATGAAAGACATATTAAAAACAAACAGTAAAAGCTCATGGTGCTGGTAGAAGATCGTAGAGCATAAGGATTTACCTGTCAGAAGCAGGAAAACACCGCACAGGTGCAGAGAAGGCGTTATAAAACCACATCAATGGCACCTCCTACTAAAAAACGTCACACTGATTGGCAGGAACTAATGTTGTATCTGAGATAGAGCAGCGTGTAGGTAAGAGAGTAAGTGGAAATGTCAGCCTTATAAAATATATTAATATACTTTAAAACAGGGGTAATAAATAAACGGCCAAAAGTCATTGGTATTGATTATAAAGAATAGATTATAATATAGTTCCAAAAAATGTAAAAACTATATATATTCCTCTTCGTCTCTCTGGGCCAGTCCAGGCACTGTAGGGTAGTCAACCTCCAACCCAGTAAGAAACGTGGACTGCAACGAAGGGACGTGTAAAAATTGAAAACTTTTATTGAATTAATCCACTTCAGCCACTGGCCCAACACTGGCCGTGTTTTTATTTATGCATATTTGTTTGATTTCCAGTGACTTCAGTCATTTTTATAAAACATATATACACAATAAGGAGAAATTAGACCTTACCTATAAATTGTCTTTCCTTGAGTTCTCTCCGGGCCAGTCCAGGCACTGTAGGGTAGTCAACCTCCTCCAGCAGCTGAGGACTGAAGTCTCAAAGTCTTACTGACAGGCCATCTCGCTCCCCCTGGTGTCAGAGGCTCAGTCTTTCAGTCCTCAGCAGCTGGATAGAACGTGGGGCTGACAGGCTCCCGGTCAGACAAAGAGGAAAGGAAGAGGATGGTAGAAAATAGAGAGAAAGAAAGAATCCCTAAGTGGCCCTAGCAGGGTTATATATAGGCAGGGAAGGAGGTTTGTGTACGTAAATAAAGTTAAAAAAAAAAACAGAAATAAGCAATGGAGGTCAGCTACAGGCGGATTGTGGAGAAGCAGCAGAGGCAGAGCCTTCCTCGGGGACCGCATCCGTTTCGGGGCAGAGAAAGCGAATCTGGGAGCCCCAGAGCCCAGTTCTTCTGCCTCCGGAGCCCAGACTTACTCTCCCGCTGGCAGCGGAGTAGAGAGGTCAAGGTGTCTTGAGCAGGAAACAGCAGGTACGTCGGGATTCCTTTTTGTTTATTTGAAATCGCGAAGGATTGCAGGACTTGCAGAGACGGCGTTTTTAAAAGCGAGACAGAAAAGAGTTTAGTTGGAGAAAAAACGCATGCTGCTGAGCTTGGTGGTGTGCGCGGACTGCGGGAGTCGCCGGGGATTAGCGGGCCCGGGATTTTGCCGATTTTGCATTAGAAGAGCAGGTAGTGTAGAGCGTCAGTTTGGAATGGAGGATAATTCGGTTATTATAGATCAAGTAGGCAAGCACCATGGCACGGTTGAGAAGGCGGGAACGGCAGCCATTTTAGGAGAGGCAACCATTTCTCCCGCACTTTCTGAGAAAGGAGTTAAAAGGAAATCAAAGTCAAAAAAGCCTGCTCAACCTGCAGGGCTGCCTCAGACTCCATTACCAGAGGCACAGGGGGACTTGCAGTCCTTGTCTGCTGATTTTATTCTATCCCTCCACAAAGCGTATTGTTTGAAACTGGAGCAGGTTCAGATCAAAAATACTCCTTCCAATCTGTTTGGGTCACCTAAGGGGGACAGCAGTACGGTTGATCCAGGAGAAGGAACCTCAAAAAGGGATTTGGCAGCTGTACCGGATGAGGAGGTCTTTGTTCAGCAGGCCCAGGTCCCTCAAGGAACAGAGGAGGGAGAAATCCTTTCAGAATCAGGTATGGATTACTGGGGGGATCTGGAGGAAGGTGAGATTGGACCAGGTGAAGACCCCAATGTATTCAGAGTATTTAGGAAAGAAGAGTTGGGAGCTCTCATTGCCTATTCCTTGGCGGCTCTGAATATTGCACTACCAGCGGTTCAGGAAGAACCATTGGAAGATCCTCTGCTCCAGAGGTTCAAAACTGAGCAGAAGTGTTTTCCTGTTCATAGAGTAATTAAGCAGATGGTGGAATCGGAATGGGAGTGCCCTGAAGTGACTTTGAGGGGTGGGCGGGCAATAGACCGCCTGTACCCGGTCCCGCAGGAGGAGAGAGAGCTGCTGCGGATGCCGAAAGTGGATGCGTTAGAGTCAGTAGTGACTAAAAAGACTACTATTCCGGTGGAAGGCGGAGCTGCTCTTAAGGATTTGCAAGATAGAAAGTTAGAGTCTCTTCTCAAACAGGGTTTTGACGCGAGTGCCATGTCTCTGCAGGCTTCCATTTGTGGGGCGTATGTGTCCAGAGCTTCAATTCGTTGGCTCCAGGGTGATTCTTCACCTGAAGGAGAGAATCCGGCTTCGGAAGGGCCGAAATTGGAGTCGGCTGCGGCGTACCTCGCAGATGCTTTTTATGATCTCGTAAGGATTTCGACAAAATCCATGGCGTCAGTTATTGCCGCTAGGAGATTTCTCTGGCTGAGGAATTGGGCGGCGGACGCATCTTCCAAGTCACGCCTTAGTAAGCTCCCCTATAGGGGCAAGCTGCTCTTCGGGGAAGCTTTAGAAAAGATTGTGAAAGATTTGGGGGATTCCAAAGGCAGTCGATTACCAGAGGACTGTCCGAAGGGTCCACGGCCTGGGGCTATGCAGAGAGGTCAAGGTAGAGAATTTCGGAGATTTAGAGGATCTCGATTTGCTCCATATCAAAGAGGTCGGTTTCTGGCATGTGGTCAGTCCTTTCAAGGGGTGAGGGGGTTCGGTCGGGGATATTTCAATCCCCAGCAAAGCTCTTCTAAAAAGCCACAATGAGGAGAGGCTGGTCCAGGCGGAGGTTCCTATAGGAGGTCGTTTGCAAGGCTTCCACTCCATCTGGACCCCATAACTACGGATCGGTGGGTGCTGGAGATCATCCGCGAGGGCTATGTGCTGGAGTTCGCTCAGCCAATATCGGAGGCTTTCATAGTGTCTCCATGTGGTTCTCCAGCAAAGGCAAAGGCGATAAACGACACGCTTCAACGCTTGCTGCACCTTCAAGCGGTGGTCCCGGTTCCCTAAGACCAGTACGGGTTAGGTCGATACTCGATTTATTTTGTAGTTCCCAAAAAGGAAGGGTCTTTTTGGCCCATACTAGATCTCAAGCAGTTTGAGAGTGCCGCATTTCCCAGACGGAGACTCTACGATCGGTAATTTGGTTGGTAAAGCTGGGCGAGGTGCTTTCGTCCATAGATCTAATGGAGGCATATCTGCACATTCTGATCAGACCGGAGCATCAAAAATATTTATGCTTTGCCATGCCCATGCGACATTTTCAGTTCCGAGCTCTGCCATTCAGGCTAGCTACGGCGCCGCGCACTTTCACAAAGATGATGGTGGTTGCGGCAGCATTGCGGAAGGATGGAATTCAGGTTCGTCCCTACTTGGATGACTGGCTGATCCGGGCAGGATCAGTAGCGGAGTCGATGGAAGCAACGGTGCGGGTGGTGCAGTTTCTGGAATGCCTAGGTTTTGTGGTGAATCAGACCAAGTGTCATTTGCTTCCAGTGCAGCATCTAGTATACCTAGGAGCCTTGTTCGACACAAGGGTTGGAGTGGTGTTTTTGCCAGAAGAGAGAGTGCAAAAGATCTTGAGGCAGGTATCGGCATTTTTACGCATCAAGGCTCCAACGGCGTGGAGGTATCTACAGCTTTTGGGCTCCATGGCAGCGGCATTGGACCTAGTACCGTGGGCCAGAGTGCATATGCGTCACCTGCAAAGGGCGTTGCTATCCAGATGGTCTCCGCAAGAACATTCTCTGGGACAAAGATTAGTATGCTCAGAGGCAGTCAATGACAGTCTACAGTGGTGGTTGGATCCCAGTCATCAACAGGCGGGAATGCCTCTGGAGTCGCCAGATTGGGTGCTGATGATGACGGATGCCAGTCTCTCAGGCTGGGGAGCACATTGTATGGCCCAGGTAGCACAGGGCTGTTGGTCGGCGGAGCTGGACAGCTGCTCGATCAATCAGCTGGAAATGAGAGCAGTACGGCTGCCACTACAAGAGTTCGAAGGTTTAGTGAAGGGCAGAGCGGTGCGTGTCTTTTCCGACAATACGGTGACGGTGTCCTATATCAATCGGCAGGGAGGCACAGGCAGTGCGGTGTTGTTGGAGGAAAGTCAGCAGTTGATGCACTGGCCGAGAGCCATCTAGTGGCGTTTTCAGCCACGCATGTCGCAGGGAAAGACAATGTTCAAGCCGACTTTCTCAGCAGGCATGTGTTAGATCCAGGAGAGTGGGAGCTGAACAAGGCAGTCTTCCACGACAGTACGATGCGTTGGGGGCAGACGGTCATGGACCTGATGGCCATGCAGAACAATGCCAAAGCATCACGATTCTTCAGCAGGTGTAGAGATCACATGTCGGAAGGCCTTGACGGGCTGGCTCAACCTTGGCCGTCAGGCGGGCTGCTCTATGTGTTTCCGCCGTGGCTGATGATCGGTCTGGTCATTCGGAGGATAGCTGCTCACGGCGGAAAGGTTATTCTCATTGCGCCAGATTGGCCAAGAAGACCTTGGTATGCAGACCTGGTTCGTCTTCTGGTGGACAGGCCCTGGAGGCTTCCCAGTCGGGTCAATCTCTTATACCAAGAACCGATCTTAATGCCCCAGGTGGATCGCTTCTTGCTTACGGCTTGGATCTTGAAAGGGAGCGCCTGAGGCGTAGGGGATATTCCACAGCGGTGGTAGCAACTATGTTGCACACTAAAAGAAGGTCTACGTCTCTTGCTTATATCCGTCTTTGGCGCGTTTTTGAAGGTTGGTGTACGACTCAAGGCCTTAAGCCATTTGCTGCGATGGTGCCAGACATCTTGGCTTTTATGCAAGGGGGTCTAGAGAAGGGGTTAGCTCTCGGGACTCTAAAGGTGCACTTGGCGGCCCTAGCTTGCTTTAGAGGCAAGATACTTGGAGGCAGTTTGTCGCTGCATCCCGACGTCTTGAGGTTTCTAAGAGCGGTTAAGAACATTAGGCCGCCAGTGAGAGACCAGTGGTACCACCTTGGGATTTAAATTTGGTACTAGAGGCTTTGACGCAATCCCCTTTTGAACCCGCGGGAGTGGTGGCGCTCAAGGAACTGTCTTGGAAGACAGCTTTCTTGGTGGTGGTGTGCTCGGCACGAAGGATTTCGGATTTAAAGGTGCTCTCATGTATAGAACCCTACATTCAGTTCACGGCAGAGAAAGTAGTCTTGCGGCCAGTACCATCGTTCTTGCCGAAGGTAGTGTCGGTGTTTCACTTAATCAGCCCATTTCTTTGCCGACCTTTCAAAGCCAGGAAAGGCAGAATATGGAGAGTTCACTTTGGAAGTTGGATCTCGGAAGGGTGCTCCGTAGATATCTCAGAAGGACGGAGTCGTTCAGGAGGTCGGACAGGTTGTTTGTCCTTTTTGGAGGAGCACGTAAAGGAGAGGCAGCTTCTAAGGCCTCAATTGCCTGATGGGTAAAACAGGCGATAGTGGCGGCGTATCAGGCGAGCGGAAAATTGCCGCCCGAGGGTCTCCGAGCTCATTCTACTCGGAGCCAGGCAACCTCGTGGTCCGAGTTCGCGTTGGTTCCGCCGTTAGAAATTTGCAGAGCGGCTACTTGGTCATCCCTTCACACGTTTGCGAAGCATTATTGTCTAGATGTGCAAGCTCAGGGGGATGCGAAGGTAGGAGCCTCGGCAATAGTGGCAGGGCTAGTGGGACCCTCCCGGAAGTAGGTACTGCTTTGGTACTTCCCTACAGTGCTTGGACTGGCCCGGAGAGACGAAGAGGAAGGAGAAATTAGACCTTACCTGCTAATTGTCTTTCCTTGAGTTCTCTCTGGGCCAGTCCAGGGCCCACCTGGATTGTTGGCAAATTCGCAAAGTGGCCGAGGCCCTCGACGGTTCGTACTGGAGGTGGTGGTCAGGTAAAGTCCCCGTTCGGTGCAAATTAGGAAAGACATAGGAGTTCGTCCAAAAGGCTTTGGAGCAGCACTGGCTATGGGGCTCCCTTGAGGATTCAGGGGATAACCGTTAGAAATCTGTTGGAAAAGTTAAAAAGAAAAAGAAAAAAAAATTTGCATGGGGGTATAGTATGATCTCCAGGAACAAGTAGGAATGAGTCTTCACATATGGGTACGTCGGTACCGACGGAGTCTGCGCGGGAACGCTTCCCAGCGTTCAATCAGAACGCTTTTGGAAGCATCCCAACACGCCTGCGTGCTGCCTTCCCGCCTTTCCCAACTGCCTCTCCTCAGTTTTCATTTTTCCGCGGAGCCGGCAGGACGTCCTCCTGTCACCGCAGAAAATTCTTCTTTTATTTTTTGGTTTTCTTGTGGTCGCGGCTGCCTTCCCCGACGTCACCGGTACCGCCAGTGTTTCTCTTCTTTTTTCTTGAAAAATTTTTCCTTTTTAAGGAATACTTTTTCCTTGTTAGTGCCTCACGGTTTTTTTAGGCCTGCTAGGCCTACTCACTTTCCTTCATGGAACCGCCAGCCACTATTCCCAAGAAATGCACAAACTGTGGCGGTACAAAATTAATTTTAGACACTCATAATTGGTGTCTAACCTGTTTGGGTCCTGACCATTTTCCTCCGGAGTGTCCCTCCTGCAATAGTATTGTGGGAAGAAGTCTTCAGCATCGGGTTTCCCTCGATACGCGGTCCCCATCCAACTTCAGGGCACCGACCACTTCTTCTTCTATACGGGATCAGGTAACCCAAAAACAGTCTTTTAAGACTAGCCAGTCCTCAAGTGGTAGATCTCATGCACAGCATAGAGATGCCTCTGGCCTTTCCCTCGAGAACACACTGGCTTTAAAACCCTGGTGGGAGTCTTTGGCCTCCAAAGCCTGTGTGGGGTTTCAGGTTGTTCCTGAGGTTCACCCCTCACAGAACATACCTGAGCTATTCTCGGTGGTGGCATCCGCTTCGAGCGGTACCGATACCCCGGCATCGGCAATGGTGTTGGATGAAACATTCCTCACCAAGGATCGTAGTCTGGCGTCCTCGGTACCTACGGGGCTGTTGGATACGCTGCAGACTGACCTTCCAGTATCGGTATCGATTCCGGTACCGATACTAGTACCGACGTCGGTACCCTCCAGATGTGCATCGATAGACTCGCTTCCTTCGATGCCGAGTCTGGAATCGATCTCCAGTCTGGAGAACTGGGTACCGACTCGTCTTGGTACCGACACCAGACGGTACCGAAGGCACGGTTCCGATGATCCATGTCCGGCACTCTCGGTTTCTTCGATACCGTTAGAGTTGTCACCGGCTGGCCTTCATCCACCGGTATCGGATACGGTGCCGGAGTCGGTACCGGTATCCACATTACCATTGCTGTTGGTGCCTTCCATGCTTCTCTCATCAGGCTCGCTTCCCTCGATACCGAGTTTGGAATCGATCCCTAGCATGTGCTACGGACTGTTGCTGGTCCCGACCTCCTGCGGTACCGGCAACCATCCTCTAAGGATCCCATACTCCACCATTCAGGATCTTATATTCCTATAAAGTTGGTTAGATCCCTCGGTGCCAATGCTAGTTCTTCAGCAGATCTAGCCTGTCCAAAGGAATTTCTTTCTGGGGATTTTTCTTTTCAAGCTTTTCTCCTGGATATGGCAAAATCACTTGCCATTTCTATACCTGGACAGGATCCTACACAAGGGAATACAGAATCCCTGTATATTCCGGGGAGAGCAAAGGAGAACATCATGCTTCCTTTGCATCATTCCTTGCAGGATCTCCTTCTACGAATGTGGGAGGCTCCTTTAACGGTACCCCCACCTTCTAGGGCAACTGATCTTCTATATCAGGTGCCCCCCTCTCCAGGTTTTCAGAGGACTCAACTTCCTCATCATTCCATTGTTGTAGAATCAGCAGTGAGGCAGGTGAAGAGTACTAAAAAGCACTCTTCTTATCCGCCAGGTCGTGAGTCTAAGGCTTTAGATGCCTTTGGACGCCAAACCTTCCAGGCATCCATGCTTTCAGCAAGAATTCTCTCATATATTTTCTATATGGGTTTATCTCTTGAAGAGGTCACAAAGAAATTACTGTTTTTGACTCCTTTTCTTCAAGAGCCCAAAAGTGCAGACTATTCCTCACTGGTTAGTCATGCTCAAAATATCTCTAGGTTCCTTACTCGTGCTTCCCTAGACTCCTTTGAGTCTGTTAGCAGAACTTCTGCTATAGCTATAGGGGCACGACGTAAAGCCTGGCTCCAGGCTTCAGACCTGGACAAATGGGCACAAGAAAGACTGGGAAATACTCCTTGCACTGGAGAAAATCTCTTTAACAAGGAGTCTTTACTCCAAGTTGCTCAGTTAACCACTGACATTCCTGTTTCCAGAGGCTGTTCTACGCCTTACTCTTTCCCAGTTGGTAGGAAATGTCCTACCAAACTTTCTTCCCCTAGGGGGAAAACGTTTTATCCATCTTCTGCCCATCATACAGATGTTTCCCCTGTTTGGGAACATCACCCTGGTCTGAAGAAACCACAACCTCAACAGGGTCAGCAAACCCAGCAGTCGCAGGGTTTCAAATAGATCATATTTTCCCCTTTTGGTTGGTGGTTAAAGTGGCAGTCTGCTTCTTTTCACTTGAAGTATCTGCACTAATTTTATCCTAACCTTTTCTAGATATCTCTTCATGAGACATCTTTTCTTTTACTCTAAGGGGCTTGTTTACAAAGCCGCGGTAGCGGTTTGCGATCGTAATCGGAGCCGCGGCCCCATTGATTTCAATGGGGCCGCGGCTGCGATCGCGATCGCGAACCACTACCGCGGCTTTGTAAACAAGCCCCTAAGAGTCTTTATGATGATCATGCCCATACTTAACAGGTTTCTCTTCCTCTTTGGGGAAAAGAGAAGTGACAACTATCAATAAGACAGTTTTTTCCCTGTACTGGCATGTATCATCTTACTTTTCAGAGACTTTCTGCATAGTCAGTCTCTTTCAACTCTGTCTTACCTCCCTCTTACTACAACATTCAGTTTGTAAGAGTGGCTCTTTTATACTGGTAAGCCCCTATGGTCTTCTACCTATTCCACAGGGGGATTCTCCCTTCCAGAGTTGTCTCCCCCTTTATTACCTTAGGGCAGCTCATCAGACAATAGGAAGTCCTACCATGTCTGTTTCTTTTCCCAATCTAAAAAAGAAGGAGAAAAGAAATTTTCTTCTGCTGCCCTAGTAGTTGCTGCAGGTACAGCAATTCCTAGTGGTTAAGCCACTGGTTCTGTTCACCACACAGCCAGGGTTTCCCCTCCACTAGCAATCCTTCTAGCCTCAGTGCTAAACCCCAAACAGGTTATTAGCCTTGTTTGGAAACTCTGTTATCACAGACTGGTTGGTTAACTTCTATTCTCTGCCCTTGTCCTTGGCGGAATAGTCAAGTTGCCCACTGGCTTAAAAATAGTCAGTTTTTTCTTCTAACCAACCTGCAGAATGCTCTCTGCAACTCTACAGAGTAGCTTTGCACTATGGGCCCTTGCTAGAGAGCATTAGTATTCTGCCTAGCAGATGACCCTAGATGGTTAGGAGGGGTTCCCCCAGTCATGTTCTCATGGCTGGTAGTTGTTCCCTATCCTTACCATCTCATCTGAAATCTCTTTTGAGACATAAGACACAGGCCTTTCATCACGTGAAAACCTAAAGAATGGCCAATTCCATGCCTTGGCCCATATCTCCTTTGGACTCTCGCCAGAGATACTTTTCTTTCAGTGGCAGCTCAAGGACGCCTGATACCCATCTTGCCCTTTTAGGCAGGTCACTATGGTATCTTATTCCACTGGCGCCCTCCATCCAATCACTATACTGCAGTTCTGGAGAGATCTGGACTTGCTGCCTGCAGACTGAAGTTATCCTCTGCATTTTTCACGTAGGCCATCCTGGTTATTCAGGAGCTCGAATTCTTAAGGGAATCTAGACTCCTTCTTGTCAGGGAAACCATTCCTCTGACTCTGTCAGTCATAACCAGGGAAAGAAGATTCTCTATGCATCTATTCAAGCAGGAATCACCCTTCTTGCTATTAGATGAATCTTTCTCTCTCCTCATATTCCTAGGGGGATCTAGTTCTTTAGGCATCTCTCCATCCACGTGTGGAGGAGTAGCCTAGTGGTTAGAGCACTGGCTTGGTAACCAAGAAACCAGGGTTCGATTCCCACTAGCACTCCTTGTGGTCTTGGGCAAGTCACTTAACCCTCCATTGCCTCGGAAGAAAGGCCTGGCAATCTACTTCCGGTGACATTGCCAAGAAAACCCAGGAAGCCTGGGTCGCCAAGAGTCAGGACTGACTCAAAGGCACACATTGCATTTGCCATCCACATACCTGGAGACATGTGTCTATATGCCTACATATTCGTATCTATCTATCTATCCATCTATATATATATCTGTATCTTCTGCCCATACATATCTCTCTCTCTCTCTATATATATGCATATATACTCTATATGTGTATATATTTCGGAATGTGTATATGTGTATATGTATATATATATATATATATATATATATATATATATATATATATATGTCTCCATATATCTATATCTATATATATCTAGTGAGATATATCTTTTAGGTAGATATGTATCCACGTACTTATCTGTCTGTTTAGGTTCAGATATCCATACATTCCTATATGATCCTGACAGATGGGCACTACCCCTATCAATGTTGTGCCAGTATACTTGGGGTTCTACACATATAACCACTTCCTGTGGTAATTAACAAACTTTTTCCTTACCATAACCTTTCAGGGTTAGGTACCTCTGAAGCTCTCCATGTACCTTTTTCTTTCCTAATTGACCCCATTTAGGAAAGATATTGCAGAACTTCAGTTAATCTAAAGCTTAGCGCTTCCTAAGTCTGTCCTTACTTCCTTATCAGATACAGGGGTCTCCATACCCTTTCTCTCCTACATGGACTAATTCCATTGCCAGTCCAGGAGGGTCAGACTAATTTTTCTTTTGGTCCTAGGATTGTACTACTCTTGGACCAAAACAGCTTAAGCTTTGTCTAATAGTACCTTCTGCGTCTCCGCTGAAGCCTTACCTCTTACACTACCCCAGTTCCCCTGGGGCTATTCTCACCCTGAAGGGTTCTGACCTCCACTTGTTTTTTCTACTTTATTACCTCTACTTCACAGTGAGGTACTCCTTGAGGTTTTTCACTGGCTCTTCTAGAAGATCCATATGAACCTCAGTAGACTTTTGCAGTGCCAACAAGGGAGGCCCATATTACAATATTTTACTACTAAATGCCCTCTATACAGGGTCTTCCTCTATAGAAGTCCTGTTCTAGTCCAGCTGTTCCACAGCACCTTTTCTGTATTCAACTCCTACCCTCCATCCCCAGGATGCCTGAGGTTCTGAGGAGTAGCATGGCTCTTTCTAGATTCGCAACATGCTAGGACTCCCTCTGGGCATCTCAGCTTGGGAGTCCCCATATTTGAAGACTCATTCCTGCTTGTTCCTGGAGATAGCACAGTTACTTACCTGTAACAGGTGATCTCTGGGAACAGCAGGAATAAGTCTTCACAACCCACCCACCTCCCCTAGGAGCTGCATTTCTCTATCTCTCTTTCCTTTCCTTGCTCTCTCTCTCTTTGCCTCAGCTTTAAAACTTAACTGAGGAGAGGCAGTTGGGAAAGGCGGGAAGGCAGCACGCAGGCATGTTGGGATGCTTCCAAAAGCGTTCTGATTGGACGCTGGGAAGCGTTCCCGCGCAGACTCCGTCGGTACCGACGTACCCATATGTGAAGACTTATTCCTGCTGTTCCCAGAGATTACCTGTTACAGGTAAGTAACTGTGCTCTATAGTATAGTATATAATTCGTTAGACTTCAAACGTTGTAGTTGGTGGTTTTTTATTATGTTAAGAGCGAATTAGTGTGTTAGGACAGACGCTTTGACAAACGTAGACTGAGCCTCTGACACCAGGGGGAGCGAGATGGCCTGTCAGTAAGACTTTGAGACTTCAGTCCTCAGCTGCTGGAGGAGGTTGACTACCCTACAGTGCCTGGACTGGCCCGGAGAGAACTCAAGGAAAGACAATTTATAGGCAAGGTCTAATTTCTCCTTATTGCGTTTATATGTTTTATAAAAATGACTGAAGTCGAGCGGTGACTTCCGGTGGGACAATGAGCTGATCGGACATGTGCGGATCAGCTCCGGGCACTATATCCCCGCAAAGCGGCAAAATTCCTAATCAAACAGTGGCTGAATACCCCTGGCTGTGTGGAGGCATAAAAAAGAGAGTGTTGGGAACGTGGTGGGACCATCTTTGTCTGCTGGGGAACCTCTGATGGCTGCTAAAGTGACCAGAAGGGAGAAGACACGAGGCCCAGACTCGAAAATGGCGGACGGGGCGCCCAAAAGCCCAGGGTCGGACAGTGAGCATAGCATGGTGGCAGAAGTGAGTGCCGCGGTGGTGCGGGCCCTGGATGAGCGCTTTCGTGGTTTGGGAGATCAGTTACACACTGTGGCCCAGAATATCACCGAGTTTATGGGGCGGATGGAGCATGCCAAAACGAGAATATCAGACTTGGAAGATGCCCAACACTCTCTGATTGCCAAAGTGCAAACTCTGGAGGCCTTAGTAAAGCAGCAAGGGGACAAATTAGAAGATATGGAGAATAGGGGACGAAGAAAGAACCTTTGATTCATTGGGATCCCCGAAAATGTCGCCGATAATGCCCTCTCCAGTTACCTGTTAGCTTGGATGGGCAAGATCCTTCCTGGTGGGGTGGAGAACCCTATTCAACTGGAGCGAGTGCACAGGCTGAGCCCCAGGCGGGAACAAGCGCGGCGGCCACGAGCGGTGATAGCTCATTTTCTGGACTACCGGCAAAAAGAGGAGGTGCTGCGTGCGGCCCGCAACCGTCAGAGACAGACAGGAGAGTTGGAGCAGATCCTAGTCTTCCAAGACTACTCCTTGTTGGTGAGCCAACAGAGACGAGCTTTTTCTGCGGCCTGCACACAACTGGCGAGCAAGGGGGTTCGTTTTTCCCTGCTGTACCCTGCTAAGCTTCGTGTAGAACACCAAGGACAAACTCGCTATCTGGGGTCCCCTGCGGACGCTCTCACTTTCTTGGAGCAGCTGACTGATTCATCGGCGATCGCTTCCTGAGAGCGGAGGTGCGGATTATTTGATATCTGAAGGCCTTGGAGCGGAGCTTCGTATCCAGGGCGAAGTGCTACTGATGCGGCAGAGACCCTGGAGTTGGAGGGAGGACGCTATGAAATTTAGTGCAAGTGTGACTGTTATATTGCCATAGCGCGGTACAGCGCCCCTGGAGCTTTCTCCTTCCTTTTCTTTTTCTTTTTTCTTTTTGGAGTTTTTGTTACTCCGGGGAGAAGCCTAGGCTGAGGTACTGGACACACTCCCTTGTGGTATTCCCCACTGAGGAGGTCATGCGGGTGTACTGTGTTACTAGGGTGGGCTCCTCGGGAGGCCTGGGGCTGAGGATGGGATGCTGGGGGAGCTAATATGGTGGGCATCAAATAGAGGGGATGGTTTAGTACTCTTCCTGTTAATGGGGTATGTGGGGATCTGAGGTGGGTGGAAGTTTTGGGTCCCCACTGCCAGCTGTCCCGAGTTCACATGGGCAGCTGGGGTGGAGAACTGCCTGCGGACCCACTGCTTTTGGGTTGCGAGTTAGTCTAAGATGACCCCTGAGGTTGTTTTGTGCTGATCGAGTGGGCTTGGGTAGGCTTTGGGGAAGTTTTTTTACTCCAGTCAGTCGCCCCTGGTGTCAGTCGCCCAGATGGGGTTCAGAGGTCGGGGCGGTGCCCCTCCCTAGAGGCCTTTTATAGTGTGGGACGCCTCTAGTTAGGGCGGGAGCGCTCCATTATGTTCAACCCTATCAATCGGGATCCTTTGGCTTGTCCGCAGGACCCATGACCTGCCCCACTCGCTCCTGCGGGTCAGTAACGCCGAAAATTCCACTTAGATAGGGTCGGGTTGCACCTTTAATGGGGGAACAGAGGGGTTCCTTCTAGGTAACTGGGTGGGTCTCTGAGTGTGGGGTAGGGGTTGCTGCATAATGCGGTCCAGTTTGTACTTATTGCCGCCGTTGCGCAGTACAGAGTCACTTGAATCCAATTGTTTAAAGAGCTGTACTGGGGTGTGGCATGTGTGATTATCTGTATTTAAGTAGACTGGGTGGGCATACACTAGGCTACACTCACCGTGCTGGTTTCAGCTGTTAAGTTCGCTGCTGTGTAATATTCTGTTGTTTCAATTCTTTCCTGTTATATTGTTGTAAGGTGCATGTGATGCTTGCTAGCTTCTTGCTGCACTAGCAAGTCTGGGTACCTGGGAAGCACTCCATATGGCCGTTTCATGTCCATAGCCCCTACGGCTACATTTATGGCTATGAAAGGGCGTATATTGATTGTCCATGGTAGGTATCCGTAGCAAATTTGTAGAGTTAGGAATCTGGGGGCGCTGGGGTTGGTTGGGGATAACTGGGGTAGAGGATTATATGGGGAGTATCGGGGGGTAGGGCCCGGCTGTCGCAGGAAGTCGACCGGCCTTGGTAGGCTGGGTGGAGTGGGAAAGGCTAAGGGGAAGGGAGTAGGAGGGAGGGTGGGGGGGTGGATGCTAGGAGGAGGGGCAGATTGCTGTGGTAGGGATTGGGCATGGGAGAGGGTGAGGGGGGAATGGCAGAGAGAGGGAAGGGTGGGGAGGAAGGGGGGGAGAGGAAGAGGTTGGGGGGTGGGGCGGGGAGAGCCGGAGTGGAGCCGCTTATCACAAGGGAGATTGCTGTTTGGGAACTTAGAGATATTCGGAGGATGGCCACAGGCTGGGACGGCCGCCCTCCCCTTGGTTGGCATTTATCTATGGGTAGGTACCGAATTTTGTGTTGAGTCCTGAAGATCGTATCTTGGAATGTGTGTGGGATAGGCAATCCTGTCAAGAGATATAAAGTGTTGCAGGCCCTGGCCCGCTTCCGCTGTGATGTGGCTATGCTACAAGAAACCCACGAAACTGCAGTAGAATATCACAAATTGCAACGGGATTGGGTGGGGCAAGTCTGGGGCGCTCTGGCCACTGGGAAAAAGGGTGGGGTAGTCATCCTGGTTCACAAGCGACTTCGCTTTGAGGCGTTGCAGGAGTATGCCGACCCGGGTGGTCGGTATTTTTTGCTATATGGTACAGTGGATGGGAAGCCCATTATCTTTGGGACGTTATATAGTCCAAACGTACTGGATAGGGCACTCTATGCTCGACTGGCCTCTAGGATTGAGCAGTGGCCGGATGCTCCTCTGGTGTTGGCGGGTGATTTGAATGGAGTCCTCGATATCGACTTGGATACTATGACGGGGGCGGGGGAGAGATCCCGGGTGCAGACCACCAAGGTGTTGCAGGCCCTATGCAAGCGATTGGGCCTGGTGGATCCTTGGCGTTTGTTGCATCCTGTGGAACGTGATTTTACTCACCAGTCCCGCGCCCATGGCTCACATGCTCGGATAGATTATACTCTAATTTCAGAGCGGCTTTTTGCACAAGTGGACGAGGCACAAATTGGCCCGATGGAAATTTCCGACCATGCTCCCATCTGGGTGAGTTTTATTTGGGGAGCCCGGGCCCCGCGAACGCAGACATGGCGATTTCCCATGGATTTATATCGTGACCCGGCCTTTTATCTCAAACAATGTTGGTTGGACTTTCGGAAAAATCATGAGCAGCAGGCGGTTGACCCGGAGTTGCTGTGGGAAACAGCGAAAGTGGTATTGCGGGGCGATATTATAGCTTACGCAGCGAGGAAACGGAAAATGTTGGCTTCACGGATTGTTCAAATGGAAAAACAGACCGCGAAAGAACGGAGGAGGTGTGCGAGCGACCCCACCCCGGTAAACAAAAAAAGATTTTGGGAAGCCCAGGTGGCTCTTAATGAACTATTGCACCAACGCGCTAAAAAATCTCATTTGTATTATCGATACCAGTTATATCGATTTGGTGATAAACCTGGGAAACTTCTCGCGAGATGTCTTCGGGGAAGTAGGAGGATTGCTCGATAGTGGCCGTACGGGACGAGCGGGGGCAGTTACGAAAGGAGAGTCGGGAGATAGCACACGTGTTTCAAACATATTTTCAGGCTTTCTATGCCAGTCGGCCGGGGTCCCAGGTAGATATGGTCAACTATCTTCAGGGGATACAGCTCCCCAGGGTGACTGCTGACCAGCGGGCCCACCTCGATTTACTGGTGACGGTGGAAGAGGTGCTTCGGGTGATCCAGGGTGCCAACTGCTGTCGTGCTCCAGGCCCTGACGGTTTTGGGGCCAAATTCTACAAGCTGTTAGGAGAGCAGGTGTCTCCTGCCCTAGTGGAAATGTACCACAGACGGATTGATCAGGGCACCTTTACCTGGGGAAAAAAACATGCACACATCACTTTGATCCCTAAGCCAGGAAAGGATCCCACTCAAACTACTTCCTATCGGCCCATCTCCCTAATAAATTTTGATTTGAAAGTGTTAGCTAAAATTTTGGCGGAACGATTGGCCGGAGTGCTGGGTGAGCTGGTACATGAGTCGCAGGTGGGGTTTGTAAAAGACCGTTACGCGGTCTGGAACTTGCGTAAAATACTGGCATCACTTGAATGGGTTAGAGAGAGATTTGCAATCTTTGTTGTTCAGTTTCGACGCCGAGAAGGCATTTGATCAGGTTCACTGGGACTACTTGCAATTTCTCTTGCCCCAATATGGTATTGGGACGATGTTTTGTAAAACCGTGGAGTTATTGTATACGGGTCCTACAGCGGACATTTTCTGTAATGGTGTGCTCTCGGACTCGTTTCCGTTGGAGAGGGGTACACGACAGGGCTGTCCCCTCTCCCCATTGCTCTTTGTGTTGTCGCTGGATCCGTTGGTGCGTAGAATCAAGACCTCTCTGGGTATAAAGAGGGTTAGGCTAGGGGCTCAGGAATTTAAACTGGCGGCCTTTGCCGATGACATGTTAGTGCATGTGTTGTCGCCTCCGGAGTCGCTCGCTAATCTCCTTGAGGAGTTTGTTCTTTTCGGGAGGTTTGCGGGATTGCGCATTAATATGGACAAATCTGAGGCTCTGGATGTTGCGGGTTCGTTACGGGGAGCGTGTCGGGGGGTTTTCCCTCTTCGCTGGGCGGGGGAATTTTTTGTGTACTTAGGTATTTTGTTGCCTCGAGATCCTAGGGCGCTTTATAAACTTAATTTTGACCGATTCTTCTCGAAGATAAAGGCACAGCTGCAAGCTTGGACACCCCTCCCGTTGTCGTTGTCTGGCAGACTGGCGGCGATAGGGATGGTCATATTTCCAAGACTGCTATATTGGCTGCAAACGTTGCCGGTGTGGTTGTTGCGCCGGGATGTCCAAAAGATAGAAAGGGAGGTTCGGAGGTTTCTCTGGGGCGCAGTGAGGGCCCGGATACCATTGTGTCGGCTGCGGGGTAGTTGGAAAGTGGGCGGGATAGGATTCCTGGATCTGTCTCAGTACGCTTTGGCCTGCCAGGCCCGACACCTGGGGGATTGGTTGGGAGAGACTGATTATTATACGCCTAGGGCTTTTGAGGAGGCTCTTTTGACACCTCATGCGCTCACGGCAGTGGTACATCTAGATAGCGCTCTTTTGCCGAGTAGGGTGAAACATAGTGTCTTGGTGGCCCCACTTCGCCGCGCTTGGCAGAGACTTAATCGACTCTGGGGCACCTCTCCGATGGTCTCTAGTTGGCTTCCCTTGCAAGGGAACGCTACCTTTCTGCCGGGGACTGATTCTGCTCTATTTAGGCAGTGGAAGGGGCAGGGGATAATGTTTGGGGCATGTAGTCACACTAGAGGGCTGTTGTAAATCTTTCAATATGCTTTGTGCAGAATACGAATTGCATCAGGGTACTTCCCTTTTTGCGTACCTCCAACTTCGACATTATGTTGATTCGCTACCATGGATGGGATTACAAGAGGCTCATTCTGCGCGAATTATCGATTCCCTGGCCTTGGGGACGGATTGTCCGCCTCGGGTAGCGGTACTGAAGAGTAGGCTAGCTCAATATGTCACCCCCTTGGACTATTCGGCAGAGGAAGAGGCTTGGGCGCAGGAACTGGGGTGTGAGGTTCCACCAGGCTCGGTCGGGGCGGCCCTCAGACAGATTGCCTGATTAGTAGAAGGAGCCAAATGGCGGGAGGCACAATTTAAGTGTATCACACGGGCCCACTTTTCCCCGAGGCGCGCATTGCGAACTGGGCTTACCGATTGTGGGGGGTGCCCTACGTGTGCCCTGCCTTTGGCGGATTTAGGACATATGTGGTGGGGTTGTGGGCCCATTAGGGCTTATTGGACACGTATTGGGGCTTATTTGGGTACTTTATTGCTGCAACCTGTTCGGTGGTCTGGTTTATTGGTTGCATTGGACTGTCTAGGACCATTACAGTTTAAGGGGAGGTAGGGGCGACTTCTAGTGCGCAAAGCTTGTTTGGTGGGGAAGGGTCCCATCCTTCATAGATGGCGAGAGTCGCTAGCCCCCACATTCTGGGAGTGGCGCAATAGCTTTCACCATCTCATGTTAATGGAATGCAGGGCAGCTAGGGGGACCCCTCAGCGTTGGGCCTCTTTCCTGCTGGTTTGGACGCCCTACATCCAGAGTCTGGGCCCTAAAGCTCGAAGTGAGGTTCTAGCTTTGGGGTAATTGTACTCTGTGGTGATGCCTGATGGGGGGTGTACGTTGGATGTTGCGAGGGACGATGGGCTTGTGATCTCCCTGTGGTTGGTGGTTGGGCTCTGGCTGGGGGGGTAGGGGGAGAGGGCAGGGTAGGGAGGTTATGGGAGTTGGGGGGAGAGGGAAAAAGGTATATATCAATAAGAAGAGATTTTAGACGATATCCCTTGCTGCTGGTATTTTCTCTTTCTCTCTGTTTCTCTCTGCTACTGGTGGGCTCTTGGGTAGGGATCAGACACCACCCTGCCCAGAAGATTGTCAAGGAGGGGTTGTTGGCTAATAGACGCCCTTGGGTGGGAGGGGGGAGCGTCAGGGGGGGAAGATATTATGAAAATATGTAAATATGTTTCTTGAAATGGTTGTGATGTGGCTATGTTGTTCAATAAACAGATTTTGAAAAAAAAATGACTGAAGTCACTGGAAATCAAACAAATATGCATAAATAAAAACATAAAAACAAAAATATATACTTTTTAAAGGAAGACATTATAATCAATTTCTTTGTTTAAACCTCCAGGATATGCTGTATTAAACTGAAAAATCAAACGTTGTTCTTCTTGAAGCAGAAAGCAGTCAGCATCACCACCTTGAGGGGAGGGGGTGACCCTCTTAATCACAAAAAAACTTAAATCTTCCATGGTGTGCTGAAATTGATGCCAGTGCTCCACAAGTGGAGCAGTCATAACATTCCTCCGGATACAGCTCTTGTGTTCTTGAATGCGGATTTTGACCGCTCTAAGAGTTTTGCCAACATAAAGCAGGGAACAAGGGCAAATAATAATGTATATCACATGTGTAGAATGGCAGTCAGTGCGATGGTTAAGTTTATATTGTTTTTTAGTGTGCGGATGTACAAAGGTATCTTTTAGGACCATAGCGTGTTTACAGATTGAGCAATTCTCACATCTATAGTGTCCTTTATTTTGTGATATGATGGTAGACGATGGTGCCATATAAGATGAGACCAATGTATCTGCTGAATTGCGTTCCCTGTTGTAGGCGATGATCAACCGTTTGTTAGAAAAGCAAGGACGTGTTTGCAGTGGTTCTTCAGAACTTTATGGATACGTGAAGATAAATGAGAAAAACGGAGGATGCCAACAAATTTGTCATGAGATCCTTATCTCCAGGAACAAGCAGGAATGAGTCTTCACATATGGGTATCGTCGGTACCGATGGAGCCTGCGCGGGAATGCTCCCCAGCGTCCAGTAAGAAAGCTTTTGGGAGCATCCCACAGCGCCTGCGCGCTGCCTTTCCCAACCGCCTCTCTCCAGTTCTTCTTTTCCGCGGAGCCAGCAGGTCGTGTTCCTGTCACCGCAGAAGAAGTTCTTTATTTTTTTCTTTATTTTTCTGTGTCGCGTCTGCCTTCTTCGACGTCAGACCGGTACCGCCGGTCTTTTCTTTTCTTTCTTAAAAAAAAAAAAAAAAAACTTTCTTCAACTGTGCATTTTCAGTTTGGGCCTTAGGCCTGAACACTTTTCTCCTCATGGAGAAGCCCGCTTCCGGGTTTAAAACGTGCACGAAATGTGGCGGTACTATTTCTGTCACCGACACCCATGATTGGTGTCTAAAATGTTTGGGTCCTGACCATTCCATCACGGATTATGTGTCCTGTACCATGATGTCTAAAAGAGGTCGGCAGAACCGAGCAGCCAAGCTCAGTACCCTGTTTCCCTCTGATGCAGCCTCGGTGGCATTGATGTCTTCCAGGGCTGCTTCTTCCTCCCATGGATCTCAGGTAACCAAACATAAATCCAGCCGGTCTTCGAAGGGCAAATCTCCCTCTAAGCATCGAGATGCCTCCGGGCTTGTCCTCGAGGAATCCGCACCGGCAATTATTACCCCGGCGGGAAGTTCCGGCTTCCAAAGCATTGTCTATGGGGTCACAGGTTGACATCGATGGCTCGGCCTCGACCGATCACCTGTTGCCGTGTTCTGGGGTACCGGTGGTCTCCACTGGTACCGACATCCAGACTCTGGTGGCGTCGATGGATCAGAAGATTCTGTCCATACAGCGCACCCTAACGGCGTTTATGCAGGCTTCGCCGCCTCCGGTACCGCAACAATTTCTGTTGCCGGTACCGACTCCGGCACCGGCATCGTTCCCGGTGCCGGTACCGATTGCATCGACATCGGCTTCGGTGTCGACTGCAATGGTACCCTGTCCTATGATGCCCATCGGTACTGAACCGGTACCGCTTACTCCCGATGTCGATCCCACTCGGTATGCGTATTGGGCTTTACAGGAGCATCCAGACAGGCGATACTTCGATTCCTCCGAAGACTCTGATGAGTCGGAGGCTTCTGTCGAGGCACCGGTACTTCGTCCTCAGGAGTCTGCTTCACCAAAACGAAGAATGTCTCCTCCAGAAGACTTGTCTTTTCAAGACTTCATTAGGGAAGTGGCTAGGGGCCTCTCCATTACAGTGGCCCCTGAGTCAGAGTTTAGAGCCAAGCAATTAGATATTTTGCAGTATCTTAAGGCTCCTAAAGAAGCAGCTACCTTACCTATTCATGAGATTCTCTGTGATCTCATGTTGAGCATGTGGGAGACTCCTCTTACCACCTCTCCTCATTCTCGTAGGTTAGACACCATGTACCGTGTCCCTCCTTGTCCTGGCTTTCATAAGTCTCAGCTTCCTCACCACTCTATTGTGGTAGAGTCTGCCATGAAGGAAATAAAGAGTGCAAAGAGACACTCATCTAATCCTCCAGGACATGAATGCAGGACCCTTGATGCTTTTGGCCGAAGGGTTTTCCAAGCTAATATGCTTGCTGCCAGAATCAACTCCTATAGTCTCTATATGGGGATGTTTCTAAAAGAAGTCACAGATCATCTGCAGACTTTAGCCCCTTTTATTTCAGAAGATAAAAGGCAGGAATTTCTCACTTGGCTTAAACATGCCCAAGATGTTTCCAAATTTTCCAACCGTGCAGCCTTTGACTCTTTTGAGTGTGTAAGCAGAGCCTCGGCTATTGCCATAGCTGCACGCAGAATTGCTTGGTTCCAAGCCTCTGATTTGGAGCTCTGGGTCCAAGATGAACTGGGAAATCTTCCTTGTACAGGTGAAAACCTTTTTGGCAGGGATTGACAAGCAAAGGCCACTCAGATGGATGCTGAGAACTCTGCTTTTGATCGACTTTCAAAGTCTACCTCTGCTCCTGTTAAGAAAAGATTGTTCAAAAAGACACCTTTTTCTAAAAAGGGAAGATATTATCCTGCTTATGGTCAGCAGGCATCTTCTGCAGGTTGTTTTGCTGCAAAGCGTCAGCAACCACCTAAACAGGCCAAGTCAAAGGCTGCCAGGCCTCCCACGGCCCAGCAGCCTCAGCCTCCACAGGGCCTTTGACTTGCAACTAGAGAACTTAGCCTTTCTAGCTCTGGAAGAACCAGAGCCCCTCACCATTCCAGGAAGGTTGGCTTACTTTGCTCCCAGATGGGAGCAAATCACAGCAGAGCAATGGACCCTCTCCATTATAAGGGAAGGGTGCAAGCTTCATTTCTTAAACCTTCCTCCCCACACCATGGTGAAACAGTTCAATTCTCCAACATCTCTCCTCAACCTTCTGGGTCAGGAAATTGCTACACTTCTTGCCCAAGGGGCAATAGAAGAAGTACCTCTTCTTCAACAGGGCTCAGGGTTCTACTCCCCTTATTTTCTTATTCCAAAGAAAACAGGGGGCTACAGACCCATATTAGATCTCAGAGAATTGAACAAGTTTCTATTCAAAGAGAAATCCAAGATGATTTCTCTCGGTACTCTGCTGCCATACCTTCAGAGTCAGGATTGGCTTTGTTCTCTAGATCTCAAGGATGCGTACACCCATGTCCTCATCCATCCAATACACAGAAGGTTCCTTCGGTTCCTTTTTCAAGGAAAGCACTACCAATACAGGGTGCTTCCTTTCGGTTAGGCCTCTGCACCAAGGGTATTCACGAAATGCATGGCAGTAGTAGCTGCATTTCTACGCACTCTAGGAATATTTGTTTTCCCATATCTGGACGACTGGCTCATTCGATCTCCAGCCCAGTCAGAAGCCCAGATTTGTCTAACCTGCACAACGCGTATCCTTCAGTATTTGGGACTGGTAATAAATATCCCAAAATCCCATCTCACCCCTACTCAGTCTCTGGAGTTTATAGGGGCCTTGCTGGATACCACAACTGCAAGGGCCTATCTTCCTCAGGCCCGTTGCCTATGCTTGGTGCAGTTAGCCTCCCAGATACAGTTAAAGTCCCATTTAACTGCTCGAGAAATGTTACAAATATTAGGCCACATGGCATCCACAGTGCATGTGGTTCCATATACTCGCCTTCGCATGAGGGCAGCTCAATGGACTTTGTCCACTCAATGGACTCAGGCATCAGGTTGCCTGTCAGACAAAATAGCAAACTCCAGTCACCTATTTTGGTCTCTCCAGTGGTGGAAGTCCCCTCCAAATCTGTTGCTGGGGTCCCCTTTTCAGCAGTCGCTACCCCAAGCAACTCTGACAACAGATGCTTCTCCAATGGGTTGGGGAGCTCATCTGCAGGATCTCTCCACCCAGGGCATCTGGTCTCCACAGGAGACTTCTCTGCATATCAATCTCTTGGAACTCAGAGCAATATTCTTAGCTCTCAGAGTGTTCCATTCCCTGCTCAGCTACAGGACAGTCCTCATCCATACAGACAACCAAGTAGCCATGTTCTATGTAAACAAGCAGGGCGGGACTGGCTCTCTGTCGCTTTGCAACGAAGCTTTGCGACTGTGGGCCTTCGCCAGAGAGCATCACATCCATCTTCTGGCAGTATATCTTCCAGGTGTTCAAAACTCTTGGGCAGACAGACTCAGTCGAGTTCTGCTTCCACACGAGTGGTCCCTCCACATGGACCAGGTAGCCAGGATTTTTCGAATTTTGGGAACCATGGACATAGACCTCTTTGCAAGTCCGTGGAATGCCAAACTTCCCCGGTTCTGTTCCAGAATTCCGTGTCAGGGAGTTCAGGCCAAGGATGCCTTCTTTCTTCACTGGGATCAAGACTTCATTTATGCCTTTCCACCAATTCCCCTAATTCCCAAAACACTATTCAAGCTTCAGAGAGATCGAGGGACCATGATTCTCATAGCACCACATTGGCCACGCCAAGTGTGGTACCCTCTACTTCTGCATCTCTCTCAAGCTCCTTCCCTGGACTTGGGCTCTGCACCAGACCTTCTGTCCCAGGAAGAGGGAACCTTCTGGCACCCAAACCCCCAGTCGCTCCATCTCAGGGCTTGGTTGCTGAGGGCCTAGACCTTCAAGATTTTCATCTCTCTCAGCAAGTCAGAGATGTTATTCATGCTTCTAGAAAGCCTTCTACTAGACGTTCCTATGCTTTCAAATGGAAAAGATTTACCATTTGGTGTTTAGAAAAGGATCTAAACCAGGAATGGGCAAACTACGGCCCGCGGGCCGTATACGGCCCAGCGGACCTTTTAATCCGGCCCGCGGAGCGCTAACACTGACACAAACGCTCACAAATAAATTCAAATCGGTTATTTTAAAAATCTCCAAATACTGAAATAAAAATAGTACCTACAAGTTCCACACACATTGCAGAGCACATCAATAAAAACTCTCCTTTCCGGCACACCCACCTGCCTGCTGAACAAATAGAAATGATTGAATGGCTAACCCTTCCTAGAGAATCTTGGGATTGTAGTTTATAGCTGTGCGCTATACATAATATATGCAGACCTACATACTACAAATCCCACAATTCTGCGTAGTCTACTTTGAAAGACTTCAAGCAAGACTGCCCAGAATTGTAGGGTTTATAGTTTTTGGGTCTGTATACAGAATACAAAGTGCAGGGCAACAAACTACAATCCCAAGATTCTCCAGAAAGGGTTTGTCATGGATGTTCAGGCATGCTCGGGAGGAACGTGTGAGAGTAAAGAGTCCAGAGGGGAGGGGAATTGAAAGGTAAGACGCTGCCTCAGAAAATGCGTGTGATGAAAGGGCTTTTTGCTGTGAGTGTGAGAGTGTTCTCAAAACTGTGTGACTTGGCATATCTGCGATAGGAGTTACTAACCTGCATTACTGAGTTACTGCAGGTCAGTGACTTCCGTGCTAAATAATACCGCAATAAAGGGGTCTATTTACTAAGGTGCACTAACATTATCATCTGTTAATTCACCATTAAAGCGCATAATTCATAACTAAGTCTCATCGAAGAACATGGAATCTGTGCTAAAGTAATGCATATTAAAGGTAAATGAACACACATTAAGGCATCTTAGTAACTGGACCCCAAAGTTTGTTATTGTAACTGCAGTTTAGTAACTATATCTCTTAACCAGCCCAATATTATCCATATAATTTTTTGAAAATATATGGATAATGGATTTATGTGTTGGCCACCTAGCAACCATCGCAAACCTCCTTTTAAAAATCAGTCCATTTTTTATTATAAAAAATAAATTGTGTTTATACACAAACAAATTTAGTTTATGCAAATGTGCCACATATTTGCAGCAGAACTTCAAAAATCATTGTCACAGGAATCCGGGGGCTGTGATGAACAAACAGCATTATTGTCATTTTTGTGAATGACATCAAATACTGTTATACTGTAAGTACACAGAATTTATTAAGTCTTACAGAATGTCTTGATATTTTAAGCATTCAGGCAAACATATTTTGTAAGCTTGTGCATTTGAGACTATGTGTGCATAAATTTGGAGGTATTATTGTAAACAAGCAATTTTCATGCACTGTAGACCTGCAATTATAATGAAAAACAAAGTGTTTATTTGTGATGAAAATGGCACAGAAGATTCTGGCCTTGTTTGGCTCGACCTACGTGTGTGAGCAGACGTTCAGCATCATGAACATCAATAAATCCCGTCACAGATCCCAGTTAACTGACCAACACCTCAGATCTATTCTGCGAATTGCAACAACAAAGCTATCTCCTGACTTTGATGCTTTAACAAAAAAAGGAGACCAACAACACTGTTCCCACTAAAATTGAAGGTACTATTTTATGAAAGAAATACATCGCATAAACGTTTTGTAAAATAACTCTTTTTATACTTTTATACTTTAAATTAATCTAAACATTTAATGTTACAAATTTAAATTTAATTTATATTAATTCACACATACACACCGTCCATCTACTCTTGGTCCGGCCCCCGGGTCCAATATATGAACCCATTGCGGCCCTCGAGTCAAAAAGTTTGCCCACCCCTGATCTAAACCCTCTTGCAATACCTCTGAATTCTCTACTAGAGTATCTCCTGCATCTATCCCATGCAGGTCTGAAAACGAATTCAGTAAGAGTCCATTTGAGTGCTATTGCAGCGTCCCTCAAGCCTCTCAATGGACAACCTATTTCCTCTCATCCTCTTATAGCAAGATTCATGAGAGGCCTTCTTTTAACTAAACCTCCCATTAGACCACCTCCAGTGGCATGGGACTTAAACCTGGTTCTTGGCCAGCTTATGAAGCCACCCTTTGAACATTTAGCCACCACCTCCTTGAAATTTCTTTCTTGGAAAGTTGTTTTTCTCATTGCAGTCACCTCCGCACGCCGCAACAGTGAGTTGCAAGCTTTGGTGGCTAATCCACCTTATACAAGGTTCCATCATGATAAGGTAGTCCTCAGGACCAATCCACACTTTATGCCTAAAGTGGTCTCGCCTTTTCATCTGAACCAAGAGGTATATTTACCTGTCTTTTTTCCAGGACCTCATGCATCAAGTGCAGAGAGGAATCTTCATACCTTGGATTGTAAGAGAGGTCTCGCTTTTTACTTACAAAGAACACAGCAACATAGGAAGTCTTCTCAACTCTTTGTTGCTTTTGATCCTTCTCATTTAGGACTTCCAGTCTCTAAGAGAACACTGTCCAACTGGATTGCTCAGTGTATTTCTTTCGCCTACCAGAGTAGGAACATTTCTCTGGAGGGCCATGTCACAGCTCACAATGTGAGAGCCATGGCAGCCTCAATGGTTCATCTAAACTCTGTGTCCATCGACCAAATCTGTCGAGCGGCCACCTGGGCCTCGGTTCATACCTTCACAGCCCATTACTGTTTGGACAAGGACTCCCGCCGGGATGCCTCGTTTGGTCAGGCTGTTCTCAAATACCTGTTCCATTCCTAATCAACTCCTACCCACCTACCCTGGTCAGATGGCAGAGATCCATGGGAGGAGGTAGAGTCCTTTTCAAGGACACACAACCTGGGGTTTCTCCCTGGCATCTACAGCTAGGGAGTCCCCATATGTGAAGACTCATTCCTGCTTGTTCCTGGAGATAGCACAGTTACTTACCTGTAACAGGTGATCTCTGGGAACAGCAGGAGTAAGTCTTCACAACCCACCACCTCCCCTAGGAGTTGTATCTCTCTATCTATCTTTCCTTTCCTCTCTCTCTCTCTTTGTCTCAGCTTTAAAACTCGAACTGGAGAGAGGCGGTTGGGAAAGGCGGGAAGGCAGCGCGCAGGCACTGTGTGATGCTCCCAAAAGCTTTCTTACTGGACGCTGGGAAGCGTTCCCGCGCAGGTTCCGTCGGTACCGACGATACCCATATGTGAAGACTTATTCCTGCTGTTCCCAGAGATCACCTGTTACAGGTAAGTAACTGTGCTTTACTTTAGGTAAAAGCAAACTATTTCTAGAGGAAGAGCAAGGACGTCTGTAACCTTTCTGGATGCATTCAGTAGGGTAGCCTCACAGAAAAACATTTGGCCATGTCATAAGATTTGCTCTTGAACTCTGTCATATCAGTGCATAGCCTACAGAGTCTTAAAAACTGTGAGACAGGTAAATTCCTCTTAAGGTGGCTACTATGAAAGCTGTCATCTCTAAGAAGCTTATTATGATCAGTAGGCTTACGAAAAATGATGGTACTGAACCCAGATGAGGATTTTTGTAATGAGAATGTCAAGAAAGGATATCTCAGTGGGACTTGATTGCATTTTGAACTTAAGGTTAACATCCAAAGTGTTAAGCCAGTTATAAAAGTGTGTGAGTGCCATGGTGGCACCCATAGTTGTGCCCTTAATTTGCTGGTAAAAGGTGCTGTCAAAATTGAAGTAATTTTGAGTCAAGGCAATGCGAGCCAGTTCTGCTAAAAACTGGGTAGGTGTACGAGAGGGCATTGAATGTAAATTCAAATATTTAGTTATAACAGTAAGGGCGTGCTTCTGAGGAATGTTTGTATAGAGGGATTCTATATCAAACGTAACCAAAACAACATCAGAGAGGTCTTCTGTAAAGCTGTCAAGAAAAGTTATGACTTCCGCTGAGTAACGAAGGATGGAATGCAAGGAATGAAGGGACGAAGAAAATAATCAATGAATTGAGAAAGGGGTTCAAGGATGGAACCTATGCCAGAAACAATGGGTCTGCCAGGTGGGGACATCAATGATTTGTGAATTTTTGGAATGGTGTAAATTGTAGGAATAACAGGGTGAGACACCTGTAGATATGAAAATTCACAGTTGGTCAAAAAACCTGCATTCAGACCTATTGAAAGAAGAGAGTCTATTTCGTATTTGATGGTGCATGTAGGATCACAAGACAAAACTCAGTAGAACTTATTGTCATTAAGTTGGCCCAAAAGCTCTTGTACATAATAGGAACGATCTAAAATGACAATACCTACGCCTTTATCAGCTGGTTTGATAATAATGTCTGACCGTTGTCTAAGAGAGTGTAGTGCAGATCTTTCATCACGTGAAAGGTTATTATATCTGTATCTAGATTTGATCTTGAGTAGTTGTACATCTCGGAGAACACAATCCATAAAGGACTGGATAACAGGGTCAGTAGGGCCAGGTGGATTCCATCTGGACTTGTTTCGTACGATGAAGGAGTCAGTGGTGGTGTTGGGTTTATCTGAAAAGAACTGTCTAATCTGTAGTTTACGGAAGAGTTTGTGAAGGTCAGTGCGAGTCTGGAAGCGATCATAATGAGCTGTAGGAACAAAGGAGAGGCCCTTCTGTAGTAGACATTTAAAAAAATAAATAAAAATTTAAATGCTGCCTCACCAGCCATTAAAGGGCTCAAAACCACACCATCCCTTCCCCAAGAATAGACCACAATCTGTACTGATAAATAACACATTTTTAGTTTTTAACAATGTAATAAAAAAAATCTTTTTTTTTGTCTTTTTGCAATAAGATAAATATGTACCAGTTTGGTAGACAATAAATAATAAACAATGTAAAAAATATGACCCCCTCCTAAAAAAACAAAATAGGGATGGGAAGGCCAGGAAGGAAAAGGGGTGCATGCGGAAGGAGGGGGAGATGAGGATCATATGGTCTCAGGGATGGGGAGGGTGGTGTGATGTGGCGTGGCAGCCACAAGATGGTGCACAATGTGCTCAATCATTTTGTTGATGCAGTCGACTGTTTTGTTGATCCAGCTGAGGTTGAGGATATTGCACACCATTTGTAGCTGCTTTACCACTCCTTTGATCTCCTTCAGGATGCTTTCCTGCATTCTTTGTGCCTGGGCTGTATCCGATACAGCGGATGCCCTTGGGAGAACCACCTCTATTCAGAGGAACATGTGTTTCTCTTCAGGAGTAGGTGCAGGTAGGGGGTGGGGAAGAGATTGGGGGGATCATGTGGAGGAGGGAAGTGGAAGAGACGGGGGGGGGGAGGGGGGGGAGAGGTGTGGGCGTTCCTGCTGCACATCAGCAGTATCTGGTGGTGGTGCCTGATGAGCCTGTAATGGTGCCTATGGAGTAGCCAATGGTGGTAGCTGGCGAGCAGTTGATGACTGTGGCTCCTCCCCTTCCTTTATTGTTTATCTTTATTTCTTTTATTGCCTTTATGCAATCAAAGTGGTCACAATAAAAAGAGAAAGGGGAAAGGAACTCCATTATGAATGCAGAAATATAGAACTAGAAAGTGGGAGGAGAGAGACATAGTTTGGGGGGGGAGGGTTAGAAGGGCAAAACCAGCAAGCCTAGGGCCCTAACCTGTATCCTGATAAGCTCTTTCCAAAAAGATATGCTTTTAGCAGGGTTTTGAAACAGTCAAAGGTGGATTTGAGGCATAAAGTGGGGCGGTAGCCTATTCCATAAAGTCGGGCTGCAAAGAAGAAAGCAGAGTGACAGGTTATTTCGTATTTAGCTTTGGATGGAAGGGGAATGTGTAGCTGGTTAGCATGTATTGAATGGAGAGAAGGAGTAAGGGCATACAATGACAGTAGAAAAAGACCACATGGCCTAGTCTGCCCTTCCATATCAACTACTACAATATTTCCTTTTTTTCCTTTAGAGATCCTCTGTGTTTGTCCCATGCTTTTTTGAATTCAGATACTGTCCTCATCTCTACCACCTCCACTGGGAGATTATTTCACGCATCTATTACCCTTTCCATAAAGAAATATTTCCACATATTACTCCTGAGTCTATCCCCTTTAATCCTCATCTATGTCCCTTCGTAACAGAGCTTGCTTTCAATTGGAAGGGACTCTCCTCCTGTGCATTTATGCCACAGAGGTATTTAAACGTCTCTATCATATCTCCTCTATCCCGCCTTTCCTCTAGAATACATATTAAGATCCTTAAGTCTGTCCTCATATGTTTTATAATGAAGACCACTAACCATTTTAGTAACCACCCTCTGCACCGTTTCCAACCTGTTTATATCCTTTTGAAAGTATGGTTTCTAGAATTGCACACAATACTCTAAATGAGGTTGCACCAAATACAGAGGCATTATCACCTTTTTTTCTGCTGGCCATTCCTTTCCCTAAGCACCCAAGCATCCTTCTAGCTTTTGCTGTTACCTTTTCTACCTGTTTAGCTATTTTAAGATTGTCAGACACAATCACGCCCAGGTCCCACTCTTCTTTTGTGGATAGAACTACAGTACTTTACCCCCTACACTGTACTGCTCCCTTGGATATTTGCCGCCCAAATACATGATCCTGCATTTTTTAGCAGTAAATCTCAGCTGCCAAATTCTCGACCATTCTTCAAGCTTAGCTAGGTCCCTCCTCATGTTATCTACTCCTTCCTGGGTGTCTACTCTATTGCAGATTTTGGTATCATCCACAAAGAGGCAAACCTTATCAGACTGCCATTTCACAATATCACTAACAAAGATGTTAAAAATAATCGGACCAAGTTCAGATACCTGCAGCAAACCACTGGTAACCACCTCCTCAGAGTGAGCTCCTTTTACCTGTACCCTTTGTTGCCTCCCACTCAACCACTATCTAACCCAATCAGTAACTTTAGGGTCCATCCCTAGGGTGCTCAGTTTGTTTATAAATCGCCTGTGCAGAAAGGTGTCGGAGGCTTTACTGAAATCCAAGTATACCACATCTAGGGCTCTTCCTTGGTCTAACTCCCTTGTCAGTCAAAGAAATCAATAAGATTTATCTGGAAAGTTCTGCCTCTGGTGAATTCATGCTGCCTCCGATCCTGTAATCCATTGGACGTCAGAAACCTCACTATTTTCTCTTTCAGCAGCATTTCCAATTTGCTCACCACAGAGGTTAGACTAACTGGCCTGGAGTTTTCAACCGCATCCTTACTTCTGTTTTTGTGTAAAGGGAGCACATATGCCTCTCTAGTCTTCTGGTACCACTCCCGACTCCAAAGAGGCATTGGAAAGGTCAGTCAGTGGAACTGCTAGTATGTCCCCAAGTTTCCTCAGTATTATCGGATGTATCCCATCTGGTCCCATCGCTTTTGTCTATTTTAAGTTTAGCTAGTTCCTCACGAACACAGTCGTCTGAAAATCATTCAAGATCCGCATCGCTTCGGTTCTATTTGTGGGTGTTTTATGAAGTGCTGCTCCTGGCCCTTCATCTATGAACACAGAACAGAAATATTTATTAAGCAATTCCGCTTTATCCTCATTAACTTCTACATATTCCTCCCCTTCACCCTTGAGTCTGACAATATCCTCTTCCCGCCTAAAGGTGCCATCTTGCTCAGTCTCCCTTTTTCCGTGGAACCCTTCGGACGCATGGCCTCGTCCCTCGGAAAAAGTGTTTCGTTGTCGGCCTCCTGGCTGTAGTTTTTCCGGTTGCTCCGGTCTTTTCCTCTCTTTGCTCTCCCTTTTCCTTTGAGCGAGGGGATATTGTTTTTAAATTTTTTTCCCTGTTGCGGGCTTCGCGCCTTTTTTTTCTCCCAACCACTGGCCGCAAACGTCTTCGACTTAGCGGGGGTTCTTTTTGCCCCATGGCCACCGGTTTTAAAAAATGCAACAGATGCTCCATGAACATGTCGCTCATGGACACCCATGACTGTTATCTTCGGTGTCTTGGGGCCGACCATGACCCGGAGCTCTGCTCTCTTTGCAAGAAAATGTCCTTGAAGGCCCTGCTCAGCCATAAGCAAAAGTCTGATGACATTTTCTGGGAAGGTGACCCCGGAATCCTTGGTTGCCCTTCCGCTGGTGGGATCTCCCACTTCGGTTCCGCGTTCTCGGCGGCACTCCGACCAGGAGTCCCCTGAAGTGGAGTGGCGTAAGAAGAAGAAGGCCTCGAAATCGCTGTCAGGAGCTCCGGATAAGCACTGGCACTCCCGCGCTTGGTCACACAGCCCACTGCGGCGTTCCTGAGAGTCAGATAAGGAGCGGCCTCAAAAGGTACCTAATATGGATACAGAGACCTCTGGCAATGGTGCCCGGTCTCCTGAGGGTTGTCCCGGTGAGGACCCCCTCTCCTCCTCCACGCCAGACCCGGTAACCCTGGTGTCAGCGTCACAAGGTCCCATGTCCGCGTGGGAGTCCAGAATGCTGGCACAAGCGCAGCGTTTTTACCTTTCTAGCTGCCCAGAAGATGCTACGGCTCGACACCAAGGTTCCCTCGAGAGGGACACCAAAATCCATCCGGGAAACCCCTGAGAGCCACGGACCTTGTGAGGGTCCTCAGCGTCGGTCTCGTTCGCCTTCCCGGTCCTCGGGACTGCGATCCTCCAAGACCTCTGGTTCCAAGCGGATGTCGGCCTCTGTATGGGGCGACCTGCCCGAGTTGGACTCCTCCTCAGACTTCTCAGGCTGGGAGTCGGATGGGGATACTTCCCCGGAGACCTGTGCCCACTGGGACCTCCCTTCGAACCCATCCCCACCCGCCCACCAGAGGCGTTCACTGCCGGAGGACAAATCGATCCTGGCGTTCATGCAGGACATGGCACGGACCCTCAGCCTGGCTATGCAGACTAAAGAGGAACCGCGAACTGAGGAGCTCGATATTTTACAGTACAAGTCCCCACCTCGGAAATCTCTTACTGTCCTGGTTCCACCCATATTGTCAATGCTTCTCCTCTGCATGTGGGAGACACCTGCTTCGGTCCCCATTGTGAGCAAGCGCCTAGACACCATGTATAGAGTTCAGTGTGGCCAGGGGTTCCGAAAGGCCCAGCTTCCACACACTTCCATGGTTGTGGAGTCGGCGATGCAGAAGCAAAAGAGCCTGAAGTCTCACTCTTCGGTCCCCCCAGGTAGGGAGTCGAGAGCCCTCAATGCCCTGGGGCATAAGGTCTAGCAGAGCTCCATGCTCACTTGCCGTATCCAGGCATACCAACTCTATATGGGCATGTACCTGTGGGACCTTGCCAGGGAGCTTGGTGGTTTCGCCGCAGGCCTCAGGGGGCGAACCTCTCCTAAGGTTCCAAACCCTCCTTGAATCTTTTGCTGAGTGTTCAAAGTACCTCTCCCGTGCTGCTTATGACGGGTTTGAGTCCTCTGCCCAGGTGGTGGCGGCCGGCATCAGGGCCCAGCACCAGGCGTGGCTCCAGTCTTCAGATCTGGAGCAGTGGGTCCAAGAGAAGCTGCTGGACGTCCCTTGCCTTGGCGAACAGTTGTTTGGCAAACCTATGGGAGGATAAGGCTGCTGAGATAGAAACGGAGTTTGTGACTCAAACTCGTCTCTCGCGCAAAACCTCCTCCCTCCCTAGGAAGAAGCAACAGCCTAAAAAGCCATTCTTCCAAAGGAAAGGGCTCCCTTACTCCGTCTGGACAGGCACCCTCCTCTCTTCTCCCCAGCAGAGCCTGCTCAGCTCTTCTCACACCAGACCTTCTTGCAGCTAGAACTTTCCAACCTCCTCGCCCAACGGGTGGTCAAGAAGGTACCGCTGCACCTTCAAGGTCAGGGGTTCTACTCCCGCTACATTCTCGTTCCGAAAATGATGGGGGGCCTGTGCCCCATCCTCGACCTCGGAAACCTCAACAAGTTCCTGGTGCGGGAGAAGTTCAAAATGTTATCACTTGGCGTCCTGCTTCCCTCCCTTCAGCAGGGCGATTGGCTATGCTCCTTGGATCTCAAGGACATCCTAGTTTACCCCCAGCACAGGCAATACCTGCGCCTCAGGGTGCAGGGGGAGCACTACCAGTACAGAGTGCTTCCCTTTGGGCTTGCGTCCACACCGCAAGTTTTCACAAAGCACCTCTCCGTGGCCACCGCCTCCCTCAGGCGGCAGGGCATACCCGTCTTTATTTATTTATTTTTATTTTATTTATTTAGTATACATTTGTATACCGCTACTTCCAGCGATCAGTAGCGGTTTGATTACAGATTGTAGGTTGTCAATCATGACAGAAAATTTGGAGTATAAACACATTGATTTGGAGGGAAAAGCACAGCACACAGGAAGATAGTTTAAAAGGAGCGGATTCAGAATTTACATATCTACATTTTTACATTTTCACATAACAGTTCCCATGTTTCGGAGTGAGGCAGCTTGGAGTCCCCTGGGATTTACATCAAATTGTAATGACATTGGAATAGATGTGTCTTGAGTTTTTTTCTGAAAACTATTATGTCTTTGATTGCTCGTATCTCAGGTGGTAGTTGGTTCCAGAGGGTCGGGGCAGAGTATGAGTATGCTCGGTGGCTAGTACTGGCCTTGACAGATCTGATATCGGTTGGAACGTGGAGGGTGTCTGAGGTGACGGTTCTTCTGTCTCTGTTTGAGGGTTGCGTGCTGATAAGGGTGGAGAGAAAGGATGGCGCTGTGTTATGTATGAGTTTGAATGTGGTTATCAGTGTTTTATATTTTATCCGAGCCGTAATGGGGAGCTAGTGCAGCTCAATTAATACAGGTGTGATGTGTTCAGTAATGTTTTTTCGCATGATGATTCTAGCCGCCACATTTTGGGCCATTTGCAGAATGTTTAGGGTTTTCTTTGGAAGCCCTTGTAAGATAGCGTTGCAGTAGTCTAAGTGTGGCATAATGAGTGCTTGCGCAACAGTCCTGAAATCGTGCGGTTCGATGATGCTCCGTAGAGGTTGTAGTACTCTAAGTTTGTGGAAGATGGCCTTATTGGTTTTGCGTAGGTGCTTTTCCATCTTTAGGTTGCTGTCAAACGTGACCCCTAGGTATTTTATTTCATTCTTAGTGTTGTATGTATTTTTACACAGGGTGATTGTTGCAGGAGGTTCAAAATTGGGTTTACTGGAGATACACATCACCTCAGTTTTCTTATGGTTGATCATCATGTAGTTTTGCTGTAACCATTGTGCCATCTCGTTCAGGCATGTTTCAAGTTGATTATAGTTGGGGTTGACGGTATCCAGTTGTGTGTAAAGCATGATATCATCAGCATAAATATGGTAGTTGATATTGTGCTGTTTGAAAATATCAGAGGGGCTGCATATAAACGTTGAAGAGTAGTGCTGAGAGCTCCGAACCTTGAGGTATGCCTTGCGTTTGAGTGAAAGCTTCCGCTTTTTCGCCATCGACTAGAACCTGTGGCATTCTGTTTGATATGTATGAAGAGAACCATTTTAGGGGGGTTCCCAATATTCCTATTGATTCGATCCTGTTTAGGAGGATTCCATGATGGCAGAGATGTCAATGAAAATGAGTATAAACATTTTCTTCTTGTCTTCAAGGCCTTTGAGGAGGTTGTTGAGTAGTGCTATTAGGAGTGTTTCGACCCCGTGATGTTGTCTGAAACCGTATTGCTGTTCATCCAGGGTTTCATGGTCATCTAGATGATCTTGGAGTTGTAGGAGGACCGCCTTTTCAATGATCTTTGCTAGGAAAGATATGCTGGAGATGGGGCGGTAGGATGCTGGGTCGTCCTTGTTGAGTGTGGTGTTCTTTAGAATCGGTCTTATTATAGATTTCTTGAGTTGTGCAGGCATGATTCCTTGCTGTAGTGATTGGTTCACAATGTGCAATACTTGGTGCACAATATCAAGACTTGGTGCACAATATGTTTAGCCGCCTTAACCCAGGCCGCTGGGAAGGGGTCTAGCGGGGAGGTGGTGGTCTTGATATTTGTTATTATGTTGATCATTTGCCGTTTGTCAATGTTGAGAAAGTTGCTCCATGCCTGTTCTCCTACCACACTGGTTGACCGGTGTGTTGTGTTCAAACAGGGAGTGGGTGTGGTTGCAGTAAGTTTGCTTGCGTAGTGGTCTGCCAGGGTTTGTGGTTTGATTACGTTGTCATAGTGGACTGCCTGGGGTGTTTTGGTTAGTGATTTCACTAGTTCAAAGAGTTCACGAGGCTTGTTGATAGCTTTGTTTAATAGGTTGGTGTGATGTGTCCTTTTGGCGGAGTTGACCTCCTCTTTGTACCTTGATAGGTGGGTGAGGTATTCAGTCTTGATTTCTATGGATTTGCTTCGTCTCCATTTTCTTTCAAGTTTCCTGAGATCCCTCTTCATTTTTGTCAGTGTTTCTGTGTACCAGGGTTCAGATCAGGGTTTAGTCGGGTTCTGGGGGGTATTCCATGTTGGGCGCGCTACAGACTGAATTCCGGTGTCCCAGCTGCTTGTTAGAACATCAAGGTCCATGTTTTCGAAATCTATGTGGGCTGTGATGGTACTTATGAGGCTTTCCAAGTTGAGTTTGTTGAATTTTCTTTGTTGGTGTATCACTCTCTGAGTTTTCGAGTCTTTGGGTAAGGTGGGGAGTTTTATCCGGATATCGATTTGATGGTGGTTGGACCATGGTACTGGAGTTATCCTTTTCAGAGGTTTCTCTTCGTTGTCCTGTTGAATCGTAGGTATGAAGACCATGTCAAGTGTATGACCCTTGTCGTGGGTGGCGTCATTTATTAGTTGTTGATACCCTAGTTGGGTCATGGCTTCCAAGAAGGTATTCGTGTGTGTAGGCGGCATTGAAGCTAGGTTTAGATCACCCAAGATGATTTGGAATTTCTTTATCTGCGTAGAGGATATGTTCTCAAGTGCCGTGGCAAGTGTTTCATGGTGTGGCGAGGGGGATCTGTATATCAGGCAGATCGATAAAGCTGCGTTTTCCACTTTAAGCAAGTCAATATCTGTACTTGAATTCCGGTATGTGCTTGAGAGTTGCAAGTTGGTTTTGGCTATGATGAGAACTCTTCCACCTCTTTTGTTGGTGCGTGGGCAGTTGAATAAGTTGTATCCGGGTTTGTTTATCTGATTTAATATTGCTGAGTCGGTTTCCGTGATCCAAGTGTCCGTTATACAGAGGATGTCAGGCTGTTCATCATTGAAGATGTCGTAGATGATGTGGGTCTTGTTCCTGATGGATCTTGCATTGATGAGGATGATGTTACAAAGATCCTGAGATGCTGGTGGAGACTGATTGTGCATGTTCTGGGATGGCACGGGATTGTTTATTGGTCTAGGTTTGCGGTGCCTCTGTGCTCTCCTATTTCTGGTAAGAGGGGGCCTTGGAGAAGGTGCGAGCGTCGGACCACTGGTGGACATGTGGTAAGGGGTGAGTGGAGGTAGTGTGGGTGTTTGCATGGGGTAGAGAAAGTAGATTGGACTGCATATGTGAGGTAGCGAGTAGTAGAAGTTTGTGTTGAAGGCTTGTGCGGAAAACAGTGTGAGCAGACATAGTAACATAGTAACATAGTAAATGATGGCAGATAAAGACCAGTATGGTCATCTAGTCTGCCCAGCAATATGGCAGGACATATGCTGATAAAGAAGTTGAGGGGTTCCATTCCTCAGCAGTCTGGTGGGAGGCTGTAACGGAGCTAGACCAGGGGACTACAGTATCAGTAGACACTACACAGTACTACAGTAACAGCAGTCACATCACAGTAACAGGTATAACTTTTGAAGATACAACTTTGCAGGTATAAACTTTGCAGATAGCAGGTATAAATTTTGCAGATAGCAGTCTGGTGGGAGTCTGTAATGGAGCTAGACCAGGGGACTACAGTATCAGTAGACACTACACAGTACTACAGTAACAGCAGTCACATCACAGTAACAGGTATAACTTTTGCAGATACAACTTTGCAGGTATAAATTTTTGCAGATAGTGGTCTTATATCGGTCATTGAAACAATAACAAGTGATATTCTGCAGACTATGACCTAGTATCCTCAGTCACTACCCCGTAACCAGCATTTTCTAGATAGGGACCTAGTATCATAGTAACAAGAAACTATTTAGCAGTAGGTGGCTTAGTACCAGCATATATTACACAGCAACACTAAATTATTTTGTAGATAGTGTCCTATTTTCAACAGTTGGCTGACAGTCACGGTGTAGGGCCTAGTAAAGGTAGTGTCTTATATCTTGACTCTTTCGGTATCTGTATCTGTGGTCAGGACTATGTTAGACTGCTTACCTCCTCTCATGGGTCTCCATCGTTGTGGTTCCTCTGGCATTCAGGGTGGAGAGGGGTTCGATCCAGGCTTGGTGAACCATGTGATTATGGTTCTGTCGAGGATGACTCTCTTTCTTTCCGCCTAAGCTCCACCGCCTAAGGGCCACGTCGAAGGGCCCTCTGGCGAGGCCCTCCGGTGCAGGCCCGCCCTGTAGGGACGCCGCTTTTAACTGTGTGGCTCAACTGCTGTTCCTGCTCCCACTGCCCCGATTGGGCAGGAGCTCTCCCACTGCCCCGATTGGGCAGGAGTTCAGCGGGGGATACAGCGGCTGAAAGCGGCTCCCTCTGAGTAGGGACGCCGCTTTTAACTGTGTGGCTCAACTGCTGTTCCTGCTCCCACTGCCCCGATTGGGCAGGAGCTCTCCCACTGCCCCGATTGGGCAGGAGTTCAGCGGGGGATACAGCGGCTGAAAGCGGCTCCCTCTGAGTAGGGACGCCGCTTTTAACTGTGTGGCTCAACTGCTGTTCCTGCTCCCACTGCCCCGATTGGGCAGGAGCTCTCCCACTGCCCCGATTGGGCAGGAGTTCAGTGGGGGATACAGCGGCTGAAAGCGGCTCCCTCTGAGTAGGGACGCCGCTTTTAACTGTGTGGCTCAACTGCTGTTCCTGCTCCCACTGCCCCGATTGGGCAGGAGCTCTCCCACTGCCCCGATTGGGCAGGAATTCAGCGGGGGATACAGCGGCTGAAAGCAGCTCCCTCTGAGTAGGGACGCTGCTTTTAACTGTGTGGCTCAACTGCTGTTCCTGCTCCCACTGCCCCGATTGGGCAGGAGCTCTCCCACTGCCCCGATTGGGCAGGAGTTCAGCGGGGGATACCTTGATGATTGGCTCATTACGGGGTCCTCGATCGGCGAAGCCCGCCTGGCGGTGTCTCTCGTGACCCTCCTACTCAAACGCCTCGGCTTCCTGGTCAATGTCTCCAAGTCCCACCTCGAGCCGGTGCAGATGCTGGAGTTCATCGGCGCATGCCTCAACACGGTGCGTGCGACCACCTTCCTTCCCCGTGCATGTGGTCCCCCATGCCCACATGCACATGTGGATAGCCCAGTGGTGCCTCAGGGCACAATGGAGCCAGGCATTCGGCGACTTCAGAGATCCTATCCGGGTCTCCCGCAGCCTCCACAACTCACTGAGTTGGTGGCGGGACCCCCAAAGCCTTCTTCAGAGAATGCCCTTCCAGACCCCGCAGCATGAGCTCATCCTAACAACGGATGCTTCCCTGCTGGGGTGGGGCGCCCACTGCAGCGCATTGTGCACCCAGGGGCGGTGGTTGCCCAAGGAGTCTTGGCAGCAGATCAACCTGCAGGAGCTTCGGGCAGTCCGATGTGCCCTGAGGGCCTTCAAGGTCTACCTGAGGGGAAAGTCTGTGCTCATGTAGACCGACAAGAGGGTAGCCATGTTTTACATCAACAAGGAGGGGGACAGGATTATGCCTCCTCTGCCGAGAGGCGAGCCTCCTTTGCGTCTCGCTAGAGGATGACCCTGCGAGCGGTCTACCTTCCGGGTCAAGAGAATGTTCTCAAGGATAAACTCAGCAGGATCCTCCGCCCACAAGAGTAGCGTTTGGACCCGGAGGTCGCCGGAGCATTGTTCCATTAGTGGGGGACCCATCTATGGACCTGTTTGCCAGTCCGGCGAATGCGCAGCTTCCCCACTTATGTGGGCCGGTTCTGCACTCAAGAAGGGTGACTCTGAATGCATTTCTCTTGAGTTGGAACTTCAGCCTTCTTTACGCGTTCCCTCCCACTCCTCTCATTGCGAGGACCCTCCACAAGGCTCAGCTGGACCGAGCTTCACTGATCCTCGTGGCCCCCTCGTGGCTTCGACAGCCTTGGTTCCCGCTTCTGCTCCAACTGACGTCCAAGCCCCTAGTCTCCCTGGGCTGTGCCCCGGGCCTGTTGACGCAGGAGGGGGGTCGGATGTTCCAGCCGAACCTGGCCTCGCTGTCCCATGTAGCCTGGCAGCTGAATGGGTCGCCTTAGTTCCGCTGCGTCTCCCGGAGGATGTCAAGGAGATCCTGCTCGCGTCGAGAAAGGACTCGAAGAGGCGGGCGTACGCTTTTCAGTGGTGACGGTTCTCGCTCTGGTGCTCTGAGCTCCAGATCGACCCATTCTCCTGCTCTACCTGGTGGATCCTCCAGTACCTCCTTCACCTCTCGAAGGCAGGGTTGAAATCCAATTTGGTCAGGGTACACCAGAGCGCCATTTCAGCAAATCACCTCCCCGTCGAGGGAAAACCCCCCTAGGGGCAGCCCTTGGTCTCTCTCTTCATGCAAGGTCTTTTGCTTTCCAAGCCCCCCCATCTGATCTCCCCCGACGGAGTGGGACCTCAGTGTGGTGGTGTACAGCTCATGCGAGCACCCTTCGAGCCGATGGCGACGTGCTCGCTTCGGCATCTTTCCTGGAAGGTGGTCTTCCTGGTGGCTTTAACTTCGGCTCGCCGAGTCAGCGAGCTTCAGGCCCTCATGGCTGAGGCCCCATACACCATGTTCTATTGGAATAGGGTGGTCCTCCACACCCATCCCAAGTTCCGACCGAAGGTGGTCTCGGACTTTCACCTCAACCAGGAGATAGTCCTGCTGACCTTCTTCCAGAGACCACATGCCGACCAGGCATCGGCGGTATTGCATACACTCGACTGCAAGTGGGCTCTTGCCTTCTACATGCAGCGTACCCAGGTTCATCGCAAGTCCAACCGCCTGGGGCAGGCGGTCACCAAGCGCACCATCTCCGTCTGGGTGGCGGACTGCATTGCCTTCGCACAAGCAAAGGCGGGCGGCCCTCTTGATCGGCGGGTCATTGCTCACGGATTCTGAGCCAAGGCGGCGTTGGTGGCTTCGCTGCGCTCAGTGCCTGTAATGGACATCTGCTGGGCTGCGACCTTGTCTTCAGCGAACAACTTCGCTGTCCTCTACTGCCTGGAGAGGGAGTCCTGCCGGGACAGCACCTTCGGCCAGGCTGTACTCTATAATCTGTTCGGGGTATAAGCAACTCTTGCCCTCCGACCCTTCTTCGACAGCTACCAAGAGCTTCACCCCGGGGACCCGAAGACTCGGGCTCCTTTGGATGTTGACTTCTTCTCATGGCTCGCAGAGGCGTTTTTGGGTTACCAGCCGATAGGCTGTAGCTGGGGAGTCCCATAAGTGAGGACTGACTTCCTGATTATTCCTGGAGAAAGCGTAGTTACTCACCTGTAACAGGTATTCTCCAGGGACAGCAGGAATCAGTCCTCACTACCCTCTCATCTCCCCTGAAGAGCTGCTGTTTTTGTCCTTCCCTTGCCATCTTCTTAGTAGGGCTCTAACTAGGGGACCTGACTGAGCAAGATGGCACCTTTGGCGGGAAGAGGACCACACATGCATGGCAGCAATCCGAAAGGCTTTCTTTGAAAGCTGTGGAATTGCTCCGCGTGGGCTCCATCGGTGCCGAGGTCACTGTAAGTGAGGACTGATTCCTGCTGTCTCTGGAGAACACCTGTTACAGTTGAGTAACTACGCTTTCCTGAGTACTGTGCTAGCGTCTCTGTTTTTCCAAATATAGATGACTGTCTTCCTCTCTCTGATTTCTTGTATTTCCTGAGGACCTCTCCCTTTTTCTTACCTTTTCAGCTATTTCTTTTGAGAACTGTAGCGGCCTCCTTTTCCTTTTATCTTTATTTACCTCTCTAACAAAAAGGTTGGTTGCCCTTAAAATATCCTCTTTCAGTTTTGCCCACTGTTTTTCTACATCCCCCAGGTGTTCCCATCCCGCTAACGACTCCTTGAGGTATTGGCCCATCTTGGTAAGGTTAGTTTTCCTAAAGTCTAAGATCCTCGCTTTTGAATGGCTTTTATCTGCCCTAGTCCTAATACTGAACCACACCATTTGGTGATCACTGAATGCGAGATGATTTCCCATTAGAACATCAGAAACACTTTCGCCATTGTATGCACCAAGTCCAGTATGGCCCCTTCAAGTGTGGGTTCTGTTACCAGCTGCCTGAATAGTTCTCCCTGTTAGAAAATCCAGGAACTTCTTACTTCTAGATGACACTGCAGCATGGATGTGCCATCCACGTCTGGCATATTGAAGTCTCCTATCAGTAGCACTTCCCCTTTCCTGGCAATGCTGTGTACTATTAAATCTCCGTCCATGTCTTTTCTCTGTGAGGGGGGTCTGTATATCACGCCAATGCAAATGGTTTTCTCTTTCCCTCTTTTCTAGTTTAACCCACAGTGCCTCCTCTCTCACTTTTAAGCTCTGTAATTCTATATCTTTAATATTATTTTGTACATATAGTGCCAGTTCTCCTCCCTTTCTTCCTACCCTATCCTTCCTGAAGAAAGTATAGCCTGGTATAATTATATCCCAGTCATGGTTGTTCGTTAACCATGTCTCTATTACCGCCATGAATCGAAGTCAGCCTCTTCCATTAAAGCCTCAACATCTAGGATCTTATTTCCCATCTTACGGGCATTTATACACAATGCTTTCCAGATGTTTCCTCTTTTACCCATTTCTATAGAGGTATTTAATGTTTCACTTACCTGGGGTCTTCACCCATCCCCAACAATCTAGTATAAAGCCCTCTTCAGTAGGTTAGCCAGTCTGCTACTGAAGACATGTCGACCCTTCTTGGATATATGGATGCCAACTCTCCTATGCAGCCTTGGAACATCATCCCATGGTCGAGGAAACCAAAATGCTCTCGACACCATCCACTCAGCTATGCATTTATTTCCAGGGAGGATTGAAGAGAACACCACTTGTGCACTTATCTGCTTCATTCTCTGTCCCAGAACCCTGAAGTCACTTTTGATATGCTCAGAGGGATACCTGGCAGTATCATTTTTGCCGACATGGATGATCAACATCGGGTAATAGTAGGCTTGATGAGTCTCGGCAAACTCTCCGTAATATCTCTGATTTTGGCACTTGGCAGACAGCAGACTTCTCTGGACATCAAGTCTGATCGGTAGATGGATGCCTCAGTACCCCTCAGAATAGAGTCACCAACCACCACTACCCTTCGCTTTCTTGTGGTCACTGATTCTGCAACTTTGTGGTGCTCGAGCTCTGGTTCATCCCTTTTCTGGGATGCTTTCATCTCCTCCACTTCCTGGGCTGCATAATGGTGGTTCTGTTCAAGGGCTGGATTGTTGGATAGGTGATTCTGCAGGCCCTAGTGATTTGTGTTCAACTTCCGTCATTTTGTAGGCTTCCATCTTCTCCTCTGCTGAAGAGCTAGGATATTTCAAGAAGCATCTCATCAATGTATTTCTCACTGTTTTGAAAGCTCCTCAACCTCACCACCTCTTCTCTGAGCTCCTCCACTTGTTTTCTGAGAGCTTCAGCATGCAGGCATCCTTCACATGGAACTGGTCCTTCAACTGGCATTGGGATCTCTGTCTGGATAGATGCAGAAGCTGTAACGGGGGAAACAACTTTGGCAATATGATTTTTCCCAGCCATTGTTCACTTGGAGGAGCTTTGGTACCTCTTGAAGTAAAAGAGACCTGCCAAAGTCCTGCCTGTTCCTCAGGTGTTCCATAAGAGAAAAAGCAGTTAACATATTTTAAGTGTGTTATAAGAGGCCTGTTCTAAGTCCCTGCGTGTAGCTAATTAGAAGTTTCCTATAAAGCAAGAATGCTCACATGGGGTGGGTGGGAGCTGGGGTGGATAAGGAGGGATCTAACACCTGATGAGCTCAGTGGCTTCAAAGAGCTAGCTGTGACTGGGTAGCTGGAACAAAAAACAATGAACTAACTGACAGAGCTTTGCCCAATATCACAAAAAAATCCTCCCTTTGCCGTATAGAAAACAAGAATTAGCTTTTGCAAATGAAAATCAAAACCCCTTCAAGAGCTTTCAGACAGAGAGATTGTAGTTAAAAGCCACACAGTATTACCTTGTTTGCAATAGAGTCCCTGTTAAGAATGTTAAAGATTAGGGAGGAAAGGACTGAGCCCTGTGGTATTCCATAAAATGTGGCATGTAGCAGAGAGAGTTTTGAAAAGTTACCTGGAATGAGCGATTTGAAGAAAAGAAATGAACTATGAGAATATACTGTAGTGCTTCTGATGCTGATATCATAGAGAAAATGATCATGGTCTACTAAATCAAAAGCTGCAGCAAAGTCTAAAGAGATGGTCAGGGCTATACTTCCCTGGTCTAGGGTACTATAGATTTCAGAGGACAGTAGTTATTGCTGGAGGTGGGGATGGGGGGATGTAGGTATGTTCTTCATGATCTGACAGTTGGGAAAAGACGACTCGCTTCAGTAAGTTTTGAGATGAATGGTAAATTTAGAGACTGGGTAGTAATTGGTTGGATCATATAAATCAGATAATGAGCTTTTCAGGATAGAGTGGATCAGTGCTTGGTTCCAGGAAGCTGGAATCTGCCCTTAGGCAAGACTGCTGTTCAGGAGGATATGAATAATAGGGCAAAGTCCTAATGAAGGTTCTGACAGCCAGGCAGAGGGATTAGGATTGGAACTGCAAGTAGTTTTCTGGACCAAGTGAAAGAGCTTATTGAGTCTTATGTCTGTGACTGAAGTGAAGGAGGACCAGATATGGGTAATAACTAGTGAGAAGGAAGCTGAGGAGTCTGGTGGAATAAATGGTGGTTGGGGGGGGGGGGGGGTTGAAAGAGTCAGCCAGATATTGTAAAAAGGGGGAAAAAACGTATCATTTGAGAGCCCTTCCTATCTTTCTGCTCTTCTGGACATACAATAGTTTTTGCTCTTTGCATCATCCAAGTCTTATCCTTGGATTGTGGGCCATTTTACTAATTTGAACAAGTTCCCACCAGGAAGCACCATGGCTGTCTTCCTTCAAATGTGAACATAAAATCTATTTATCCCAGGTAATGGTTGATGGTCTCAAATAAAGGCCTCATGTTTTTTTAAGTGCCTTCAGCCCCTGGGCTTTTCTTGACCAGAAGTAGTTTGTCAGGTCTTTTCTTCTGAGGCAATGGAGGGTAAAGTGACTTGCCCAAGGCCACAAGGAGTGCCAGTGAGAATCAAACCCCAATTTCCTGAGTAGTAGGCTGTTGCTCTAACCATTAGGCTATTCCTCCACTCAAAGGCCTCATAGAAAGGTATAAAATGTGTGAAATGCAAAAAATGCATTTCTAATTTACTTCATTAAAGTATTTTCAAAATAAAATAAAAATGAAATACCAGTCTAAAAATTTGGTAAACAGCTTGTAAAGCAACTGAATATAAGAATGTTGACATTTAGGTGCAGTAACATTTTGCACTTACAGCACTTTAACTGCAAAATGTAAGGTGTGATAAGTAAAACGTCTGCGCAGTAAATGCAGAGGGCATGCTCAGAAAGCACAGGTGCATCTGCGTTACCTGCTGAGGCATGAAACATTTTGCCTAGGCACTACAGAAAAAGGCAGTTGCCACAGTGGTGTAAGTCAGGCCTCCTGATCTGATGCCCCCCTGATCTGGTTCCTCCACTCCCCAACATTAAGCCCTCTCACTGAACAGCAGCTCTCACCTAAAAACAACACCCCCAAGTAGGGATTTTGGCCGCACAGGGAATTTATTTTGAAACCCCGCTGTTTAGTGCCCATGCTACCAGATTGCTGGTAATGTGACTGCACTTAATAACATCTCTTGTCATTAAATGCAATGTGTCTATTGCTAATTGTGACAACTAGTGCAAGGATAATGTCCCACGCACTGTCACAGACCAATGCACCTGATCTCTGCCTTTGAACCCGTCCCAATCCCTCTCCAAGCCATGCTAAGCACTGAGCATGGGTTTTTACTGTAATGCTGTTTTTAGCATGCAGTAACTGTTAACACAGTAAAACTCGAGCTAGGTGTTTACTGCTCTTTAATAAAGAGGTCCTTAATAGTTTTCATACCTGCAGGGCCAGCCCGTCCACCAGGCAAACCTAGGCATTTGCCTAGGGCAACAGACCTTCCGCAGGCGGTACGGCACACATGTCTTTCCACCCTCTCATGCTGTGCCACACCGCGCCATGCTGCCTCCCCCCGCTGCTGCTGCTGAATTTCAGTGGAGGGGTCGGCTCGGGGGTGGCAGCAGCAGCAGGCCATGATCTTCGACACACATGACCTTCTGCTTCTGACCCACCGAAATTGTTTCGGAGGGATCAGAAGTGGCAGACCATGTGTGCCGAAGCACATGGCCTGCCGCTGCCATTGAGCCGCCCCCAACCCCACCGCCAGAATCAGTGGTAGCGCAGCTCAGCACAGGGAAGGGGGGGGAGGGCAGCACAGGGGTGGCAGCATGGGGCAGTGCACGGGGGGGGGGGGGGGGGCGGGGCAGCATGCCAGGGCTTCTGCCTAGGGTGGCAGAAACCCTTGGGCCAGCCCTGCATACCTGACCTTTTGGGAGGGAGCTGAAAGGTAAAATATTGGCTTTCTAGCTCAATGATCATCTATATTCATATAATAAAGAAGAAAGTAAAAATCATGCTTACAAAATAATTTTCTACTGCTTTTTAAGTTTGAATTTCATCTTTATTGGTTTGAGGCCATTTTCAGTTGAAACCTGATTTCTGAATTTTCATCAAAGCTATTCTGTCAGCGGGCAAATGATAGTGGAATTGAATCAACCTCTAAGAGATTCTTTTTAACATGAGTTGAGAAGCACTAACAAATTAGAAAGATTCTTATGCTATAAAAACTCCAACCAGTTCTGTGTGTCCAGGTATGGATCTCTGCAATCTGGCTTTATTTGCTTCATTTTTGGGGTAGAATTCTCGCCTGCAGCAGCTCTGCTGAGAGCTGGATGTCTGTATCTGAGTGTAGATTCCAGATCTCTGGCTGCCGTTACTTGTGTCCCCTCACCATAGTACCTTTCTGTGTCAGCTTTCCCCAGTCTACAAGTTGCATGTGGCTGAGTGTTGGTTCCAGGGCTCTGGCAGCCATCACTGTCTTCCCAGGCACAGGGCCCCCAGGGTGATACAACCTGGAATAGTGCACCAGAAAGAGTCAAACAGATACTGTAAGTGACAGCATAAGCCATTTTCTTGCTGGAAGCAGGCTTAAAAATTGAGAATTTTGCCAAGATGTAGGAATAAGGAGGTCAAATTCAACTTATATCTCTAAAATGACACAAAGTTAAGAAAAACTTGACATTATAGGGATTTTAGGGGCTTGTCTTCTAAATGTCAGTGTCTGCTAATGGGTAAAACATGAACAGTGTCATACAGCATATGCTAATACCTGTTAGTACATGCTGATGTTCGTAAATAGGTACCTTATTTTTTTTTTGCTCTATGGTGAGATGATATTGCCCTGACCCAACATGACAGTTATTAAATTCTAATATTAATTAACTATTTTGGCCTCTTTTTACTAACGCTTAGTAGATATCACATGCCAAGCATTAGTAAATAGGTGCCTTGGGAGGTATGAGTTGGGAAGCTTCACTTGAATTCTAAATTTAGCATTTTCTGATCACTGTAGTTTTATACACTAAACAATAAATTTGTTCATATATACAACACACAAACACATATTTAGAATTTTCAGATTGTGAAATAGACCTATATAGTATGTTTTCACTCTTATTAAATACCATTTCTTACTTCATAGAATGATATGACAACTGCACAGCTACGATGGGGAGAGTTATTGATGCCCTTGCTTAAAAAATACAAACTGAACATTACATGGGGGGATCAAGATTTACTCAACATAATGTTTTTTTATAATCCAGGTAAGCATCTTTAGTAAGTTTTCTGTATTTCAGTATACCAAGAACATGAGGGAAACAACCACCTGCCCAAAATAGCCAGTCAAAAAACAGAGTTTGGGAAATAACTCTTGAGTTGTCTGTTATTTCATACATAAAAAAGCTTTAAATCCAAAGGTGTGCACTTTTGTAATATTTGTGCAAGGTAAATGATTATGTAAATATATATTTTTATTCATGTGAAATTTTCTAGGGTGTCTGAATTTTTAGTACATTTTTTAAATAAAACTCATTTAATGAATTTTAAGGCATTTGGTTCTTGAATAATTTTTTTCCTTATCCTGCTAGACCATTCAAGAAAAGTGGGTTTTGTTGCCCAGTCAGCAGGTAGAGGCAGACCAGAGCAGCTTTCAGTGAATTCATCATTTATATGTATACTGGTGAAGCACTGAGAGAAGCCAGTATTGTCTGTCTCCAGCAGGCGATGCAACAGTGAAGATAGGCCTGGTTTCCCCTGGCCAGACAACGATCTTGTGGCCTTTGCCATAGAGATCTTTGACCCAACATTTGCTCGGAGTTTTGATATGCTCATTCTTTCCTCGAGCTGACAGTTGTCCTATATCCAGTGCTGTCACCCATGGGTTCCAGCACTGGTGGGCCGGAGAGCAAGCAGGAATGCCCCACAGGGCCCCTAAGGGGAGCTGGTAAGCCTAAGTGTGGTCTCAGCCCTGCCTTCCCTCTCACTGTCTCATATCTGCTTGTTCTGCTTTTTTTCCCCTCTTTTTGTCTTGTTTCTTTAATTGCTTCTCTTTTGCTGCTTTATTAATGCAATTTAAAAAAAAATTAAAAAAAAGCTCTAGCAGCCAAGCTTTCCTAGACCTGTGTGGGTGGCTGAGGATAACCTCCTTGGGTTTCTCCAGCTGGCCTGTCAAGTCAAGGGCCAGAGGACTAGGTTTAGAGCCCATGAAGGAACAGTTGACTGCAGGGACGATGCAAATGCTTCAGTCTGCAAAGGAAATGGGCCACATCTGGGTGCAAGGCCATGGAGCATACCACCACTGGCCCCTGAAAACAGGACAAGACTGCCACTTGAACCCTCGAGGGAGAGACCCTTGTCAAATCCATGCTGAAGGAAGCCTACCAAAAAAGACAAGTTCACTACTCTAAGGCTGATGTTACACTCGTAACACTAGTATTCAGACAGGCACCAGACTGGTGAAGCCTCCCTTTGCTCTCAGAAATGGTGGAAAACGTGGCAGAAGAATAGCCCTTATGTGCTAAGTGTCACTTCTCAAGAACCAGGCCATGCTTCTTCGTAGCTGGCATGTGCCTGAATTAGGTGGAGTGGCCTCCGAGATCCACTAGCAACTCCTCTCCACTTGCTCAGCAATTGATGCGCTCTGAGTATGTACATCCAGACTCCACATGCAGAACCAGCACATAAGAACAGCATGCAAAACTCCCCACACGTGCACAATGCACACAGCATCTGGCATGGCTAACACACAGACCAGGTGCTGCTATTGCGTGTAGACAGCGCAAGCACATGGCGGAATCCATCTTGAGAGACTGTACTTGACCACCGGCACACCAAAACTGTTCCATATCTGACAGTTGGACCAAGACAAGGTCTGCGGATAGTAACTTAAATCCCCCAAAGAGCACAGGACAGGCAACAGTGCTGGACTCGGCGCTACTCCTTTACCACCAAGTCCTGCAGGCACATACCTTCGAAAAACATTTGTCCGAATCTTTGGGGGAGAGCTGGGGGGAGAGGAGGAGGCGGGGCACTGAATCTGTGCAAAGTGAAGGATCTTGATCCAACAATTCTGACTGCTCTACCGGCCCTTAACCTGTTAAGGACTGGGAACTGAATCAATTTCCCCTCCCCCACGTGCAAAACCCCAGCAGAGCAGGGTGACCCTGTCGGGGCCATCTGCTGTCTCGAGCTCCAGTGAGGAAGTCATCCCAAGGAGCAGTTGCTCATGAGCTAAATCAAGGTTTTCAACAGAGCTGTTGTGGTAGGCTATCTATCACCTGCTTGAGACAGGGAAATACTGAAGTATGCCCCTATCTGCATCAGCTATAGTAGCAGGGATGATGTCATAAGAAGCTTCTGGATTATTTTCTCTGTCTCCATCTCTGCTGGCAGGGGGACACAATCCACTTGGCTGATCTAGCAGGACTTCAGGAAAGGGACATTATCTGTTAAGTGAAACGTCACCTTTGTCAGTGATGCTGAGACCTGATACCAATTTTGCTGCCTCTGCCACATCTCCCATAATTTTCTTGCCAGTGGGAATGATAGCCATCTTGGATAGCTGCATGGCCCTGGTGGAAGGGGAGCATGGTGAGGAGGCTGCAACCTCTGGCCAGCAGGCCCTTAAGGGTCCTCCGGGTCCCAGGGCCCATTAGTTGGCTTTGAGCAGCAACTTCTGAAACAGATCATGGGCTGTTTTCAGTCTCTCGTAGCTGTGTGACAGTCCCCCTCGTAGGGGTCTGAGACCCAGCTATCACTTAGGTGTTGTGGGGTTCTCTGGGGTCTCCCCTTTGATGGAAAGAGTTAAGTGCTTCCAACAATCATTTTTGCCCCTTTGTTCCTCCAAGAATGTCCAGCGTATTCCTTATGGGGATTGTCTAGGGGAAGAGGAGTTGTCCCAGTCTCCAACGGGTGAGTCAGTGGAGGAAGAGAAACTTCCCCTGGTAGAGAGAAACAGTCTGCCAGTGTTTTGTCTTTTCTACAGGGAGGTTCTCTCTGCCCTTATTCAAGATACCATGATGGTTCTGCACATTGCTGAGGAGTATCCTTCAGTGTAGGCTTCACAAGTGTGTATCCCATCCTGTGGGAGATGCAGTGCTTCTTCCCCTCCCTGAGCCCTTGTGGAAGCTTGTGTCTGAGTGGGAGACACCACAACTGGGATTGATGGGGACTTAGTGCTGGCCTGTCTGTATCCTCTATCCCAAGGGGAGATGGTACAGCTGTTTGGGGTCCCTAAGGTGGATGCCCTGGTGATGACCGTGCAAAGCATGTGGAAAAGCACACAACCATTCCAATGGAAGAAGTGCTGCGCTAAAGGAGACTTCTAATGGGTGAGTGGAAGCCCTCCTCAAGAGTGCCTTCATGGCTTCAGCCTTGGATACTCAGTGATTTCTGTGGGCATGGTGGCCCGAGTGCTTTAATCTTTATCTTTATTGACACATTTAATATACTGCACTTTACCAGTGGCACCAGAGCGGTGTACAATAACAAAATAGATAGGCTGCTGAAAAAGAAAAGGAACGCCAAAAGAATGAAGAAACAGGAAAGAGAGGAGAGAGAGTAAAGTGACAGGTAAACAATGAGGGCGACAAAGTAAAATGTTAGAGACATACAGGATCAGCGGGGTGGGGGGGGGAGAGGGGAGCGGGGTGGGGGAAAGGTTAAAGGCGGTGCAAAAAAGGTGAGTCTTCAGCCTAACCTTAAAAGTTTTATAGGAGGGTTCTAGGCGTAGGGTAGTGGGGAGCGAGTTCCAGAGGCGCGGGCCCAGAAAGAAAAATGCTGAGGAGCGGGTAGACTCAAAGTGGGCCTGTGACGGGGAGGGGAGGGACATGCGATTCAAGTGGACCGATCTAAGGGAGCGGTGAGACGAGTGGAGATGTATTAATGCCAGAACCAGCAGTTGCCACACAATCCAAAGATGGCATGCTTGGAATTGGATGTGTCGTTTGTGGCTGATGCCATGTATGACTTTATCAGGCTCTTTAAATCCAGGGCTGCAACCATGGTAGCCTGAAAGTGGCTGTGGCTTAGAAACTGGTCTGCTGAGGCCGTGTCTAAGCTCTGGTTGTGCAATCTCTCTTTCAAAGGCTAGTTGCTTTTTGGGGAGACCAGAGAAACTGGTGAAAGCCTTGGCTCTCACATAGGCTCCCAAAGGACAGGCCCAGAGATTCCAAGGGTTCCTCACATAGGGCCCAGTGTAAAGTGTGGAGCCAGTCTAGAGCTGAAAAGAGTTCCATGGCCTTTTCCTCCAATGGTTCTAAGCCCAGGAAAGGTTTGGCCCTTTTGGAGTCCCAACATTTCCAAGGCTCCCTTGGTAGCCGGTAATCCCTCGCAATAAGTCCCTTCAGAGGGACAAGCAGTCAGTGGCCATCTCTGATTGTTTCACTTATAGTGGACCCATATCACATGGACCGATAGGTCCTTGAAAATGGATCCAAGGGGGGGAGGAAGTGACGTCACTGACCGGGATGGCGGCTTAGAAGAGCAGCTCCTTCGGGACGCGTTACATTGAGCGATTTTTGGCAGCATTGGGCCTCCCACAGTAGTAGAAAGTGGAGGGTTGTGTGCACGCTTACCCCGGGTCTGGATGTTAGCACGCGAAAAGTTGCAGAAGTACCGCTCCTCTTACGCACCTCTGGAACTTCGTGACAAGAAGGCCGTACAAGCGGAGACAGTGATGGCGGATGAATTAGAGGACGCGGAGGAGCAGTGTACCAAGGGGGATCTCCGGAGATGGTGTCGGGAGATTAAAGCTGAAGTCCTCGGGGTCAAATCGGATGTTAAGGAACTGTTAACTGAGCTTCGTCAAGATATGCAGACCCTGGGGCATAGGGTGGAAATTTTGGAGACGCACGTGGACGACATGGTGACTGCCGCAGAGACGGTACGGGACCTGAACAATCAATGGCAGGGCACAGTGGAAGACCTGCGAGAGAAAATTGAGGACTTAGAAAATCGCTCTCGCCGCTGCAATCTCCGTATACGAGGGGTCCCAGAGGAAGACCAGTACAAACAGGCGGTCTCAGTCGTCCGCGATATTTGCGGAGCCGTCTTCGCGGACGAAAACTCGCCTGACTCGACAGCGGCGGGAGAAATTGGCATAGAGCGGGCACATCGAGCGCTTCGCTCTCCACCGGGCAATCGGCCCCGTGATATCATTGCATGCCTCACTAGTTTTCCTATCAAGGAGAAAGTTTTACGAGCTGCGTCGCGAGGAGGGACACTAAAGTGGCATGGATGCTCAGTGGAAATTTTTCAGGACCTGGCGCCCCAGACATTACAACGTCGGAAGGCCATGCGCCCGGTGACTGAATACCTAAGACGGGAGAACATCAAATACAAATGGCTCTTCCCTTTTGCTTTGCAATTTGAAGTTGCAGGCCAATCCCGGAGAATTAAAACTGCTACGGAGGCGTGGAGCGTTTTGGAGAAGGCGGAGGCCCCACGCCTGCCTACGAGTAATATTCAACCCAAGGCCTTATCCTCTGCACAGCAGCAGGCGCTAGTGTGGGAAAAGTTGAAATGGCATCGAGTCCCGACACGGGGCCGCAGACTACAACGCACCTCCGGGGATCATTGTCAGCGGGGAGAGTCTGAACCTGATGGTACAACTCCAGCAACATGAAGGATGCAGTGACTTGGACATTTTATTGGGACATCTCTTACGTCCTCTTTGGCGGGCGAAAGGGGCTAGCCGATTCAGTGGCTGCTCCCTCGCTAAGCTGGGCAGAGGTAGAGGTTTGCGGGGAAAGAGGTTTTTTACCTTTTCCTCTTTCTGTTTTATTTGATTTGATGCTATACTGTGCATAATATATCACTCACAATGTTATGGGGGAGTTCTGGTAATGGGGGAACTTTTATTCAAGGGGGAAGCGATTGGTGGCTGGGAGGCCCATAAGGTATGAGAGCAGCAAATCCCGGCGGTGAGGCTATTCCTCCGAGGAGGAGCACAGGATTGAGGCCTGTGGTGAGAATGAAGGGGGGGAGGGAGGGGGGCGGGGGGAAAGGGTGGGAAGGGGTAGGTTTTAAGAATGGTTGCTTTTTTGATTGTTTATTGCATGGTCCCATGTGTCTCTCCGATGGCTGGGCTTAAAGTGGGCTCACTTAATGTCCGAGGCCTTAATACACCCTATAAGCGTAAAGCGCTCTTTAAAGAAGCGAAGGCGCAACGCTGGCAGGTAATATTTCTTCAAGAAACGCAGTTGTTGCCCCGGGACGAACCCCTTTTGAAGTCGGGAGCCTATGGCGCATCTGGTTCCATGCTGAAGGCTCACATAAGCGAGCAGGGGTGGCTATCATGATGCACAAGGATGTCCCGTTTCAAGTAGGGGGGGTGTGTAAAGGATCAAAGGGGCGCGTATTGCTTGTTTGGGGAACCTTGGGGGCTTCAGAGATTACCTTCCTTAATGTGTACGGCCCTAACGATCCCTGCACTGATTTCTGGGCTGATCTAGCCCATTGGTTAGAGGATAAGATACATGGGGCCCTATTGCTTGGGGGTGACTTTAATGAAGTGCTGGACCCTTTCCGAGATAAATCACAACGGGGGAATTTGATGGGGACCCGGGGGCGGGAACAACTGCAGGGCTTGATTCAATGGTATGGGCTATGTGATATTTGGCGTCAGATGCACCCGCATGATATTGATTATACACATTACTCGCCAGTCCATCATAGCTATAGTCGCATAGATTATTTTCTGGCGGATATGCTCTGGATCCAAAGAGTTTTTTAAAACTGGTATTGAGCCGATCACTTGGTCTGATCACGGCCCTATTTGGATAGAGTTTGGCGGAGATCGAGACACGATGGGGAGGACCTTCTGGCGCCTCAATGAAAGTCTTCTTCAGGATAAGGAGGTGCTTGCTAAAGTTGGGGTGGAAATTAGACAGTTTTATGCTGAGAATGATACAGGTGAGGTGGCCTTGGGGACCATGTGGGACGCCTTAAAGGCGGTTCTCAGAGGGGTATTGATACAATGGGCATCCCGGAAAAAGAAAGAGCGTGGTGAGAAAGCTGCTCAACTGGCTCAGCAAGTACGGGACTTAGAGCACCTCCATAAACAAAGGGGAGGGGTGAAGCTTAGACGGAGGTTGGAGGCGGTGAGGACTGAACTCAATTCTTTGCAGTTGAGCGCTATTAATTTTCAACTACAGCGAGTTAACCAGCGCTATTATGAATTTAATAATAAGGCAGGCCGAATGCTCGCGCATAAATTACGGGCTAGGGAACGCCGCTCTGCGATCCTGAAACTTAAAGGACCGGGGGATAAACCCTTATTCCATCCCAAAGATATGAGGGATCTGTTTAGGCAGTATTATACCGCATTATATACTAGCGAATTGAGGGAGTCTAACTTGGGAGTGCGGGATTATCTTGAGGGAGACGGTTCGCTCCCGGTGATATCGGAGACGGATCGAGACTCCTTGAATGGTGAGATTACAGTTGATGAAATTTTACAGGTCATTCGGGGATTAGCCCTTAATAAGTCCCCGGGATTGGATGGCTTCTCGGCAATCTTCTATAAGAAGTTAGCCCTACAATTAGCCCCGATCTTACAACGGATTTTTAATGCGGTGCTTCAGGGCCAGCAGCTACCTTCTTCAATGCACCAAGCTGGAATTTCGGTGATAGCCAAACCGGGGAGGGATCCCATGGTGTGCGGTTCTTATCGCCCCATTTCACTTTTGAACACGGATGGGAAAATTTTAGCTAAGATTTTAGCGAATCGACTGAGGCGCATTCTGCCGGAACTGATTCATTGTGACCAAACGGGGTTTGTCCAAGGCCGCAATACGGGAGATAACATTCGCCGGGCGATCCAATTGATCTGGACGGCTAAGCAGCGGAAGCAGGAACTTCTCATTCTAGCAGTCGATGCTGAGAAGGCTTTCGATCGGGTGGAGTGGGGCTTTCTGTTTGAAGTGTTGACGGCTGTGGGCATTGGCCCCCACATGGAGTTATGGATCAAGGCTTTATATACTAACCCGACTGCGGCAGTTAAGATCAATGGGAAATATTCGGACTTCTTTGCGTTAGCGAGAGGCACTAGACAGGGGTGCCCCTTATCCCCCCTATTATTTGCCTTAGCTATGGAGCCATTGGCGCAGCGTTTACGACGCAATGCAGGGGTGAGGGGACTAGTGGTTGGTCAGCAAGAACATAAACTGGCGCTCTTTGCTGATGATTTGCTATTGTTTATTACGAGTCCTCTGCTGACATTACCCCTCATTATGGATGAATTTAAGCGCTTCGGTGGGGTAGCTGGGTTTAAAATTAATTGGGATAAGACAGAGGCCTTAAATGTTAATTTATCGGATAACCTGCTGGCGCATTTACAGGGAAGTTTTCCCTTTCGTTGGGCCCGCTCTAAACTTAAATATCTAGGGGTTTACCTCACCCGGGACGTTGATCAACTATATGGCGCTAACTATCCGGGGTTATTTGAGAACATTGATCGGGATTTGCGGAGATGGCACACCGAGGAGATTTCTTGGTTGGGGAGAATTGCGACCATTAAGATGACGATTCTTCCCCAATTATTGTATCTTTTTCAGGTTTTGCCTATTAAGATTTCTCAAACAGTGCTTCATAAGCTTCAGCGGAAGTTGTTTTTCTTTGTCTGGCGCCATCGACCCCCGCGCATTGCACGGCATATTATGTATCGCGCGCGGAAGAAGGGCGGCCTGGGAATGCCCATGATTGCGGATTATTACTTGGCGGCACAATTACGGCAGGTGATGGACTGGCGAGAGCAGTTTTCAGCGAAGGGGTTTATCTCCATTGAACAACAGGCAGTATCCCAATATCTTTTGCAATACCTTCCCTGGTTACCGATGGGACTGTTGAAGGGCGAGTGGACGACTAATCCCTTCATTAGACATTTGTGGGGGAATGGGGCAGGGGTTGGCGGAGAGTGAATAAAGGAGTAGCCAATGGTCGCCACCCCAGCCTTTGAACCGGGTACTGGAGCCATATTCTCTAAATGGGAGGGGAAAGGCCTCACTAGCTTCGTACAATTTCTGGATGGCGCGACTATTAAGTCTTTTGAGGATCTGCAAGCCGAATTTCGGCTGGACAAGCATGATTTCTTTGCTTATTTGCAAGTGCGGCATTATTTGCACCATAGACTTAATAAGGAGCGTATCCGGCAAGGGCTTAATGACTTTGAGGCCTTGTGGGTGGGTCACCATTCTTCCAGAGGCCTCATACGTTTATATTATGCTGGTTTGAGGGCGACGAGCGAAACAGAGGCTAAGCTGAAATACATGGTGGAATGGGAGAGAGATTTGGGGGTGAATTGGGATGAGGAGGGATGGCGGATTATCTATCAGGGGGCAGCTAAAACATCTATCAATACGGCTATTCAAGAGAATACCTATAAAATTTTGTTGCGTTGGTACTATACCCCTGAGCGCTATCACCGGATGTTTCCGGAGGTTTCTGAACTCTGTTGGAGGGGATGTGGAGTTCGAGGAACATATTTTCACATGTGGTGGGAGTGCTCCTGGGTTCAATCTTATTGGATGCAAATTTGTCATCGGATGGAGCAGATATTTCAGCTACGCTTAAAGCTTTGCCCAGCCTGGTTCCTTCTCGGGCTGTGGCCTCCTGATGTATCTACTCGGTGGTCCAAACCCATGCGATCTTGCATAGTGGCAGCAAGGTGTGAAATCGCTTGGAAATGGAGACAGGGAGGGAATATTAATCTCGCTCATTGGGTAACGCGGCTCACTAAGGTGCTGCAGATGGAGCGCTTGATAGCTATTCGGAGAGACCAAGGGACCAAGTTTGAAGACCAGTGGCAGCCTTTGTTGAAATATGTTGCAGATTTGGGGGGTGGGGGGGACTCAGTTACTGGGTGAGGGGGGGGGAGAGAAATGTATGTATTGCAATTTCGCATAAGAATTGGTTTCTAAGACTATAGTCTGGTTTCAAAGATGTTGCAAGTGTGTGCTGGATGTTCGGCATAATAGTTGATTTTTTTTTTTGCGTTTGTTGTTTGTAATCTATGGTTGGGGTGAAAAATAAAGATCAAGTTATAAAAGAAAATGGATCCAAGAAGGGGCAGATCCTTCTGACCCTTTCTAGACCTGAATACTGTCATTGCCAAGCTATGAGTATTGCACTTGTGCGCAGATCCAGTGCCAAGGATATTAGGCACCCCAGACAAAACTTCAGGCTTGTACTCTCTTGCAATTAATTTTTAGACACCTAGCGCCCCTCCCCCCCCCCAGATTTCATTATTAAACTCAATTGTAATCATCTCAGCACCATCTCTCCCAGAACAATCCTAGAAAAATGCATATTTGTACATCGAACTTTAATGTTAAACTTTGGGTTGTAAATATATGCACAATGAGGGAGACTTTATTTAAAACACATACATATTGCAGTTATGAAATATTTAAAATAGTTCACATAGATTTCAAAAAGCCACTTGCAAAGGTAAATGGACTATTTGTATATTTCCCATTCTGCCTGCAGGTTAAAGTATTCCTGATGACTGAATTTGTGTGACTGCCAGCACCCATTGCTGTGCTTTGATTATGTCAACTTTTTGCTTCCCCACCTCCCGAAATAAATTGCTACCCTAGGCAGCCACCTAGTTTGCCTTGTGGTTGGGCTGGTCCTGCTTGCGCATGGAGACCCTCTGTTCAATCATTGCATCAGTCCACAATGGAGAGTTTCTAACCTCCTTGGAGCTTTCCGTGGCCTGTTTCCATATCCCCTATCTGAGAGAAGCAACAGCGATTCCTCCTCGTCTGCATCCTAGGTCGTCATTTTAAGTTTTGTGCTCTGCCTTTGGGCTCTCCACAGCACCTCACACTTCTCAAAGATGTTGGTAGTGGTGGTGGCATTCCTGCACAGACAGGGAATCTGGATTCATCCATACCTGGATGACTGGCTGATTCATTCTGACTCCATAGATAAGTCCAGGGCAGACACAGCCTTTGGAAGATGCACCACCCATGCGTGGTCCACTTCCCGCCTAAGGGTGCCATCTTGCCTCAGTCTCCTTTTTTCCGCGGAGCCCATAGGACGCTATCCAGTTTTCCCCGGAAAAAGTTTGATTTTTATTGTTGTGTTCTTCCAGTTGCATACCGGTTTCTTCCCGCCCCCAAGCCAGCTTACCTCAGTGTCACTTCTCTGGTTCATCTATTGGTTTTTAATTTTTTTCATCGAGGTGCTTCCCGACCTATGTTCGTGCCCTTTTCCAGCCAAAGGCCTTGGACCCCAGGTAGGAGCTGGGGATCCCCTTTTTCCGATGACCTCCAGTGGCTTTAAAAGGTATGACCGGTGTGGCAAAATGATATCACTCACTGACCCACACGACTACTGCCTCTGATGTCTTGGCCCAGAGCACGACGACTCCAACTGTGAACTCTGCAGAACCATGACCTCAAAGGCCTAAAGAGTCACCATCAGCAGCAGATAAATTTCTTTCAGAAGTCCAACTCCGCGCTGGAGTCTCTGGTGACACTACGCGCTCCAGGGCTTCCTCCGATACCTCGGTGCCCCACGAAGCCAGAGCCTCTTAGAAGTCCCGCAGCTACTCAACAGTCAAGGGCGTTTCTACCTCAGCCCCGCTGTTCTCGTCTCATTCAGCTGACATCCAGGCCCATGTCAGAGATCACCTCACTGCCCGAGAGATGCTACAGCTTCTAGGTCATATGGCCTCAACAGTGCATGTATAGTAGTACCACATGTGAGCCTGCATATGCGCACAGCCCAATGGGCTTTGGCCTCCCAATGGACACAGGCCTCAAACCGTCTCGCAGACAAAATATGAGTGTCTGCCCCCTGGCCACATCACTTCTATGGTGATGTACCCCAGAGAATCTCCTTGTCGGGTCACCTTTTCAGATGCCTCTACATCAATGTACCCTGACAATGGACTCCTCCAAATTGGGGTGAGGGGCCCATCTAGAGTCTCTCTCCACTCAAGGCCTCTGGATGGAGGAGGAGTCCAAGTTCCAGATAAATCTACTGGAACTTCGGACAATCTACAATGCCCTCAAAGTCTTTCAGGGACATCTAAGTTCTCAGAGGGTCCTGGTCCAGATGGACAATCCAGTAGCCATTTGTATGTGAACAAACAAGGGGGAACAGGGTCTTGCCCCTTTTCAGAGGCTCTCCATCTCTGGTCCTTTGCCATTACTCATCCGGTGGAACAAAAACTCTTAGCAGACAGATTGAGTCGGATCTTTCTTCCCCACAAATGGTCTCTCCACATGGAGTTGGCATCCTTCATTTTTTCAGACATGGGGGACTCCAGGGATAGACCTGTTTGCCACTCCGCAGAATGCCAAACTTCTCCACTTCTGCACCAGGACTTCCATGTCGGGCAACCAGCAGGTGGATGTTTTTCACCTCCACTGGGGTCGAGAATTCCTGTATGCTTATCTCCAGGAACAAGCAGGAATAAGTCCTCACATATGGGTAAGTCGGAACCGACGGAGCCCGCGCGGGAAAGCTCCCCAGCTTTTCAGATGAAAAGCTTTTGGGGCTTCCCACAGCGCATGCGCGCTGCCTTCCCGCCTTCCTTACCAGCTCTCTTCAGTTTCTCTTTTTCCGGAGCCAGCAGGTCGTGTTCCTGTCACCGCTGAAGAAATTGTTATTTTAATTTGTTTCTTTTGACCGCGTACCTGCCTTCCCCATACCAAAACCGGTACTGCCGGTCTCTCTTTCTTTCTTTTAAAAAAAAAATAATTTTTTTTTTTATTTTCTCAGCACAGCTTGGTAACTTTTGTTAGGCCTTCAGGCCTACACAAATTCTCGTCATGGAGAAACCAGCTCCTGGTTTTAAAAAGTGTACCAAGTGCAATGCTGTTATTTCTCTCACAGACACCCATGAATGGTGTCTTAAATGTTTAGGACCTGACCACTCCATACCGGACTGCCCATTCTGCTCCCAGATGTCTAAACGTGGTATGCAGAACCGGGCCAACAAGTTCCATGTGCTGTTTGCTTCAGATAATCCAGCATCACAGTCATCCAGGTCTTCCTCTCTGGATGGATCTCAGGTAACCAAACTTTCTGTGGGCAAATCCTCTAAAAGCAAATCTCTTTCAAAAGATCGAGAGGCTCTCAATCTTGAGTTCGAGGATTCTGCCCAGACCAAAAAACCCCGGCGGGAGGCTCCGGCCTCCAAAGCATCACCTATGGGGTTACAGGTTGACATCGATGGCACGGCCTCGACTGATCACCTGTTAGACTGCTCTGGGGTACCGGTCGATACCGGTACCGACATCCAGGCAGCAGTGGCGTCCATGGGCAATACTGTCCAGACCATGCAGCAGGCCGTTTTGGCTTTCATTAAGGCTGCGACGCCCTCGGTACCGATTCCATCGGTACCGACCCCGGTTCCAGTATCCACACCGGAACCGAGACCATCGACTTCCAAGCGTCGATCGGTTCCGCTTGCTGGATTCAGGCTTTTGCCCGATACCAATCCCATGCCCGATACGCCCGATGTCGATATCGATCGGTACGCGTATCGTGCATTGCAAGCACAGAGAGAATACTCAGATTCTTCTGATGAGTTCAATTCCTCTGATGACTCTGCTGAGTTTGATCTTCCTGAGGAGCCCTCTTCTCTAAAGAGGAGGATGTCTCCTCCAGAGGATTTATCCTTTCAGGATTTCATTGTTGATGTAGCTAAAGCACTTTCTATTGCTACATCTGCTGAAAAGGAACCCAGATCAAAAAAATTGGATATTTTAGGATACTCTAAACCTCCTAAAGAGGCAGTTACTCTGCCTATCCATGAAATCCTTCAAGAACACTTGATGGATTTGTGGGAGACTCCTCTAACCCTGTCTCCTCATTCCCGTAGGTTGGACACCATGTACCGGGTCCCTCCTTCTCCTGGGTTTCAAAAGACTCAGCTGCCTCACCACTCCATTGTGGTGAAGTCTGCTATGAAGAAGATAAAGAGTCCTAAAAGGCATTCCTCTACCCCTCCAGGGCGAGAATGTAAGACCCTCGACTCTTTTGGTAGAAAGATCTTTCAGGCTAGTATGCTTATAGCCAGGATCAATTCTTACAGCCTTTATATGGGCATGTTTCTCAGAGAACTTGCCCTAAAGGTATGGCATTTAGCCCCCTTTATCCCTGAGGATAAAAAGGAGGACTTCACTACTCTGGTGACACAACTTTCAGAGGTCTCCAAGTTTTCCAACAGGGCAGCCTTTGATTCCTTTGAGGTTGCTGGCAGGGCTTCGGGAATCGCTATTGCAGCCCGACGTCTTGCTTGGCTCCAGGCTTCTGACCTAGAACCCTGGGTCATGGATGGCTTAAGGAATCTGCCCTGTACAGGAGAGAACTTATTTGGTGAGGACTGGCAAATTAAAGCTGCTCAAATGGACGCAGAAAATGCCACTCTAGATAGACTTTCTAAGTCTACTTCTACTCCTGCCAAAAAGAAACCTTTTAAAAGGCCGTACTACAAGAAGGCCAGATTTTCCACAAATACTGGCCAACAATCTTCTCAGCCTCGCTTTGCTGCTAAACGTCAGCAATCTAAGCAAGTAAAGTCAAAGTCTGCAGTGTCTGCTACACCCCAGCAGGCTCAACCCCCTCAGGGGTTTTGACTTGCCCCTAGAGAACTTACCATTTCTGGCTCTGGAACAACCAGAGCCTCTCACCATACCGGGAAGGTTAGCTCACTTTGCTCCCAGATGGGAGCAAATAACATCAGAGCAATGGACCCTCTCTATCATCAGAGAGGGCTACAAACTCCATTTCTCCAGCCTTCCTCCCCATACCATGGTGAGGCAATTCAGTTCTCCCCCATCTCTTCTGACCCTGTTGGGTCAGGAAGTCTCCTCTCTCCTTGCCCAAAAGGCAATAGAGGAGGTTCCTCTTCCTCAACAGGGGTTAGGGTTCTACTCCCCTTATTTTCTCATAACAAAGAAGACAGGGGGCTTCAGACCTATCCTAGATCTGAGAGAATTGAACAAGTTTCTATTCGAGGAGAAATTCAAAATGCTCTCTCTGGGCATTCTCCTTCCATACCTTCAGAGTCAGGATTGGCTTTGTTCTCTAGATCTCAAGGATGCGTACACTCATATACTCATCCATCCATCCCACAGAAAATATCTTCGATTTCTGTTCCAGGGAAAACATTTCCAATACAGAGTACTTCCCTTCGGTCTCGCCTCTGCTCTAAGAGTATTCACAAAATGCATGGCAGTCGTAGCCGCATTTCTAAGAGGCATGGGAATCTTCGTGTTCCCATATCTGGATGACTGGCTCATCCGAGCTCCATCTCAGTCAGAAGTCCAGATTTCCTTGGACCGCACAAGGCGTATTCTTCAATATCTGGGACTTGTGGTAAACATTCCCAAGTCCCAACTCATCCCTACTCAGTCCCTGGAATTCATAGGGGCTTATCTGGATTCCACCACTGCAAGGTCCTACCTTCCTCTGGTCCGAGGCCAACGGCTAATAAGCTTGGCCTCCCAGGCTCAGTCCAGAAGTCACTTGTCAGCCAGAGAAATGCTGCAACTTCTGGGCCACATGGCCTCCACGGTTCATGTGGTGCCCTATGCTCGTCTCCATATGAGAGCAGCTCAATGGACATTGGCCACCCAGTGGTCTCAAGCATCGGGACTGCTGTCAGACCAGGTACTCACCTCAAAACGTCTGTTTTGGTCTCTCCAGTGGTGGACATCCTCCAAAAATCTGTTGTTGGGGACCCCCTTCCAACCTTCGTTGCCCCAAGCAACCCTCACAACAGATGCCTCCCAAACAGGGTGGGGAGCTCATCTTGAACATCTCTCCACTCAGGGAACCTGGTCTCCCCAAGAGACCACCCTTCATATCAACCTTCTGGAACTGCGAGCAATCTTCCTTGCCCTCACAGTCTTCCATACCCTCCTTGCCAACCTGACTGTCCTAGTTCAGATAGACAATCAGGTGGCCATGTTCTATGTCAACAAGCAAGGAGGGACGGGCTCTCTGTCGCTTTGCAACGAAGCTCTCAGATTATGGGCTTTCGCCAGAGAGCATCAAATTCATCTTCTGGCAGTGTATCTTCCAGGAGTTCAAAACTCTCGGGCAGACAGACTCAGTCGAGTTCTGCTTCCACACGAGTGGTCCCTGCATATGGACCAGATACACAGAATCTTCCAGGAATGGGGGACCCCGGACATAGACCTCTTTGCAAGTCCATGGAATGCCAAACTTCCCCAGTTCTGTTCCAGAACTCCGTGTCAGGGAGCTCAGGCCAACGACGCCTTTCTCCTGCATTGGGGTCAGGAATTCCTGTATGCTTTTCCACCCATTCCTTTGATTCCCAAGACTCTGTTCAAACTTCAGAGGGATCACGGGTCGATGATCCTTATAGCTCCACGCTGGCCACGCCAAGTGTGGTTCCCTCTACTTCTACAGCTCTCCCAGGGCTCCTCCCTGGACCTGGGAGCTGCGCCAGACCTTCTGTCTCAGGAGAAAGGGACTTTGTGGCACCCAAACCCCAAGTCCCTACATCTCCGAGCTTGGTTACTGAAGGCTTAAGCCTTCATGAGTTTAATCTTTCTCAGCCAGTGAAAGATATCCTTCATGCCTCTAGGAAACCCTCTACCAGGCGTTCCTATGCTTTCAAATGGAAACGTTTTTCCATTTGGTGTGCTCAACAGGGTCTTGGCCCTCTGGCACTTCCTTTGAATTCTCTACTAGACTATCTCCTGCATCTTTCCAATGCAGGCCTCAAGACGAATTCAGTACGAGTCCATTTAAGTGCTATTACAGCATCCTTAAAACCTATAAATGGACAACCTGTCTCCTCTCATCCTCTCGTTGCAAGGTTCATGAGAGGCCTGACCCTAACTAAACCTCCCATCCAACCTCCGCCGGTAGCATGGGATTTGAACCTAGTTCTAGGTCAGCTTATGAAACCACCTTTTGAGCCTTTGGACTCTACCTCCTTGAAATTTCTTTCCTGGAAGGTTCTTTTCCTTATTGCAGTCACTTCGGCTCGCCGCATCAGTGAACTGCAGGCTTTGGTGGCTAATCCACCTTATACCAGATTTCATCATGATAAAGGTGGTCCTTAGGACGAATCCCCACTTTATGCCCAAAGTGGTCTCGCCTTTTCATCTTAATCAAGAGGTATATCTACCTGTTTTTTTCCCGGCTCCTCATGCATCCAGTGCAGAGAGGAACCTTCATACTCTTGACTGTAAAAGAGCTCTCGCCTTTTACCTCAACAGGACTCAGCCACATCGAAAGTCTTCCCAACTTTTTGTGGCTTTTGATCCTTCTCATTTGGGACTTCCAGTCTCCAAACGTACACTTTCCAATTGGATTGCTCAGTGTATTTCTTTTGCTTACCAGAGTAAGAACATTTCTCTGGAAAGCCATGTCACAGCTCACAATGTGAGAGCCATGGCTACTTCTATGGCTCATCTTCACTCTGTATCCATAGATCAGATCTGTCGAGCAGCCACTTGGGCCTCGGTTCATACCTTCACAGCCCATTACTGTTTGGACAAGGACTCCCGCCGGGATGCCTTGTTTGGTCAGGCTGTCCTCAAACACCTGTTCCATACTTAAGCAACTCCTGCCCACCTTCCCTGAATGGATGCCTGAGATCCATACGAAGATGGTTTACCCTTGGAGGGGGATCTCCCAGGCATCTTAGCTAGGGAGTCCCCATATGTGAGGACTTATTCCTGCTTGTTCCTGGAGATAGCACAGTTACTTACCTGTAACAGGTGATCTCTGGGAACAGCAGGAATTAGTCCTCACAACCCACCCACCTCCCCTAGGAGTTGTATCTTCTTCTATCTATCTACCTTCCTTTCCTCTCTCTATTGTCTCAGCTATAAACTCGAACTGAAGAGAGCTGGTAAGGAAGGCGGGAAGGCAGCGCGCATGCGCTGTGGGAAGCCCCAAAAGCTTTTCATCTGAAAAGCTGGGAAGCGTTCCCACGCAGGCTCCGTCTGTACTGACTTCACCCATATGTGAAGACTAAATTCCTTCTGTTCCCAGAGATCACCTGTTACAGGTGAGTAACTGCACTTTCTCAGCAGTTAACATGCAAATACTTACTCTCATGCATAGCGCTATTACCGTGGGTGCACTTACTTCCACCTATTGATGTGGCATTAGGTGAACCTACGCTAATGGCAACATTGATAGTACACAATATTTATTTATTTATTTAACTAGGTTTCTATACCAATGTGTTCACCCCACCCTTGACACCTAATGCATGATTGGCAGCGCAAAAATACGCATATGGTTACTGTGGGCCTGAATGCGCAGTTAACATGTGCCAAAGCACTTATTAACTGCATAGTGCAGTTTATTAAAAGGGCTCTTATGTAAATGGTTAAGTATAATTGGCATAGAATTTGTGTCTTAATATTTCTTTTTTCTTTTTGCTTAATAATAGATAGCCTGTTTATTTTCCCCTGCCAATGGAATTATCGTCCTGATCATTGCATTTATGGCAGCAACTGTCGGGAAGCAGAAGAAGAAGGAATTTTTATTCTCCATGGGAATCGGGGAGTTTATCATGATAATAAACAGCCAGTGTTCAGAGCTATTTATGAAGCTCTACGGAATGTAAGCATCCCTGTATAGTGTCTTGCACGTGTAGCTGTTGCACCTTTTTTTTTTCTTTTTTTCTTACTGAAAGTATGTAGAGGGTAATTTTCAAAGGCCATTTCCCTGGATAAGTAACCTGTCTGAAAATCATCCATCTCTGTATGTAGCTAGAAGTATACAGGTTTTCAAATTTTCCTGGAAGCATTAGATTAGGAGAGGCAACAATACACATGGTTTTTGCATTCTCAAAAAAAGTATCTACGGAAAAAGCAGATACAGATCTCTGTGGATATTTTTTCTTTGTTCAGTTCTCAAAGGAAAGCTGAATGTACTTCCCCTGTGAGAACTAGTACAAAATTCACAGGTAAAAATACCCACGGACTTTGCACACAATTCTGAAAATTGCTTATAAAAATTCTCAAATATATGCCTATTTTTTGCATATTTTATAAAGTTAACATAATAATTTTAAAAAGACATTTAAGAAACAGCCTAGTATCAAAGCTTCTGGTTAGTGTTTCAAAAGGTCAGTTAAGAAATAGCTTTGTAGTATTGCTTGCTGTTAGGTAGATGGTAAACAAACCCTAACCCAAATTCTATCTTTGGTTTATAGGCTTTTAAGCTGATCAAGAGGCTAGAGGGAAATTTTTCACCATGAGGTTTAATTAGGGATTTTCTTAAGTGAATGTTTATCCTTTAGCAGTTTTTTTTAAACAATCACAAGATAAATATGGTTATGGTTATAGCTATTATACCTATTTTACACTCAGTATTCTCCAGGAACAAGCAGGAAGTCAGTCCTCACATATGGGTGACGTCGATGGAGCCCCCATGCGGAGGAAATCCCCAGCTTTCGAAGAAAGCCTTTGGGACTGCATCACGCATGCGCGGTCCCCTTCCCGCCCCTGGGTGCCATCTTGCTCAGTCTCCTTTTTTCCGCAGAGCCCAACGGACGTTGTCCTAGTTTCCCCTGGAAAAAGTTGATAAAAGTTAGAAAATTTCTATTTTCTGCTAGCTGGTTCGACGCTGGTTCCCCTTCCCGCCTACGGCTCAGTACACCGGTATCAAGTCCGGTCTATTTTTTCATTTTTGTCCTTAGTGACAAACATTCGCGCGCTTTTTTTCTTTTTAGTTGGCAGCCCAGTCCCACCTTGCAGGGGCCCTTTTTTTCCCGATGGCTGCCAGTAGGTTTAAAAAGTGTGATCGGTGCACGAAGCTAATGTCTCTCACCGACACACATGACTTCTGCCTCCGATGCCTCGGGCCCAACCATGACCCCGTGGTCTGTGGCCCGTGCAAGAAGATGTCTTCCAAGTCATTAAGGAGCAGGCAGCAGCAACATGACAGGATTTTTCCCGAGTCCGCAACCGCCCGGGCCCAGACCTTGTCAGAGGCCTCAACCTCTTGGGAGCTGTCTGATTCCGAGCAGCGTCGGGTATCCTCTGAAAGGGGGTCTCCCTTGCGGGAACACCAGAGGAAGAAAAAATCCATGAGGGCGGTGTCGTCTGAGAGCTCCGAATGGCCTGGTCCCTCGCGGGCTCAGTCGCAGAGCCCGGCTCACCGCCCCGGATCCTCGGAGTCGGAGAGGCCTGCCAAATTCCCTCGAAAGGACCCGGAGACACCGAGGAAGGTAAGCACTGTCCTCGTTGTTGACTCTCCCCCGGGAGAGACGGCGTTGGGACCCCAGCCGGGGGCTGCGGAGCCTCCTGAGCTCGGCCTCAGGTTGGCATCCTTGGAGCGCAGCGTGTCTGCCTTCATGGACCAGCAGCGGGCGCTGATGGCCGGTCTTACACGTCCATCTGCCCCAACCACTGGGACTTCGACGTTCAAGTCGACCCCAGAGGCCGAGCCGATCCTCGGCCGAGGTCCCCCTCGACCTCCCGTTTGGGACCAAGGTCATCGACGCCGATTCCCCCGGCGTCGGGGCGGTTGAGACCGACGCCTCAAGATCGGAGCCGATCGACGACTCCTCGGAGTCCAGTTGGGAGACGGAGGACGAGGAGTCCCTAGGCACCCACCGTACCAAGTATGTCCCGTCAGACTCCCCAGGATCTGAACCTCACAGACGGTCACCTCCGGAGGACACCCGGTTCTTGGATTTTGTCCGGGATATGGCAAAGGCTTTGTCATTCCCGGTGGATGCTGAGGAGGAACCTTGAACTGAGGAGCTCGAGGTCCTCCAGTATGACTTTCCTCCAAAGGAATCCCTTATTGTACCGGTGCCCCCCCATTCTGGAACGGCTGATGCTCCGAATGTGGGAGACACCAGCCTCAATGCCGGTCCTCAGCAGGCGAATCGATTCCATCTATCAAGTTCGCAAGAGCCCTGGGTTCCAAAAGGCACAGCTGCTGCACAACTCCATGGTTGTGGAATCGGCCATGCACCGGCCGGGAGGCCCGCAACATGAATGCCTTCGGCAGAAAGTGCTACCAGGGTTCGATGCTGTCATGCCGAATCCAGACGTACCAGCTGTACATGGGCATGTACCTGCGAGACCTAGCAAAGGAGATTGCTGGGTTCTCTGCTGGTCTCTCCGAGGGACCTTTGCAGCGCTTCCAGGTTTTGTCCACTGGGATCCGAGAATGCTCAAAGTTTATGACTCGAGCAGCCTATGATGGCTTCGAGGCTTGGGGCCCGGGTAGCGGGGGGCCGGCATCGGTGCACGATGCCAGGCATGGCTACAGTCGTCAGACTTGGAGCCATGGATTCAGGACAAGTTGGCTGATGTCCCTTGCTGAGGTGAAAACCTCTTTGGCAAGCCCATGACTAAGAAGGCTGCCGAGATCGAGTCCGAGTACCTGACCCAGACAAGACTCGGGAAGAAGACGTCTGCCCCTTCTAAGAAGAAGGGCTTGGGTAAGAAGCCCTTTTTCCCTGAGGAAAGGATCAGCTTACTGAAACTACCCCACATATCAGGCCTCCCCAGCTCCCCAGCAGGGACAGCAGGCCAAGGAATGGGGGCAGGGCCCGCGTAAGCAAAAGGCTCCCAAGCCCCAGGCACCGTTTACGGCCCAGCCTAGAGGGGGCTTTTGACTCTCAGAACATAGTCTCTCTCCCGAAGGACGCAAGGCCCTGCACAGGAGGAAGGCTGACTCTGTATGCCCACAGGTGGCCAGCTATTACAACAGACACCTGGGTTCTTCAGATAGTCCAAATGGGCTATCGGTTACATCTTAGACAGGTGCCTCCCTCTTACTTTCCAGGGGAGCCTCTCAGACCCCCTCTTCACAGGGACCTCCTCTTGCAGGAGTTAACAGATCTTCTTGAGGATCAGGCGGTAGAACCGATGCCTCACCACCTACAGGGCACAGGCTTCTACTCCAGGTACTTTCTGATATCAAAGAGAACTGGAGGCCTAAGACCTAGCCTCGACCTGTGAAACCTGAACAAGTTCCTGGTGAGGGAAAAGTTCAAGATGCTTTCCCTTGGAATATTGCTGCCTTACCTCTGCCAGGGAGACTGGCTATGCTCCTTAGATCTCAAAGATGCGTATACACACATCTTGATTCATCCAGACCACGGACAATATTTAAGATTTGTAGTGGGAGGAAACCATTTTCAGTACAATGTGCTTCCCTTTGGCCTAGCCTCGGCAACCCAGGGTATTTACAAAGTGCCTTGCGGTGGTGGCAGCCTTTCTAAGGACTCAAGGGGTCTTTGTCTTCCCCTACTTAGTTGACTGGCTCATCAGAGCCCAGTCAGCTCTAGAAGCCCAACAGGCCACATCCCGCACTATCCAGTTGCTTCAGCACCTGGGCTTTGTGATCAACTACACAAAGTCCACTCTGGTTCCCTCTCAGGGACTGGAGTTTATAGGGGCAAGGTTAGACACCCTTCAGGCAAGGGCTTATCTATCAGAGGAAAGGGCTCAAAGACTGGTAGCCCTAGTGCAGCAAGAGAGTCGCAGATCCCGCATCTCAGCAAGACACTTTCTTTCTTTTTTTTTTTTTTTTTTTAAGCTTTAATCAGTTTAACACCAACTAAGGATACAAGACAATCAGAAAAGGAAATATAAAATAATATAAGAACATCAACCATAGGAATTGAACATCTGATATAGTCCACATTACTGGGAGTTGGTAATAGAATTTTACAAGGAAAAAAAGATTATTAGGAAAATAAGGCACAAACCCCACAAAATAGGAGGCTAAATCATCAACTAAACACCCCTATTAAACTCATCCAAGCCCTCTCTATCAGAAATAAATTTTTCCAAGTGAGATACATCAATAAAAATATAAGAGGCACCATCATACTTTACCACACATTTACAGGGAAATCTAAGGAAAAAAGTAGCACCCAGCTGTAGGACTTGAGGCTTAAGAGCCAAAAAAAGCCTCCGCCTAAGCTGGGTGCTTCGTGCAACATCTGGGAAAATATTTATAGTATGACCACAAAATTTAGAAGCCTTATACTTAAAGAAAGCTTTAAGTATTCGTTGCTTAACATCCAAGGATTTTAAAGTCACCAACTAAGTAGCCCGAGTGTTTATTAATTCTGTGGAGTCCTCTAAAAAAGACGTCAAATTTGAAATCGAAGGTTCAATCACATCCAATCCACCTTCATCAGAACACACCTTTTTTAGACCAGAAGAAATATAATACATTTGAGATACCTCAATAGAGTCACTCAAAAACAAAACTTCTTTCAGATATTTGTCCAAAAGGATTTTTGGAGCTAAAAGAGACGTTTGTGGAAAATTCAAAAACCGTAAATTGTAAAGGCGAAAAGAATTTAAGGCTTCCACTTTGTTATGTAGGATCAAAGAATCCTTAATACCTGCCACGTTTGCAGTATGCAACGGGAGGACCTGGGATTCAAGTTTAGTACACGCTGCATCAACATGGGAAACGTTTTCGTCTAGCTGCTTCAAAGAAGCAACTGTTTCTGAAGAAAAAACGCATAAGGAACTTAATGTAGAGGTCATTTTATCATCAATAGTTTTAAGAGCCCCCCAAAGATCCTTTAAAGTGATCTCTGAGTCAGGCGGAGGGGTAGGAAGTCCCGAAGCACCACCAGCCCCTGTTAACTGAACCGGTTTAGGAAAAAGTACCTCCACAGTAGTATGACTCACCTTAACAGAGGACTCCACAGGACAAATAGGCGTCCTAACGGAAAGAGGGCGATGAGGGGGGGACCTCCCTCCATAACTGAGGGAAACCCCTTCAGGGGAAGACTGTGCAACCGGCAACGGCACTAGATGTTTGTCAATAGGGCCGACGGCAGTCTTGTCCACCGTCCCATCCGACATTTTACCCCCCGCTTTTGCCTTCCTTTTCCCCATTATTAAACAGAACAATAACCAAGGAAAACTTTTTTAAACTTCTGTCGCCGCAGTGTCACCAAAGGGGCGTAACTCGCCCCTTTGGACACGCCCCTTCGGAGCACGCTCCGCGGTCCCGGAGACAGACTCAATGTATAGGGAGAAGGTCCTTGCTGGTAAGTTGTCCCGTCGCTGCCTGCCCGATGATAGGGGGAAGGTAAGCGATTCACCAGCAGGTTCACAGTGGCAGCAGTCTCAGGGCCTTACAAGCAGACCCCCTGCACCTCCAACACAGCCACACCAAGTCCGCGGAGGTAACTGTGGAGCACACGTTATAGCCAGCAGGGTCCTCTCTGGAAATCAAGTTGTCCCGATGCTGCCTGCCCGATGGTAGGGGGAAGGTAAGTGATTCACCAGCAGGCTCACAGTGGCAGCAGTCTCAGGGCCTTACAAGCAGACCCCCTGCACCTCCAACACAGCCACACCAAGTCCGTGGAGGTAACTGTGGAGCACACGTTATAGCCAGCAGGGTCCTCTCTGGAAATCAAGTTGTCCCGACGCTGCCTGCCCGATGGTAGGGGGAAGGTAAGCGATTCACCAGCAGGTTCACAGTGGCAGCAGTCTCAGGGCCTTACAAGCAGACCCCCTGCACCTCCAACACAGCCATACCAAGTCCCAGCAAGACACTTTCTGCGCCTGCTTGGTCACATGGCCTCCACAGTGCATGTGACACCCAATGCTCGACTCCACATGAGAACAGCTCAGTGGTGCCTCAGGGACCAGTGGACACAAGCCACAGGCAGACTCGACAACATCAAGGTGTCTCATCGCCTAATACAGTCTTTGAAATGGTGGCTTCACCCTCACAACCTTCTGGAGGGAGTGCCTTTTCAGCCTTCCACGGACACAAGGGTGCTGACTACGGATGCATCCCTGCTGGGATGGTGTGCTCATTGCCAGCAGGTCTGCACTCAAGGTGTGTGGTCTCCATGGTAGAGTACACAACAAATCGATCTCCTAGAGCTTCGAGCGATCCGCCTAGCTTTTCGGACCTTCTGCCAAACCCTGGCTCATCAATCTGTCTTGATTCAGAAAGACAACCAAGTAGCGATGTTCTATGTGAACAAACAGAGGGGCACAGGCTCTTGCATCCTGTGTCAGGAAACCCTGGACTTATGCTCCTTCGCAGTCAGCCAGGGTATGTTCCTCAAGGCAGTTTACTTACCAAGTCAGGAGAACTTCCTAGCAGACAAGCTAAGCAGAATTCTCCAGCTGCATGAGTGGCAACTGGATCCCAATGTAGCCCAGCCTTTAGGAATTGCATCACGCATGCGCGGTCCCCTTCCCGCCCAAGGGTGCCATCTTGCTCAGTCTCCTTTTTTCCGCGGAGCCCAATGGACGTTGTCCCACTGTCCCTGAGAAAAAAGTGTTTAAAAGTGAGAAAATACTTTTCTTTTTTTTGCCGGTTCGACATCGGTTCCCCTTCCCGCCTTCGGCTCAGTACACCGGTATCGAGTCTGGTCCAGTTGTTCGGTTTTTGTCCTTAGTGACTAGCGTTCACGCTCTATTTCTTTTTCACTAGCAGCCCGGTCGTTCGACCTCACAGGGACCCTTTTTCCCCCCGATGGCTGCCAGAGGGTTTAAAAAGTGTGATTGGTGTACCAAATTAATGTCCCTCACCGACACACACGACTGCTGTCTCCAGTTCCTCGGGCCCGACCATGATCCGAAGGTCTGTGGCCCATGCAGGAAAATGTCCTTTAAGGCCTTCAGGAGCCGGCAGCAGAAGCATGATAGGATTTTTCCTGAGTCAACACCCGCCCGGGCCCAGACCTCATCGGAGGCCTCGACATCTCGGGAGCTATCTGAACCTGAGCATTATCGGGGGTCCTCCGAAAGGGGCTCTCCCTCATAGGAACACTGGAGGAAGAAGAAATCCGTGAGGGCAACGTCGTTGGATGGTTCCGAACGGCCTGGTTCCTCGCGGGACCGATCGCGGAGCCCCAACCGTTGTCCAGGAGCCTCCGAGTCGGAGCGACCTGCTAAACTCCCTTGACGTGACCTGGAGCAGTCGAGGCAGGTAACCACTGTCCTCGTTGAGGACTCTCCTCCAGGAGAACCGGTGTTGGGACCCAACCCGGGGGCTGCGGAGCCTTCTGAGCTCGGTCTCAGAATGGTGGCCTTTGAGTACAGCATGTCTGCCTTCATGGAGCAGCAGCGGGCGCTGATAGCCGGCCTCACCGGTCCTTCTGCCCCAACCACCAGGACATCGACTTCGAAGTCGAACTCGGAGACCGAGCCAATCCTCGAGACCATCAGAACTCGAGTCGATCCTTGGCTGAGGTCCCCCTCGACCTCCCGTTCGGTACTGGGGTCGTCGATGCCGATTCCGTCAGCGTCGGGGCGGTTGAAGCCGAAGCCCTCGAGGCTGGAGCCACTCGAGTCCTCCTCGGAGGAGTCGGGGTGGGAGATGGAGAACAAGGAGTCACCGTACATCCGTTGGACCAGAGAAGTCCCCTCTGATTCCCCGGTGTCCGAACGTCGGAGATGGTCCCCCCCCCCCCCCCCGGAGGACACTCAGTTCTTAGACTTCGTCCGGGACATGTCAAAAGCGTTGGAATTCCTGGCGGAGGCTGAGGAGGAGCCTCGAGTTGAAGTGCTCGAGATCCTCCAGTATGACTTTCCCCCTCAGGAAGCCCTTACTGTACCGGTGCCTCCGATTCTGGAAAGGCTGCTGCTCCACATGTGGGAGACACTGGCATCGATACCGGTACTCAGCAGGCGAATTGATTCCATCTATCGAGTTCGCAAGAGTCCTGTATTCCAAAAGGCACAACTGCCGCACAACTCCATGGTTGTGGAATCGGCCATGCGCCGCCTCAAGAGCCAGAAAACGCACTCCTCTGTGCCTCCCGGCAGGGAGGCCCGCAACATGGACGCTCTCGGCAAGAAGTGCTTCCATGGTTCAATGCTATCATGCCGAATCCAGACATACCAGCTATACATGGGCATGTACCTATGAGACCTGGCAAAGGAGATTGACAGGTTCTCAGCTGGTCTCTCCGAGGGACCTTTGCAGCGCTTCAAGACCTTGTCCACCGGGATCCGTGAGTGCTCAAAGTTTATGACTCGAGAAGCCTATGACGGCTTCGAAGCATCGGCCCGGGTAGCTGCGGCAGGCATCGTTGCACGCCACCAAGCATGGCTACAGTGGTCAGACCTGGAGCAATGGGTAGAGGACAAGTTGGTCAATGTTCCTTGCCAAGGTGAAAACCTCTTTGACAAGCCCATGACAGAGAAGGCTGCTGATCTCGAGTCCGAGTACCTGATACGGACAAAACTCTCAAAGAAGACTTCTGCCCCTTCTAAGAAGAAGGGCTCAGGTAAAAAGCCCTTTTTCCCGAGAAAAGGTACTGCTTACCGCAACTACCCCACATATCATACCTCCCCAGCTCCCCAACAGGGGCAGCAGGACACGGGACAGGAGCATGGCCCGCGTAAGCAAAAAGCCCCCAATCCCCAGGCACCGGCTCCCGACCAGCCTGGAGGGGGTTTTTGACTCCTAAAGCATAGCCCCTCTCTCCAAGGAAGTAAGGCCATGCACAGGAGGAAGGCTGGCCCTGTATGCCCACAGATAGCCAGCCATCACAACAGACACCTGGGTTCTCCAGATAGTCCAAAAAGGCTATCTGCTACATTTTACCCAGATGCCCCCTCTTACTTTCAAGGGGAGCCTCTTAGACCCCCTCTTCACAGGGACCTCCTCTTGAAGGAGTTAGAAGGTCTTCTCGAGGATCAGGCGGTAGAACCGGTGCCCCACCACCTGCAGGGAAAGGGCTTCTACTCCAGGTATTTCCTGATACCAAAAAGAACAGGAGGCCTAAGACCCATCTTCAACCTGCGCAACTTAAACAAGTTCCTGGTGAGGGAAAAGTTCAAGATGCTTTCCCTTGGAATATTGCTGCCTTACCTCTGCCAGGGAGACTGGCTATGCTCCTTAGACCTAAAGGATGCATATACGCACATCCTCATTCATCCAGACCACAGACAATATCTCCGTTTTGTGGTGGCAGGAAACCATTTTCAGTACAAGGTACTTCTCTTTGGCCTAGCCTCTTTATCCAGAGTATTCACAAAGTGCCTGGCTGTAGTGGCCGCCTTCCTCAGAAACCAGGGGGTATTTGTCTTCCCCTACCTAGACGACTGGCTCATCAGAGCCACGTCATCTCTGGAGGTCTAACAGGCCACATCTCGCACCGTTCAGGTGCTGCAACATCTCAGATTTGTAATCAGTCACACCAAATCTACTCTGGTTTCCACTCAAGGTCTGGAGTTTATAGGAGCAAGGCTAGACACCCTTCAAGCAAGGGCCTTTCTACCAGAAGACAGGACACAAAGGCTCCTGGCCCTGGCACAACAAGTGAGTCGACAGTCCCAGATATCAGCAAGACACTTCCTGCGACTCCTTGGGCACATGGCTTCCACAGTGCATGTGACACCCAATGTCTGCCTCCACATGTGAACAACTCAGTGGTGCCTCAGAGACCAGTGGACACAGGCCACAGGCAGACTCCAAGACAGGATCAAAGTGTCCAAACGACTGGTACAGTCATTAACATGGTAGCTTCAACCACATCACTTGGTGGTGGGGGTAGAGTTTCAGGCTCCTCTGCACACAAGGGTCCTGACTACGGATGCATCCTTGCTGGGCTAGGGAGCCCATTGCCAGGGACTGTGTACCCAGGGTGTGTGGTCTCCACAGGTGAACACACAACAGATCAATTTCCTAGAGCTTCGAGCTATCCGCCTGGCTCTCTGGGCTTTCTGTCAGATCCTAGCCCATCAACCTGTCTTAATACAGACAGACAACCAGGTGGCAATGTTCTATGTGAACAAACAAGGGGGCACCGGGTCCCGCATCCTGTGTCAGGAAACCCTGGACCTGTGCTCCTTTGCAGTCTGGCATGGAATGCATCTCAAAGCAGTTTACCTGCCGGGCCAGGAAAATTGCTTAGCCGACAAGCTAAGCAGAATTCTCCAGCCGCACGAATGGCAGCTGGATCCCAACATAGCCCAGGGGCTGTTTCAGACCTGGGGACAACCATCCATAGATCTGTTTGCGAGCCCACATAATTATCATTTGTCCCAATTTTGCTCCAGACAGCCACACCCAAACAGGGTAGCTGCGGATGCTTTTCTAATCTCATGGTCTGTGGGCCTCCTTTATGCGTTTCCTCCCACGCCTCTAGTGGCCAAGATTCTGTTCAAGATCCTCCAGGACAAGGTCTCGGTCATTCTGGTAGCCCCCAGGTTTACACTTCTGCTTCAACTGGCAGTTGAGGCCCCAATTCCTCTGGGGATCACATCCCAGCTTCCTGTCACAGGAGGGGGGGCACTCTCCTGCATCCCAACCTCAGATCCCTCAATCTGATGGCCTGGCTGCTGAAAGGGGGTAGTATTTGCACCGCTCCTTTTTCCCAAAAATGTGGAAGAAGTGTTACTAGCCTCAAGGAGGCACTCAACGAGATGAACTTATGCTTTCATTTGGCATAGGTTTGAGGTGTGGTGCGCAACACAGAAGGAAAACCCTTTTTCCTGCCAGGTTACTGTGGTACTCCAGTACCACCTTCATCTTTCCGATTTGGGCCTTAAGTCCAACTCGGTCAGGGTCCACCTTAGTGCCTTGGCCGCACACCACTCTCCAGTGGAAGGCAAACCTCTTTCTGCACACCCTTTGGTGTCCAGGTTCCTAAGAGGTTTGCTTCTGCTGAAGCCCCAGGTTCACCCTCCAGCGTCCAAGTGGGATTTAAATGTGGTCTTAGGGCAGCTCACCCACCCACTATTCGAGCCGATGGCAACTTGCCATCTACGCTACCTTTCTTGGAAGGTAGTTTTCTTGGTGGTACTCACGTCGGCCAGGCGAGTGAGTGAATTGCAGGCTCTGGTATCCGACAGACCTTACACAAGGTTCTTAATGAACAGGGTGGTGCTCAGCACTCACCCCAAGTTTCTACCGAAAGTGGTCTCTTCGTTCCACCTCAACAAGAAGGTAGTTCTCCCTACCTTCTTTCCAAGACTGCATGCCAGTCGGGCAGAATCAGTGCTGCATACCCTGGACTGTAAGAGGGCGTTGGCCTTCTACATTGAGCGTACGCGGGGGCATCGAAGGGCTTCTCAACTCTTCGTAGCCTATGACCCCAATAAGTTGGGGTTGGCTGTCTCCAAGCGTACATTGTCCACTTGGGTGGCAGACTGTATTGCCTGGGCATACAGGGCGGCCGATCTTCCGTTGCAGGGTCGAGTTACGGCCCACCGGGTCAAGGCTATGGTGGCATCAGTGGCTCACTTCCGCTCTGTTCCACTGGCAGACATCTGTCGGGTCACCACCTGGTCTTCGAGTCAGACTTTTGCAAACCATTACTGCCTGGATAGGGAGTCCCGACGGGACAGTGCTTTTGGCCAGGCTGTACTCCGTAACCTTTTCGAGGTCTAGGCAACTCCTACCCTCCGACCCTTTGCTGTCAGGCTACCGGAGTGTTACTCTCTCAGTAAAAATCCTATTATGGCTGCTGCGGCTCTCATAGAGGGAGCCTATTTTTCAGCTATGGGTTCTCGGTAGCCTATAGCTAGGGAGTCCCATATGTGAGGACTGACTTCCTGCTGCTTCCTGGAGAAAGCGTAGTTACTCACCTGTAACAGATGTTCTGCAGGGACAGCAGGAATCAGTCCTCACAACCCTCCCTCCTTCCCTTGGAGTTGCAGTCATATTATTATTTTTCTATTTTGCCGTCTTTTAGCTATGTCATTTGACTGAGCAAGATGGCACCCTTGGTCGGGAAGGGGACCACACATGCGTGATGCAATTCCCAAAGGCTTTCTTAGAAAGCTGGGCATTTCCTCCGCATGAGGGCTCCGTTGGCGCCGACATCACCCATATGTGAGGACTGATTCCTGCTGTCTCTGGAGAACACCTGTTAAGGGTGAGTAACTACGCTTTCTTGTAAATTACTTTATGGGCATGGAGGAGTTTTCTTGTGCACATATCCAGTTTTTCAAGATCTTTAAGAGGCTGGTCCACAACCCCAAAGCTGTATCCCGTCTGGCAACTTCTGTGCTGCCATAGTAACATAGTTTCTCCAGGAACAAGCAGGAAGTCAGTCCTCGCATATGGGTGACGTCGGCGCCAACAGAGCCCATGCAGAGCAAACCCCCAGCTTTCAAAGAAAGGCTTTAAGATTGCTACCAATCATGCATAGTCCCCTTCCTGCCCAAGGGTGCCATCTTGCTCAGTCTCCTTTTTTCTGCGGAGCTCACCAGACGTTGTCTGCTTTCCCCCAGAAAAAGTTTATTTTTTTCTCGAGTTTTTTACTTGCCTCCAGTGTTGCACTGATACCTTTCCCGCCCACTGACCTCGGTGCCTTGGTATTGGGGTCGCCTCCTTTTTCTACTTAAGTTTGATTTTTTTCTTTTTGGTGTCTTCGCACCCTTTTTCTCCGCTGGCAGCCCGAAGGCCTTGCTGGGGTTCTTTTTCCCCCTTTGGCGACCAGCGGCTTTAAAAAGTGTGATCAGTGCGCTAAGATAATGTCTTTGACCGACACACATGACTGCTGCCTCCAGTGCCTTTGCCCAGACCACAACCCGGCGGTCTGTGGCCTTTGCAAAAAGATGTCTAAGGCCTTGAGGAGCTGCCAGCAGCAGCATGACAAAAGTTTTCCCAAGTCCCCAATGCCTCCGAGAGCCAGGACCTCGTCTGAGGCCTTGACCCCTCGGGAGGAACACTCTGAGCCCGAGCGTCATCGTGGATCCTCGGAGCGGGGGTCTCCCTCAAGAGAATCAAAGAGGAAGAAGAAGTCCTCGAAGGCAACATCCCTGGATGACTCCGATCGACCGGGGTCCTCTCGGGCCCAGTCACGGAGCCCTGGGCGTCTGCTTGAGCCGTCGGAGAAGGAGCGGCCGGCCAAAGTTCCCCGGAAGGATCCAGCTGTGGGAGACAATGAGGCAAGAGATGGGATGAACACAGGTGCCTTTATTAGTAGTCCCCTACGCGTTTCGGCCTGAAGCCTTCCTCGGGGGGATATACTTGAAATATAAAATCATACAAGAAAATAAAATAATATGCGATTAATATATAAATAAAAATAAGAACAAAACAGGCATGTAACATATATTAACATAAATAAAAACAAATTGTAAACACAAACATGATATCTAGTGTTAATAATAATAATATAAATAAGACTAAACATATGTGTATAATACCAATAAATAATAAAATATATATATAAAAAATATATATAAAAATTACATTAAAAACAAATGGATCAAAACCAACACTTGTTAGACGAAATGATAAAAACAAGAATAAAAAATCAAAAATCTTAAGACGCAGGGCAGACTATAAGTGCTAAAATAAAACTAATACAAAAATACTCACATGGCACTGTAGGGAGAATGATGTACTTTGGCCTATATAAATTGCACCTATTAAAATACTATCATTAATAAATAATAAATAGTGATATGAATAACATGTTAAAACAATTGTTATACAAAAAACCATAAAACTGAAGGATACAATGTAAAACTAAGATAACAATAAAAATGTAATAAGGAAATTTGATAAAATTATTCAATTGAGTAAAATGTTGAAATAATCTAATATCCATAAATAAAGAAGTTAGATGTAAATAATATGAATATTTTATAAATATGTAAATTTGAAACTGGTACCTGATCTTGACCAGTTATGATGAACGACACTGTATGGTAAAATGAAACATTATTAAACATGTTATCTTGTTATATTGAAACAAGTAATGAATTGCTAAATTAATATGTGTAGAGGTTGGCCCATGAGTTGCTTACATATATTAACCGTTAATTCTCAAAGGAAATATTTATGCATAAGATTGTAGAGACCAACAGTCTTTAAACTATTGTGAAAAACTCAATTAAATCAAAAGTATATCGGACTAGGTCATCTGTAGAAAAAACTTTATTGTATTGGGTAGAATAATATATCCACGTTAAAGGAATCTCCTATTATCTTGTAAAACGTTCTTTTTTAAAAGACGGAAGGGCAAACCTGCAAGAATACATTTAAACTATAAATACTATAGAGAAATAATAAGACAATCTAATGAGTTATCGCCTAAGTGAGATGAACCGAGATATGTAAATATAAATAAGTAAAAACGTATTATCTAACATAGAAAACAAGGAATAAAAAAATGACATAAAAGGTTTGTTCTAACGTAGAATTGCCGTTACAAACACTATAGCGCGATAAACTCTATTGTTCATGCCTTCCGCGATTGAATATATTTAAAATCAAGCATATGAAGAAATTAAAACATTGAAAAACATGCTATTCACCTAAATGGAACAAAACATAAAACTGTCTGTACTGTCAAATGAAGGTATAGACTGAGCTCTTAGGAAATGACGTCTAAACCTAGGGCTTTAAATTCTCAATGTAAGAGGGCGCGCGGAAAGGATCTCTTATTATTTATAAACCGTTCCCAACTTTTATTCAAAAAAGGGGGGGCAACCTGCATCACTTCAATCAAACCATAAATACTATAAGAATAGTGAGACATGATAAAAATAAATCGCCGAAGTGATAGACCGACACGCATGGAAATCGGGTGGTAAAACCGAATTCTATAGAGAAGGAAAAAAACAAGGTATGTAAGTTTAAATAGATCGAAGCATTTGACTACATTAAAATGTTATAAACTGTTTGTACCAACGTCAGATTTCCGATACACCTTGCTGTTTATATAATTTGGAGTCAACCACGTAAAGAAATTAAAACATCGAAGAGCATACTACTCACCTGAATAACCAAAATACAAACGCACTTCCAGAATAAAGGTGTAGACTGAGCTATTAAGGAAATGTCGTCTTTACGTAAGGCTTTAAATACTCAATGGAGGAGGGCGTGATTAGTGTAATGACGTATTTCTTCAGGATGAGAGCGTAAGATATAAACCATTAGGTGTTAATCTGTTGTATTCATGAAAGAATGCCGTTACAAACACTGTAGCGCGATAAACTTTATTGTTCATGCCTTCCGCGATTGAATATATTAAAATCCAAGATATGAAGAAAATAAAACATTGAAAAACATGCTATTCACCTAAATGTACAAAATATAAACCTGTCTGTGCTATCAAATGAAGGTATAGACTAAGCTCTTAGGAAATGACGTCTTAACCTAGGGCTTTAAATTCTCAATGTAAGAAGGCGCGCAGAAAAGATCTCTTATCATTTGTAAACCATTCCCAACTTTTATTCAAAAGAAAGGGGGGGCAACCTGCTTCACTTCAATCAAACTATAATTACTATAAGGATAGTGAGACATGATAAAAATAAATCGCCGAGGTGATAAACCGACGTGCATAAAAACCGGGTGGTAAAACCGAATTCTATAGAGAGGGAAAAACGGATTCTATAGAGAAGGAAAAAAAACGAGGTATGTGGGTTTAAATAGGTCGAAGCATTTAACTATATTAAAATGTGATAAATTGTTTGTACCAACGTCAAATTCCCGATACACCTTGCTGTTTATATAATTTGGAGTCAACCACATAAAGAAAATAAAAACATCGAAGAGCATACTACTCACCTAAATAACCAAAATATAAACGCACTTCCAGAGTAAAGGTGTAGACTGAGCTATTAAGGAAATGACGTCTTTACGTAAGGCTTTAAATACTCAATGGAGGAGGGCGTGATTAGTATAATGACGTATTTCTTTAGGATGAGAGTGTAAGATACACGAACATATATGAAAGTTGTGCCATTAAAAGACTCAAGAAACAAGTGGAATATCCATATAATCATTATCAAATGAACGATGTCCAACTAAAAGTATAGGGTGTTGTGTTATGTTATACGAAAACGTATATGTGAAATGATTACATGACTATAAAAATACTGACAAATCAACTTCTTGATTTAAACCATTAGGTGTTAAACTGTTGAATTCATAAATGAATCTCTGTTCTAATCGCAGAAGAACTTTGTCAAAATCTCCTCCACGCCAACTGGGAACCACTGTTTTGATGACCAAAAATTTCAAATCCTGGATAGTATGATGTTTCTCCAACCAATGTGCAACTAGTGGGCTGTCTTCTACGCTCCTTTGTAAACAACTTCTATGTTCTATGATTCGGGTACGAATCTGGCGTTTAGTTTTACCTACATATATTAAATTACATGGACATACAATCAAATAAATAACCAGTTCTGTTTACAATTTGAAAAGTGATTGATGTAAAATTTACGCTGTGTGACTGGATGGATGTAAACTTGTTTAACTGTAAGTGCATGAACGCAAACAGAACAATTGCCACAGGGGTAGTGCCCTTTAATATGAGGTGATGGTTTGTGGTATGTGAGAGCCGATGAAACCAATGTATTTGCCAGATTAGAGTTGCGTTTATAGGCCAACATGATGTTCTTAGAAGCTAAACTGGAGACTCCATTTAAAAGATACCATTCCTGTCTTAATATTTCAGAAATCTCTTTAGAATATTGCGAAAAAGTGAGTGAGCAAACAATTTTTATCATTTTTATGACGTGGCTTTTTATTTAAAAGACTCTTCCGTTCAGTGGTGCATGCCCTAAAAAATGCTTTTTTGACACATCTTTTCGGGTACCCACGTTTTAAGAATCTCTGGCGCAACTCTGCTGCATGTTTATCAAAATCATGTTCTTTAGTGCATATTCTCCTTACCCTAAGGAATTGACTGATAGGTAAATTGTTTTTTAATGTAGTATTATGGTAACTATCATACTGAAGCAGAGTGTTGCGATCTGTGGGTTTTCGGTATAATTCTGTGGTAAACCCATCATTCCCCTTTTTGATGTAAAGATCCAAATATGCAATACTATCCATACTATAATTGCCCTCGAACTGTAAATTGGGGTCCAAGCTGTTAATCCATTCGAAAAATTCTTGCAGCATAGTTTCAGAACCGTCCCAAATTATTATAATATCATCAATATACCTTTTCCATAAAGTGACATGTTTTTTGAAGGGATAGAATTTGAGGAATTTCTCTTCGAAATTGGTAACATATAAATTGGCCACATCTGGGGCCATGGGAGATCCCATGGCCACACCTTTTATCTGTTTATAAAATATACCTTTAAAACAAAAAAAATTTTCAGTCATAGCCAGAGAAGCTAATTGAATGAGATAACAAGTAGGGGTACGTACTGGTTGCGGCCTACGTATAAGTGTATTTGCTAATACTTCAATGGCTGCTTTCTGAGGAATGTTGGTATAGAGAGAAACTATATCTAAAGTGACCAATATTAGCTTATCGTGATATCCAATATAGGTGTCTAAAATATTAATGACATGGGTGGAGTCCCGTAAATAGGATTCTGCTTCAGATACAAATGGTCTTAAAAAGAGATCCATAAATTTGGAGATAGGCTCAAAAAGTGAGCCAATGGCTGAAACTATAGGACGACCTGGTGGATTATCGAGGGATTTATGAATTTTAGGAATAACATATATTGTTGGTATAATAGGATGTTTCACTGTAAGATATGACACTTCTTTAGACGTAAGATAGCCGGCCTGATTGCCTAAATATAACAAGGATTCTATTCTCTGCTGTAAAATAGGAGTAGGATCGTCAAAAATTTTTTGATAGAATTGGGTATCGTTCAACTGCCGTAGAACCTCATTTATGTAGGATACGCGATTTTGTACAACTATCGCCCCTCCTTTATCTGCGGGTTTGATGACAATAGAGTTGTTCTTGCGCAAACCTTCCAATGCTTCTTTTTGTATCCTTGTAGTGTTATAATATACTTTGGACTTACCATGATATAAATTGTTGACTTTGGATAATACTGTTTTTTCATAGGCCGTGATGAGAGGATCAACGTTTGGAGGAGGCACCCAGGTAGAGGGCCTTCTAACTACTGATAAATCTGTGGAACCTAGTTCACTATTGCCGAAATAGTTGATAATTTTAAGTTTACGGAAAAATTTATAAAGTTCTATATGAGTATTAAATTTGTCATGAGTTTTAGTGGGAACAAATGATAAACCTTTTTCTAATACCTGTAATTCGATTTCAGAAAGAGAATAGTCTGAGAGGTTAATGACATTACTCACAGATCCCAGTTTAATCTTCTCTTGGACATCAGGCCCACATCTCGGGCGGTGCCTTGCTGTTGATGTGTGTGGTTGTTCCTGTATCTTCGTGGTGACCTGGGTGGATTTGGATGATAATCCCGCCCACCTCCTTTCCAAAGAGAGTCCATGTGAAAATCCCGACGAGGGCTCTGAACCTGAGACCTAGATGGTACTGTGGAAACAGAGGGGCCGAGTGATCTATAGTAGCTTCATGATGTTCTCCTGATGTGAACCTTCCTCTTTTGGGCCCTCGTGTAGAATCTGGCGATTTAGAATGAGATCTCTCTCTAATCCTGTTATCATTTTTATAGCTATTCCTCCTATGGGTTCTCGGGGATTTAGAGCGTGACCTGTCCCTATTATTATATTTGGTTCTGGTGTTATCTCTCGTAGTAGGTTTAGGAGAGAGTCCAGGTTTTCTAAAAGAACCCTTTCTTTGTCTGTTCCTAAAGGCGGACCCATCATGGGTCCAATAGTAAACAGTATTCATCTTATAATCTTCTTCATCACGCTTATACTTACTGATTTTAATTTCTTTAATCTCTTTTTTATACTCAACTGTATTTTTATCAAATTTCCTTTTTTCCTCATCAAATTTGTTATCTAATTTCTTAAGTTTTTCAATAGAAGTGTCTAACAAAGGTTTAAAAACCTCTGCCCTGCGTCTAGATGTATTAATAATTAAAATCATTAAATCTAATGAACACTTATTTAAAATTTTGATCCAATTAGACATAAACTCATCATCATCCTTAAACATGCCTGGCGCCTTTTGCACTCTCAAACCACGTGGGATAATTTTCTTTCGGCAATATTCTAACATGGATGCTGCATGTAATTCTTCTCGAATTAGGCGTTGTGTCATCCATATGACGTTTTCCCATTCTTCTTTAATGTTAGGCATAGCTTCTTCTTCCGTAAAGAAAGGATCCTCCGTAAATAATGATTTTAATTCTTCTTCTTTATAACTAAGAACATTGTTCCAGGGGGAAAACATGGCTCCAACCAGAGGGTCAGACACAAAGAGAGCAGGACGCTCTTGCTATTCCAACAGGAGACAATGAGGCAAGAGATGGGATGAACACAGGTGCCTTTATTAGTAGTCCCCTACGCGTTTCGGCCTGAAGCCTTCCTCGGGGGGATATACTTGAAATATAAAATCATACAAGAAAATAAAATAATATGCGATTAATATATAAATAAAAATAAGAATAAAACAGGCATGTAACATATATTAACATAAATAAAAACAAATTGTAAACACAAACATGATATCTAGTGTTGATAATAATAATATAAATAAGACTAAACATATGTGTATAATACCAATAAATAATAAAATATATATATAAAAAATATATATAAAAATTACATTAAAAACAAATGGATCAAAACCAACACTTGTTAGACGAAATGATAAAAACAAGAATAAAAAATCAAAAATCTTAAGACGCAGGGCAGACTATAAGTGCTAAAATAAAACTAATACAAAAATACTCACATGGCACTGTAGGGAGAATGATGTACTTTGGCCTATATAAATTGCACCTATTAAAATACTATCATTAATAAATAATAAATAGTGATATGAATAACATGTTAAAACAATTGTTATACAAAAAACCATAAAACTGAAGGATACAATGTAAAACTAAGATAACAATAAAAATGTAATAAGGAAATTTGATAAAATTATTCAATTGAGTAAAATGTTGAAATAATCTAATATCCATAAATAAAGAAGTTAGATGTAAATAATATGAATATTTTATAAATATGTAAATTTGAAACTGGTACCTGATCTTGACCAGTTATGATGAACGACACTGTATGGTAAAATGAAACATTATTAAACATGTTATCTTGTTATATTGAAACAAGTAATGAATTGCTAAATTAATATGTGTAGAGGTTGGCCCATGAGTTGCTTACATATATTAACCGTTAATTCTCAAAGGAAATATTTATGCATAAGATTGTAGAGACCAACAGTCTTTAAACTATTGTGAAAAACTCAATTAAATCAAAAGTATATCGGACTAGGTCATCTGTAGACTATTCTCTTTCTGAAATGATATTATAATAATTTGGGACGGTTCTGAAACTATGCTGCAAGAATATTTCGAATGGATTAACAGCTTGGACCCCAATTTACAGTTCGAGGGCAATTATAGTATGGATAGTATTGCATATTTGGATCTTTACATCAAAAAGGGGAATGATGGGTTTACCACAGAATTATACCGAAAACCCACAGATCGCAACACTCTGCTTCAGTATGATAGTTACCATAATACTACATTAAAAAACAATTTACCTATCAGTCAATTCCTTAGGGTAAGGAGAATATGCACTAAAGAACATGATTTTGATAAACATGCAGCAGAGTTGCGCCAGAGATTCTTAAAACGTGGGTACCCGAAAGATGTGTCAAAAAAAGCATTTTTTAGGGCATGCACCACTGAACGGAAGAGTCTTTTAAATAAAAAGCCACGTCATAAAAATGATAAAATTGTTTGCTCACTCACTTTTTCGCAATATTCTAAAGAGATTTCTGAAATATTAAGACAGGAATGGTATCTTTTAAATGGAGTCTCCAGTTTAGCTTCTAAGAACATCATGTTGGCCTATAAACGCAACTCTAATCTGGCAAATACATTGGTTTCATCGGCTCTCACATACCACAAACCATCACCTCATATTAAAGGGCACTACCCCTGTGGCAATTGTTCTGTTTGCGTTCATGCACTTACAGTTAAACAAGTTTACATCCATCCAGTCACACAGCGTAAATTTTACATCAATCACTTTTCAAATTGTAAAACAGAAAAGGTTATTTATTTGATTGTATGTCCATGTAATTTAATATATGTAGGTAAAACTAAACGCCAGATTCGTACCCGAATCATAGAACATAGAAGTTGTTTACAAAGGAGCGTAGAAGACAGCCCACTAGTTGCACATTGGTTGGAGAAACATCATACTATCCAGGATTTGAAATTTTTGGTCATCAAAACAGTGGTTCCCAGTTGGCGTGGAGGAGATTTTGACAAAGTTCTTCTGCGATTAGAACAGAGATTCATTTATGAATTCAACAGTTTAACACCTAATGGTTTAAATCAAGAAGTTGATTTGTCAGTATTTTTATAGTCATGTAATCAATAGAATATCTTTTTTTACAATAACACTGTGTTTTCACATATACGTTTTCGTATAACATAACACAACACCCTATACTTTTAGTTGGACATCGTTCATTTGATAATGATTATATGGATATTCCACTTGTTTCTTGAGTCTTTTAATGGCACAACTTTCATATATGTTCGTGTATCTTACACTCTCATCCTAAAGAAATACGTCATTATACTAATCACGCCCTCCCCATTGAGTATTTAAAGCCTTACGTAAAGACGTCATTTCCTTAATAGCTCAGTCTACACCTTTACTCTGGAAGTGCGTTTATATTTTGGTTATTTAGGTGAGTAGTATGCTCTTCGATGTTTTTATTTTCTTTATGTGGTTGACTCCAAATTATATAAACAGCAAGGTGTATCGGGAATTTGACGTTGGTACAAACAATTTATCACATTTTAATATAGTTAAATGCTTCGACCTATTTAAACCCACATACCTCGTTTTTTTTCCTTCTCTATAGAATCCGTTTTTCCCTCTCTATAGAATTCGGTTTTACCACCCGGTTTTTATGCACGTCGGTTTATCACCTCGGCGATTTATTTTTATCATGTCTCACTATCCTTATAGTAATTATAGTTTGATTGAAGCGAAGCAGGTTGCCCCCCCTTTCTTTTGAATAAAAGTTGGGAATGGTTTACAAATGATAAGAGATCTTTTCTGCGCGCCTTCTTACATTGAGAATTTAAAGCCCTAGGTTAAGACGTCATTTCCTAAGAGCTTAGTCTATACCTTCATTTGATAGCACAGACAGGTTTATATTTTGTACATTTAGGTGAAGAGCATGTTTTTCTTTTTTTTTTTTTAGTTTTATAAGTTTTTATTAGCAACTTTTTCATATACATTATCAACTTTGCCATAACATTACTATCAACCATCGCCCGTACATCAAACACTTCCTCTCCATGTACATTGCTATCATCCTATCAACTTTTTACAAACAGCAAACCATTCCTGTCACTGCTCATACCATAGGGCTAGCTATCAGCTTGCACAGAAATCCATATCTGCAGTCCCCCCATTTTCATACCCCTGTGTAGTCCTAAGGCCATGGCATACACACTGGATACTGGACAATCTGATTCTCCACAATCACATTGTACAGAATAGCATTACCCTGCCCCGTTCTACTATCCCTTACACCCCTTAAACTGGCAAGGTTCATTCCTCTCTAACCCCCTAGTCTCCCTCCCCACCTCCCCCCCCAAACCCTCCCTCCCCCCACCCTCCCTCATGTAGCCATTTCCAAACCCCCGCCCACCGCTTCTCAACTTGTTCCCCTCTTCCCCCTCTCTCCCCCGTCATTTTATACATTGCATATAGGAAAGACACTCGTCCTGCAAAACTAGCTATGGAAGGCAGATTCGGTCGCTTCCAGTACCAGGCTATTTCACTCCGTGCCGCTGTCACGCAATACCAAATGATTCTCCAGTCTCCTTCCCACCTCCCATCCGGTTTATGCAGAAGACACATCTCAGGACCAAACACAATACTCGCCCCCACCATTTTATTAATGCACTCCCCTATTTTGCGCCAATACTCTCTCACTACTGGACACGTCCACCACATATGTAACCAAGAGCCCCGCCCCCCACACATCCGCCAGCACTCATCCGTCTGACGCACTCCTGCCCTAAACAATCTCTCCGGTGTGAGGTACCAGCGAGTCAACACCTTATAGGCATTCTCTCGCAGGGATGTGGCAATAGAAAACCTAGCTGCACCCATTACTATCACCTCCCATTCGTCCACCCCCCACTCTACCCCTAAATCCTTTTCCCACTCTTCCATATACTTCAGCTTCCTTTCCCCTCTGGCAATCAGGCCTCTATAAATCCTAGAGAGCATCCCTTGTTGCCCCATGGAGCCTAAACAGGCCCCTTCGAACCACTCTCTCCTCCCCCTCTGCCCACCTGCTCCCGTCCCTTTTTTCGAATCACCGAGCACATCTGCAGATACGCGAACCTATCCGTCTCACCTAGGCGGTATAAATCACGCATTCCCTCAAATTCTCTGCACTGTGTCCCGACCACTAGCTGGGAAGCCTGGGTCAGGCCCCGCGCCTCCCATCTCCGGAGTACTGCCGCCTTCGGGCCTATGCCTTCCGCACAACAGGCCTGCAGGGACATGGTTGGCGACCATTTCTTTTCTCCCACCAACCGCCGCCTATGCCTTCTCCACACCTGCAGCGTATGTCGCACTATCGGATTCTGACCTCTGTCTCCTCCCCCCTCCCATACGATCCGTTCTAATTCCCCTGGGCGGTACCCGTCCACCTCCATCCTGACCCACTGCTTATAGGGTTCACGCATCCACGCATAGACGGCTCGCAATTGCGCTGCCGCATAATACAAACTAAAGTTGGGGATCCCCATCCCCCCCTCACCCACCGGCACCTGCGTCGATCTGGCCGCCTCCCGTGGACTCTTCCACCAGCAGATAAATATCTCTACCTGTTGCTGCACCCGCCGTAATGCTCTTCGGGGTATAGGTATAGTCATTAATTGGAAGAGGAATAGAAACTGGGGCAGAAGCATCATCTTCACCGACGCCACCCTCCCAAACCACGAATAATACCCACGACTCCAGCCCTGTAATCGCTCCTCCACCCGTGCTACCAGTTTATGATAGTTCAACGCATATAAGGCCTCCAAATTCCTCCCCAGCTGTACTCCAAGGTAGCAAATCGACGACTGCGCCCATTTAAAGGGAAAACACCGTTGCCACTCCCGTTGCTCCCCCTCCTCACCTACTATTCTTAATATCTCTGATTTCCCCCAATTAATCCGAAAACCCGCCTTCTCACCGTATTTCTGTATCTCACTCATCACTGCCTGTAACGTTTCTCTGGGTTTCGTGATAGTCAATAAAATGTCATCTGCGAAAAGGGAGATTTTGTATTCCTGACTTCCCACCCGAACCCCCGCCACCTCGGGATTGGCTCTCAACCTCGCCGCTAAGGGCTCGAGGGAGAGCGCAAATAATAACGGGGATAGTGGGCATCCCTGCCGAGTCCCTCGTTCCAGTGGAAAGAACTCTGAATAACCTCCATTTACCCGTACACATGCTTTTGGGCTATAATATAGAGCCCCTATCCATTGCACAAATCCTGGCCCAAACCCCAATTGTCCCAATACGGAGTATAAAAATGACCAAGACACTTGGTCAAAGGCCTTTTCAGCATCCAATGAGACCAACAGAGTCTCCCTCCCCTTCTGTTGGGCCGACCAAATTACATTCAGCACTTTCCGTATGTTGTCGGCCACCTGTCGGCCCGGCACAAACCCCGCCTGATCGGGATGTACCAGTTTCCCCAAATGCTTATTAAGTCTAGTAGCCAGCACTTTTGCCAGCAACTTCGCATCTACATTTAATAAAGAAATGGGCCGGTATGACGCACACTCCTGAGGATCCTTCCCTTCCTTATGGATGAGGGTAATACCAGCCCATCCCATGGTCTCCGCTAATTTCTCCCCCCTGCGTGGTCCATTAAACACCTTAATCAACGGCTGCACTATCTGGCTGCTAAACTGTTTATAGAAGCGCGCCGTTAGGCCGTCGAGCCCCGGGGCTTTGCCGGCCTTTAACTCCTTAATGGCCTTCAAGACTTCCTCCGGTTGGATTTCTCTATCTAGCCCTTCCTGCTCATCCGCCGTCAATACCGGGAGCCCAGCTCCTCTCACATACTCCAAAGTATCCTCCCGCGACCCCACCTCACGAGCCTTATACAAATTGCTATAGTAGGCCACGAATTCCTCTCTAATGCGCCGAACATCTCGCACCCCTGCCCCCCTGCTCTTAATCTGAGAGATCCTATTCCACTCTCTTCTCTTCTGCAACTGCCTCGCGAGATATCTACCCCACTTTGTTACCACCCTTCAAAGTATCTCTGCTTCATCAATTGTAGGCGAAAACTGTATCTTTTCTGCCTCTATTGCATTAACTTTGGCTCTGAGTTCCAAGACTGTCCCACTATGCCGTCTTCCCCCCTCTTGCATATCCCTCTCCTCCGCCTCGCGAAGTTGTTGCCGCAACTGCTCCTCACATGCTGCCCTCTCCCTCTTAATACGTGCCCCCCACTTAATGAACACCCCCCTTACCACTGCCTTAAAGGCATCCCAGATCACTCCCTCTTTTACTTCTCCTCCCCCATTCTGCCCAAAATACTCTGGAATTAGACTCCGTACTTCAGTTACCACCCTTGCATCCTCCAACAGACCCTCATTCAATTTCCAAAATTGTCGTCCCTTATCTTCCCCTGCCACCCGCACTTGTACCACCACTGGGGCGTGATCGGACCAGGTAATCGGTTCTATTTCCCCTCCCGTGATCCTCCCCGCTAACTCCTTCCCTACCCATATTGCATCCAATCTAGAATACGTCCCATGCGCTGCTGAGTAGAAGGTGAATTGCCTTCGGCCCGGATGAAGCATCCTCCACACATCAATCAAATCATTCTCCTGCACAAATTTCTGATAATACTTCCTATCCTTCCCCCTCCCTTCTCGGTGGCCCGTCGTGTCTCTCCCCACCTCCCAGGCCAGATTGAAGTCCCCCCCACAAAGCATCACACCCTCCCCCATTACCGCTACCTGCTCTCTCAGATCTTTCCAGAACTCGGTTTGAGCTCCCGTAGGGGCATACACATTCACCACACAGAACCATTCCGTCCCCTGCTTCACTCGCAGCAAGAGATATCGTCCCCCTTTATCCCGGGATATCAGTTGGACCTCAGTTTGTGCTTCCCCCTTAACGAGGACTGCGACCCCGCCTTTTCTTTTTCTCTTTAAAATTAGAAGCGAATAGGCGATGCTTATATCCCCTGGGTTGCACCAGTGCCTCATGCTGTTTCTGTAAATGTGTCTCCTGCAACATTACTATATCAGCATTGTGCCTCATTAATTCTTTATACAATTTCTGTCGTTTCCATGATGAATTTAATCCTTTAACATTCAACGTTAGTATTTTCAATTCCCCTCCGACTCCCCGCCCCCCCCCTCCCTCCCGCTGGCTCTGCCTCTGCCCCCCTACCCCCCCTCCTCCCCCCTCCCCCCCCTTCCCCCCCCCCTCCCCCCCTTCCCCCAGACTTCCTCCCCCAGTCCCCCCTCCCCCCTCCCCCCCTCTCAGAAATCTCCGCTGTGGAGACTCGACTTCCATAACAGCGACTCCTTCCACCTCCCCACCAGATCTTCCCCCCTTAGCCCCCCTTCGCCCATCCCCCCGTACTCCTCCCGCTCTCCCCGCTATCCCTTCTCCCCCCTATCCCCCACCGCTTCCCTCCCCTCTAAGCACCTCTCTTCCCCCCCTGTACATTACCTACCGCTCCCTCCCTTCTCCCGGTATCCTATTACCCTATCCTCGCCCTCCCCCCAAGCCTGTCAACCCAGCATATTTAAAGATACCAGTCCTTTGGTGGAATATCACCGCTCAGCCAGTCTCTTGCTCTGATGCCGGACTCCGGTGACCCCCTTTAGACGTCCTGGCCAATCTCCTGCCGCTCGCCCTCTGCCATTTCGCACTCTCCATCTTTCCTGGTCTGGATTCCATGCGTGGAGAAGTAGTGGTGTTATCAATCATCTCAGGCAGCTGTTCTGCTCCCAGCTCTCGCAAGGCTTTCCAAGCCTCCGCGCTGGATCGTACCGTACGCGATCGCCCTTTCACCGTGATCAATAATCCAAATGGAAACAGCCACTTATATCGCAAGTCTGCTCTCCGCAGGTAGGCCGTTACTTCTCTGATCTCCCTCCGTCGTTGCAGCGTTCCCTGGGACAGGTCTTGATATAACTCCACTTTATGTCCCTCCCATTGGAAGCTTCTCAACTTACGGCTGGCTCCAAGCAGAAGTTCCTTGCTTTTGTAGGAGCTCAGGCATACTACTATGTCTCTGGGCCTATTGTCTCGTATTGGCCCCAGGCCTCTATGCGCTCGTTCTATGTTCAGGTGGGATACCTCCGCTTCCTTCCCCATATCCAGCTTCCACCAGGAGGCTTTGGAATATCTTGTAGGCCACTTCCTCACTATTCTTGTACTTAGGCTCTTCCGGCACTCCTCGCACTCGGAGATTGCATCTCCGGGAGCGATCTTCGAGATCTTCGGCTTTGGCTTTAAGGGCCTCTTGCGTCGTCTGCAGTTCATCCCAGCTCTGCTGGAGCTGCGTCAGAGTCTCTCCTTGACTGTCCAGTCTAGTTTCAGCTTCATCCACTCGTTTCGCCCAGCTCCAGGATGTCTTGGCGCATCGTCCGCACGGCCTCCATGATCTCATTTTTCACCCCACACATCTCCACCTTCAGTTCTTCCTTTAACTCGAGAAGCCACTGCTTAATCTGTTCCGCTGCTGTCAAGCACTCCTCGCCACTTTCACTCGCTCCCGGGCTGTGTGGGGTTTCCTTCTCTGGTTTGCCAGATTTCTCCCCTTCCTTCCCTCCTTTAGACGTAGCATAGGGGGACCTGAATTCAGCTAATTTCTTTTTCATCAGGCCCTCTTTTTTGGCACTTATTTTCTCCATGATAGGTCTGAGCCCTGCACCCCCAGCCGACTACCGGGCCTGCACTCTGGGCTCACCTCCTTCCGTTTGCTCTTGGATGAGGGGAGCGGCTAGGCGTTATGCCCGGACCTCCACCACAGCTGATGCTCTTCCCGGGTGATATCTGGCTTTTGAAGAGCCTCCCGGAGGGCCCACTGCGACTCCTCACCTGGCTGGGGGCCACTTCTCCCACTGCTTTCCTCTGTCTGTAGGTGGCAGCCTGGCTCAGGTTTTTGCCACTGCACTGCCCCCACCACGTGGCCGACTGCACTCCTCCGTTAAAGCTGAGCACCACAGCGTTGTGCAGGGAGGTTTGATTGTAGCCTTGCTTTCAGCTCTCCCCGACTACAGCAGGCTGCTCCCTGGACGGAGTGCTCCTCTGCTTCTGCCGCTCTCTCAGCCCACCTCCCGGCGAATTCCGCTTTCTCTCGCGGTCGGCTCACCTCCGTTGGGCCGCACTTCCCACGCGGTGCCTAGCTGCCGCTCCGGCGGCGCGTTCAGCGTCCCGCTCTCTCGGGTCTCCGGTGAGGTTGGGCAGCTCTCCCTTAGCCTCTCCCGCTCTCCTTTTCGCCCCAAACAATGCCCGTAGGGGCTATCGCCACTTTAATAAGCTCATTGGTGGCGGAGCTCCCGCGCTACGCCGCCATTCAGGTGGATGACGTCACCGGAAGTCAAGAGCATGTTTTTCAATGTTTTATTTTCTTCATATCTTGGATTTTAATATATTCAATCGCGGAAGGCATGAACAATAAAGTTTATCGCGCTACAGTGTTTGTAACGGCATTCTTTCATGAATACAACAGATTAACACCTAATGGTTTATATCTTACACTCTCATCCTGAAGAAATACGTCATTACACTAATCACGCCCTCCTCCATTGAGTATTTAAAGCCTTACGTAAAGACGACATTTCCTTAATAGCTCAGTCTACACCTTTATTCTGGAAGTGCGTTTGTATTTTGGTTATTCAGGTGAGTAGTATGCTCTTCGATGTTTTAATTTCTTTACGTGGTTGACTCCAAATTATATAAACAGCAAGGTGTATCGGAAATCTGACGTTGGTACAAACAGTTTATAACATTTTAATGTAGTCAAAATGCTTTCGATCTATTTAAACTTACATACCTTGTTTTTTTCCTTCTCTATAGAATTCGGTTTTACCACCCGGTTTCCATGCGTGTCGGTCTATCACTTCGGCGATTTATTTTTATCATGTCTCACTATTCTTATAGTATTTATGGTTTGATTGAAGTGATGCAGGTTGCCCCCCCTTTTTTGAATAAAAGTTGGGAACGGTTTATAAATAATAAGAGATCCTTTCCGCGCGCCCTCTTACATTGAGAATTTAAAGCCCTAGGTTTAGACGTCATTTCCTAAGAGCTCAGTCTATACCTTCATTTGACAGTACAGACAGTTTTATGTTTTGTTCCATTTAGGTGAATAGCATGTTTTTCAATGTTTTAATTTCTTCATATGCTTGATTTTAAATATATTCAATCGCGGAAGGCATGAACAATAGAGTTTATCGCGCTATAGTGTTTGTAACGGCAATTCTACGTTAGAACAAACCTTTTATGTCATTTTTTTATTCCTTGTTTTCTATGTTAGATAATACGTTTTTTACTTATTTATATTTACTAATATCTCGGTTCATCTCACTTAGGCGATAACTCATTAGATGTCTTATTATTTCTCTATAGTATTTATAGTTTAAATGTATTCTTGCAGGTTTGCCCTTCCGTCTTTTAAAAAAGAACGTTTTACAAGATAATAGGAGATTCCTTTAACGTGGATATATTATTCTACCCAATACAATAAAGTATTTTCTACAGATGACCTAGTCCGATATACTTTTGATTTAATTGAGTTTTTCACAATAGTTTAAAGACTGTTGGTCTCTACAATCTTATGCATAAATATTTCCTTTGAGAATTAACGGTTAATATATGTAAGCAACTCATGGGCCAACCTCTACACATATTAATTTAGCAATTCATTACTTGTTTCAATATAACAAGATAACATGTTTAATAATGTTTCATTTTACCATACAGTGTCGTTCATCATAACTGGTCAAGATCAGGTACCAGTTTCAAATTTACATATTTATAAAATATTCATATTATTTACATCTAACTTCTTTATTTATGGATATTAGATTATTTCAACATTTTACTCAATTGAATAATTTTATCAAATTTCCTTATTACATTTTTATTGTTATCTTAGTTTTACATTGTATCCTTCAGTTTTTATGGTTTTTGTATAACAATTGTTTTAACATGTTATTCATATCACTATTTATTATTTATTAATGATAGTATTTTAATAGGTGCAATTTATATAGGCCAAAGTACATCATTCTCCCTACAGTGCCATGTGAGTATTTTTGTATTAGTTTTATTTTAGCACTTATAGTCTGCCCTGCGTCTTAAGATTTTTGATTTTTTATTCTTGTTTTTATCATTTCGTCTAACAAGTGTTGGTTTTGATCCATTTGTTTTTAATGTAATTTTTATATATATATTTTTTATATATATATTTATTATTTATTGGTATTATACACATATGTTTAGTCTTATTTATATTATTATTATCAACACTAGATATCATGTTTGTGTTTACAATTTGTTTTTATTTATGTTAATATATGTTACATGCCTGTTTTATTCTTATTTTTATTTATATATTAATCGCATATTATTTTATTTTCTTGTATGATTTTATATTTCAAGTATATCCCCCGAGGAAGGCTTCAGGCCGAAACGCGTAGGGGACTACTAATAAAGGCACCTGTGTTCATCCCATCTCTTGCCTCATTGTCTCCTGTTGGAATAGCAAGAGCGTCCTGCTCTCTTTGTGTCTGACCTCTGGTGGTTGGAGCCATGTTTTCCCCCTGGAACAATGTTCTTAGTTATAAAGAAAGAAGAATTAAAATCATTATTTACGGAGGATCCTTTCTTTACGGAAGAAGAAGCTATGCCTAACATTAAAGAAGAATGGGAAAAACGTCATATGGATGACACAACGCCTAATTCGAGAAGAATTACATGCAGCATCCATGTTAGAATATTGCCGAAAGAAAATTATCCCACGTGGTTTGAGAGTGCAAAAGGCGCCAGGCATGTTTAAGGATGATGATGAGTTTATGTCTAATTGGATCAAAATTTTAAATAAGTGTTCATTAGATTTAATGATTTTAATTATTAATACATCTAGACGCAGGGCAGAGGTTTTTAAACCTTTGTTAGACACTTCTATTGAAAAACTTAAGAAATTAGATAACAAATTTGATGAGGAAAAAGGAAATTTGATAAAAATACAGTTGAGTATAAAAAAGAGATTAAAGAAATTAAAATCAGTAAGTATAAGCGTGATGAAGAAGATTATAAGATGAATACTGTTTACTATTGGACCCATGATGGGTCCGCCTTTAGGAACAGACAAAGAAAGGGTTCTTATAGAAAAACTGGGACTCTCTCCTAAACCTACTACGAGAGATAACACCAGAACCAAATATAATAATAGGGACAGGTCACGCTCTAAATCCCCGAGAACCCATAGGAGGAATAGCTATAAAAATGATAACAGGATTAGAGAGAGATCTCATTCTAAATCGCCAGATTCTACACGAGGGCCCAAAAGAGGAAGGTTCACATCAGGAGAACATCATGAAAGCTACTATAGATCACTCGGCCCCTCTGTTTTCCACAGTACCATCTAGGTCTCAGGTTCAGAGCCCTCGTCGGGATTTTCACATGGACTCTCTTTGGAAAGGAGGTGGGCGGGATTATCATCCAAATCCACCCAGGTCACCACGAAGATACAGGAACAACCACACACATCAACAGCAAGGCACCGCCCGAGATGTGGGCCTGATGTCCAAGAGAAGATTAAACTGGGATCTGTGAGTAATGTCATTAACCTCTCAGACTATTCTCTTTCTGAAAATCGAATTACCGGTATTAGAAAAAAGGTTATCATTTGTTCCCACTAAAACTCATGACAAATTTAATACTCATATAGAACTTTATAAATTTTTCCGTAAACTTAAAATTATCAACTATTTCGGCAATAGTGAACTAGGTTCCACAGATTTAATCAGTAGTTAGAAGGCCCTCTACCTGGGTGCCTCCTCCAAACGTTGATCCTCTCTCATCACGGCCTATGAAAAACAGTATTATCCAAAGTCAACAATTTATATCATGGTAAGTCCAAAGTATATTATAACACTACAAGGATACAAAAAGAAGCATTGGAAGGTTTGCGCAAGAAACAACTCTATTGTCATCAAACCCGCAGATAAAGGAGGGGCGATAGTTGTACAAAATCGCGTATCCTACATAAATGAGGTTCTACGGCAGTTGAACGATACCCAATTCTATCAAAAAATTTTTGACGATCCTACTCCTATTTTACAGCAGAGAATAGAATCCTTGTTATATTTAGGCAATCAGGCCGGCTATCTTACGTCTAAAGAAGTGTCATATCTTACAGTGAAACATCCTATTATACCAAACAATATATGTTTATTCCTAAAATTCATAAATCCCTCGATAATCCACCAGGTCGTCCTATAGTTTCAGCCATTGGCTCACTTTTTGAGCCTATCTCCAAATTTATGGATCTCTTTTTTAAGACCATTTGTATCTGAAGCAGAATCCTATTTACGGGACTCCACCCATGTCATTAATATTTTAGACACCTATATTGGATATCACGATAAGCTAATATTGGTCACTTTAGATATAGTTTCTCTCTATACCAACATTCCTCAGAAAGCAGCCATTGAAGTATTAGCAAATACACTTATACGTAGGCCGCAACCAGTACGTACCCCTACTTGTTATCTCATTCAATTAGCTTCTCTGGCTATGACTGAAAATTTTTTTTGTTTTAAAGGTATATTTTATAAACAGATAAAAGGTGTGGCCATGGGATCTCCCATGGCCCCAGATGTGGCCAATTTATATGTTACCAATTTCGAAGAGAATTCCTCAAATTCTATCCCTTCAAAAAACATGTCACTTTATGGAAAAGGTATATTGGATGATATTATAATAATTTGGGACGGTTCTGAAACTATGCTGCAAGAATTTTTCGAATGGATTAACAGCTTGGACCCCAATTTACAGTTCGAGGGCAATTATAGTATGGATAGTATTGCATATTTGGATCTTTACATCAAAAAGGGGAATGATGGGTTTACCACAGAATTATACCGAAAACCCACAGATCGCAACACTCTGCTTCAGTATGATAGTTACCATAATACTACATTAAAAAACAATTTACCTATCAGTCAATTCCTTAGGGTAAGGAGAATATGCACTAAAGAACATGATTTTGATAAACATGCAGCAGAGTTGCGCCAGAGATTCTTAAAAAGTGGGTACCCGAAAAGATGTGTCAAAAAAGCATTTTTTAGGGCATGCACCACTGAACGGAAGAGTCTTTTAAATAAAAAGCCACGTCATAAAAATGATAAAATTGTTTGCTCACTCACTTTTTCGCAATATTCTAAAGAGATTTCTGAAATATTAAGACAGGAATGGTATCTTTTAAATGGAGTCTCCAGTTTAGCTTCTAAGACATCATGTTGGCCTATAAACGCAACTCTAATCTGGCAAATACATTGGTTTCATCGGCTCTCACATACCACAAACCATCACCTCATATTAAAGGGCACTACCCCTGTGGCAATTGTTCTGTTTGCGTTCATGCACTTACAGTTAAACAAGTTTACATCCATCCAGTCACACAGCGTAAATTTTACATCAATCACTTTTCAAATTGTAAAACAGAAAAGGTTATTTATTTGATTGTATGTCCATGTAATTTAATATATGTAGGTAAAACTAAACGCCAGATTCGTACCCGAATCATAGAACATAGAAGTTGTTTACAAAGGAGCGTAGAAGACAGCCCACTAGTTGCACATTGGTTGGAGAAACATCATACTATCCAGGATTTGAAATTTTTGGTCATCAAAACAGTGGTTCCCAGTTGGCGTGGAGGAGATTTTGACAAAGTTCTTCTGCGATTAGAACAGAGATTCATTTATGAATTCAACAGTTTAACACCTAATGGTTTAAATCAAGAAGTTGATTTGTCAGTATTTTTATAGTCATGTAATCATTTCACATATACGTTTTCGTATAACATAACACAACACCCTATACTTTTAGTTGGACATCGTTCATTTGATAATGATTATATGGATATTCCACTTGTTTCTTGAGTCTTTTAATGGCACAACTTTCATATATGTTCGTGTATCTTACACTCTCATCCTAAAGAAATACGTCATTATACTAATCACGCCCTCCTCCATTGAGTATTTAAAGCCTTACGTAAAGACGTCATTTCCTTAATAGCTCAGTCTACACCTTTACTCTGGAAGTGCGTTTATATTTTGGTTATTTAGGTGAGTAGTATGCTCTTCGATGTTTTTATTTTCTTTATGTGGTTGACTCCAAATTATATAAACAGCAAGGTGTATCGGGAATTTGACGTTGGTACAAACAATTTATCACATTTTAATATAGTTAAATGCTTCGACCTATTTAAACCCACATACCTCGTTTTTTTTCCTTCTCTATAGAATCCGTTTTTCCCTCTCTATAGAATTCGGTTTTACCACCCGGTTTTTTATGCACGTCGGTTTATCACCTCGGCGATTTATTTTTATCATGTCTCACTATCCTTATAGTAATTATAGTTTGATTGAAGTGAAGCAGGTTGCCCCCCCTTTCTTTTGAATAAAAGTTGGGAATGGTTTACAAATGATAAGAGATCTTTTCTGCGCGCCTTCTTACATTGAGAATTTAAAGCCCTAGGTTAAGACGTCATTTCCTAAGAGCTTAGTCTATACCTTCATTTGATAGCACAGACAGGTTTATATTTTGTACATTTAGGTGAATAGCATGTTTTTCAATGTTTTATTTTCTTCATATCTTGGATTTTAATATATTCAATCGCGGAAGGCATGAAACAATAAAGTTTATCGCGCTACAGTGTTGTAACGGCATTCTTTTCATGAATACAACAGATGAACACCGAATGGTTTATATCTTACGCTCTCATCCTGAAGAAATACGTCATTACACTAATCACGCCCTCCTCCATTGAGTATTTAAAGCCTTACGTAAAGACGACATTTCCTTAATAGCTCAGTCTACACCTTTATTCTGGAAGTGCGTTTGTATTTTGGTTATTCAGGTGAGTAGTATGCTCTTCGATGTTTTAATTTCTTTACGTGGTTGACTCCAAATTATATAAACAGCAAGGTGTATCGGAAATCTGACGTTGGTACAAACAGTTTATAACATTTTAATGTAGTCAAATGCTTCGATCTATTTAAACTTACATACCTTGTTTTTTTCCTTCTCTATAGAATTCGGTTTTACCACCCGGTTTCCATGCGTGTCGGTCTATCACTTCGGCGATTTATTTTTATCATGTCTCACTATTCTTATAGTATTTATGGTTTGATTGAAGTGATGCAGGTTGCCCCCCCTTTTTTTGAATAAAAGTTGGGAACGGTTTATAAATAATAAGAGATCCTTTCCGCGCGCCCTCTTACATTGAGAATTTAAAGCCCTAGGTTTAGACGTCATTTCCTAAGAGCTCAGTCTATACCTTCATTTGACAGTACAGACAGTTTTATGTTTTGTTCCATTTAGGTGAATAGCATGTTTTTTCAATGTTTTAATTTCTTCATATGCTTGATTTTAAATATATTCAATCGCGGAAGGCATGAACAATAGAGTTTATCGCGCTATAGTGTTTGTAACGGCAATTCTACGTTAGAACAAACCTTTTATGTCATTTTTTTATTCCTTGTTTTCTATGTTAGATAATACGTTTTTTACTTATTTATATTTACATATCTCGGTTCATCTCACTTAGGCGATAACTCATTAGATTGTCTTATTATTTCTCTATAGTATTTATAGTTTAAATGTATTCTTGCAGGTTTGCCCTTCCGTCTTTTAAAAAAGAACGTTTTTACAAGATAATAGGAGATTCCTTTAACGTGGATATATTATTCTACCCAATACAATAAAGTTTTTTCTACAGATGACCTAGTCCGATATACTTTTGATTTAATTGAGTTTTCACAATAGTTTAAAGACTGTTGGTCTCTACAATCTTATGCATAAATATTTCCTTTGAGAATTAACGGTTAATATATGTAAGCAACTCATGGGCCAACCTCTACACATATTAATTTAGCAATTCATTACTTGTTTCAATATAAACAAGATAACATGTTTAATAATGTTTCATTTTACCATACAGTGTCGTTCATCTAACTGGTCAAGATCAGGTACCATTTTTCAAATTTACATATTTATAAAATATTCATATTATTTACATCTAACTTCTTTATTTATGGATATTAGATTATTTCAACATTTTACTCAATTGAATAATTTTATCAAATTTCCTTATTACATTTTTATTGTTATCTTAGTTGTTACATTGTATCCTTCAGTTTTATGGTTTTTTGTATAACAATTGTTTTAACATGTTATTCATATCACTATTTATTATTTATTAATGATAGTATTTTAATAGGTGCAATTTATATAGGCCAAAGTACATCATTCTCCCTACAGTGCCATGTGAGTATTTTTGTATTAGTTTTATTTTAGCACTTATAGTCTGCCCTGCGTCTTAAGATTTTTGATTTTTTATTCTTGTTTTTATCATTTCGTCTAACAAGTGTTGGTTTTGATCCATTTGTTTTTAAATGTAATTTTTATATATATATTTTTTATATATATATTTTATTATTTATTGTATTATACACATATGTTTAGTCTTATTTATATTATTATTATTAACACTAGATATCATGTTTGTGTTTACAATTTGTTTTTATTTATGTTTAATATATGTTACATGCCTGTTTTTTATTCTTATTTTTATTTATATATTAATCGCATATTATTTTATTTTCTTGTATGATTTTATATTTCAAGTATATCCCCCCGAGGAAGGCTTCAGGCCGAAACGCGTAGGGGACTACTAATAAAGGCACCTGTGTTCATCCCATCTCTTGCCTCATTGTCTCCTGTTGGAATAGCAAGAGCGTCCTGCTCTCTTTGTGCAGGATCCAGCTGTGGACCAGCCTCGCCAGTTACACACAGTCCTCTTTGAGAATTCTCCTCCAGTTGAGCCGGCGTCGGGCCCGAGTCCTTGGGGCCCATGCCAAAGGCTGCAGAGCCATCTGGGCTTGAGTCCAGGATGGCTGCCTTGGAGCGCAGTGTAACTGCCTTCTTGGACCAGCAGCGGGCGCTGATGTTTGGCATGTCCGGTTCCTCCGCTCTGACCACTGGGCATTCAATGTCGAAGATATCCCCAGAGGCCGAGCCGATCCTCGAGGCCATGCAGGCCTGAGTAGATCCTCGGCCAAGGTTGTGCTCAGTCTCCCATTCGACGGGGCCGAGGTTTGTCCCCAATGAGCCCTCTGAGGTCGGGTTGTATGACGCCAGGTCCCTCGAGACCCGAGGAACACCACCCCCTCGAGTCTTCCTCGGAGTGTTCCGACTGGGAGACCGAGGACGAGGAGTCCCCGGACACCCGTCGGCACCAAGATGTCCCCTCAGATTCCCCAATCTCTGAACCTCTGAAGGTCCACACTGGAGGACATGGGCTTCTTGGACTTCGTCAGGGACATGTCCAAAGCCTTGGCATTTCCCACCGAGTGTGAGGAGGATCCTCGGGCCGACGAGCTCGAGATCCTCCAATACGAGGCTCCCCCTCGGGACTCACTCTCGGTGCCCATTCTTCCCATCCTGGAGCGGCTCATGTTCCGCATGTGGGAGACACTGGCGTTGGTGCCTATGGTCAGCAAGTGGCTTGACTCGATGTACTGAGTCCACCGGAGCCCTGGCTTTCAAAAGTCACAACTGCCGCACAACTCCATGATGGTGGAGTCTACCATGCGTCTGCTGAAGAGCCAGAAGACGCATTCCTCGGTGCCCCCCGACAGGGATGCCCGCACCTTGGATACCCTCTGCAGAACGTGCTACCAGGGCTTGATGCTGAATTGCCAGATCCAGACATACTAGCCGTACATGGGCATGTACCCGAGGGACCTGGCGAAAGGAACTCACCGGGTACTCAGCTGGCCTCTCCGAGGAGCCTTGCAGAGCTTCAAGAGCCTGTCCAAAGCCATCCGTGAGTGCTCCAAATTTATGTCTCAGGTGGCCTATAATGGTTTTGAGTCGGTGGCCTGGGTAGCCGCGGCGGGCATTGGTGCACTCCGCTAGGCTTGGCTCCAGTCGTCCGACCTTCAGCAATGGGTACAGGACAAACTGGTCGATGTCCCTTGCCAGGGGGAGAACCTCTTCGGTAAACCCATGACGACAAGGCCGCAGAGCTGGAGACCAAGTTCATGATGAGGACTAGGCTCTCCAAGAAGACTACTGCCCCTCCCCGACGTAAGGGCTCGGGTAAAAAGCCCTTTTACCTGAGGAAATCTACTGCTTACTGAAACTACCCACCTTACCAGACCTCCCCGGCTCCCGAGCAAGGGCAGCAGGCCAAGGGACAAGGGCATGGCCCGCATAAGCAGAAGGCTCCCAAGCCCCAGGCTCCACCTCCGGCCCAGCCAGTAGAGAGCTTTTGACTCCTACAGCATAGCCCCTCTCCCTCATGGGATTCAGCAGCCCACAGGGGGTTGCCTCACCCTTTATGCCCTCAGGTGGGAGACCATAACCACCAACTCCTGGGAACTAAAGGTGGTCAGGGAGGGTTACCTCCTCCATCTGAGTCAAACCCCCACCCCTTTTCTTCCCAGGAGAGCCCCTCAGGTCTCCCCTCTGCCGGGACCTTCTTCTGAAGGAGTTGGCAGGGCTTATCGAGGACAGAGCGATGGAACCGGTGCCCCACCACCTCAAGGGCAAGGGGTTCTAACCAAGGTACTTCCTCGTGCCAAAGAGGACAGAGGGCCTAAAGCCCATCCTCGACCTGTGCAACCTCAACAAATTCTTGGTGCGGGAGAAGCTTAAGATGCTTTCCCTTGGAACATTACTGCCCTACCTCCAGCAGGAAGACTGGCTATGTTCCTTAGACCTAAAGGATGCCTATACACACATCATAATCCACCCAAACCACAGGCAATAGCTACACTTTGTGGTAGGAGACAATCCTTTCCAATACAGGATGCTACCCTTTAGCCTAGTCCTGGCCCCCTGGGTCTTCACAAAGTGTCTGGCAGTTGTTGCTGCTTTTCTCAGGCTTCAGGGGTCTTTGTTTTCCTCTACCTCAATGACTGGCTCATCAAATCAGCCACGGCCCCCGAGGTGCAGCAAGCAACGGCACGCACTACCCAAGTTCTGCAACACTTGGGTTTCGTTATAAACTACCCCAAGTCAAACCTTCATCTGACACAGGGACTGGAATTCATCGGGGCAAGGCTTGATACCCTTCAGTCGAAAGCATTCTTGCCCGTGGACCGGGCAGCCTGACTCATGTCTCTGGCCGGGACATGCAGCACCGTACCTCGGTGTCTGTCAGGCATCTGCTGCGCCTTCTTGGGCACATGGCCTCCAGAAGCCATATCACACCGGATTCCCATCTCCACATGCGGACCTCACAGTGGTGCCTCCGCGACCAGTGGTCCCAGGCCACAGGCCATCTCAAGGACAGAGTCCGTGTGAGCCAACAGCTGGCAGTGTCTCTGGTCTGTTGGCAGTCGCCCCGGCACCTGGAGGCGGGCATGCCCTTCCAGGCCCCCAGCCACTCGAGGATCCTCACCACGGACGCCTCCCTGCTGGGCTGGGGAGCACATTGCGAGGGCTTCCGCACCCAGGGCATTTAGTCCCTGGTCAAGAGTGCCCAACAGATCAACCTTCTGGAACTGTGGGCCATTCACCCCGCCCTGAAGGCCTTTCTTCATCACCTAGACCACTGGTCAGACCTGTTCCAGTCAGATAACCAGGTGGCCATGTTCTATGTGAACAAACAGGGAGGCACGGGATCCCATGCCCTCTGTCGAGAGGCACTAGCACTGTTCTCTTTTGCGATCCAGCAGGGCATTCTCCTCAGGGCAGTGTACCTGCCGGGCCAGGACAACTTGCTGGCCGACAGACTCAGCAGGATTCTCCAACCACACGAGTGGCAGCTGGACCCCGGAGTAGCCAACAGGCTTTTCCAAACCTGGGGGGAACTAGGGATGGACCTTTTTGCAAGCCCAGACAATCACCAGTTGCCCCGCGTCTGTTCCCGGCAGCCTCACCCCGCCAGGGTGACCGCGGATGCCCTCCTGGTCGGAAGGACTTCTGTACACCTCCCCCCCCGACACCGCTGATTGCCATGACTCTGTTCAAGACCCTCCGCGACAGGGCCTCGGTCATCTTGGTAACTCCACGGTGGCCCAGGCAGCCGTGGTTCCCGCTGCTTCTGCAGTTGGCATTGGTGGATCCCATACCCCTGGGGTACACTCCCCAACTCCTTTCCCAGGAGAGGGGTTCTCTCCTGCATCCCAACCTGGGATCTCTTTCGCTGACAGCTTGGCTGCTGAGAGGGTAGCTCTAGTCCCACTCCACCTCCCCAGAGAGGTGGAGGATGTTTTGCTGTCCTCGCGCAAGGCGTCTACCAGATGGACCTACGCCTTTAAATGGCACAGATTCTCGCTTTGGTGCACTGAGCGGGGGGCTGACCCCTTCTCTTGCCCGGTGGTCACAGTACTGAAGTATCTGCTCCACCTCTCTCATTCGGGGCTGAAATCTAATTCGGTTAGGGTGCACCTTAGTGCCCTATCAGCGAACCACAACCGGGTGGATGGGAAGCCCCTCTCGGCCCATCCGGTGGTGTCCCGTTTCTTGCGGGGCCTGCTCCTGTCTAAGCTCCCAGTTTGCCCTCCGGTGACCGAATGGGATCTCTATGTAGTGTTGGGGCAGCTCACTCGGCCACCATTCGAGCCTTTGGCTACTTGCCACCTTCGCTGCCTCTCCTGGAAGGTGGTTTTCCTGGTCACGCTCACTTCTGCATGAAGGGTAAGCGAGCTCCAGGCCCTGGTGGTGGAAATGCCCTACACCAGGTTTTACAAGAATAGGGTGGTGCTCCGCACGCATCTGAAATTCCTTCTGAAGGTGGTGTCCTCCTTCCACCTCAACCAGGAGGTGGTCCTCCCTACCTTCTTTCCCAAACTACACGACTGTAAGAGGGCCTTGTCCTTCTATATACAATGCATTCAGGGCCACCGAAAAGTCTCTCAGCTTTTCGTTTTTTGTGACCCCAGTAAGCTGGGGGAGGTGGTGACCAAGCGTACGCTGTCCACATGGGTGGCGGACTGTATTGCCCTTGCCTACGAGGAGGCGAGGCTTCCATTGGAAGGCCGGGTCACGGCGCACAGGGTCAGGGCTATGGTGACCTCAGTAGCTAACCTGCGCTTGGTCCAGCTAGCAGACATCTGCCAGGCTGCCACCTGGTCTTCAGTCCATACTTTCGCAGCCCATTACTGCTTGGACAGAGAGTCCTGATGGGACAGTGCTTTCAGCCAAGCTGTGCTCCGTAACCTTTTCAGGGTCTAGGCCAGTGATGGCTAACCTTTTTGAGCCCGAGTGCCCAAACTGCCGCACAAAACCAAAGAATTTCCTCAAAGTGCCAGCACGTCAATTAAAGCCTCATTTGCATAAGGTGCCTCATTTGCATAAATATTTGCATAATGTTACCATACACTAACTTTTAGTAAACATGCCTCTTAATGAGTATATGGATAAAGAAAGACTAAAGGTTTCTACATTACTATATTCCAGTACCAACCGCCAGGCACATTAGGAACTACTACAAACGCTGCCCATTTAGAACCCATAGCAAACCCGCCGTATCCTAACAGCACTACCAGGACTCACAAAGCACCATACCCTAACTATCAAAGGCAACACTGCAAATATTAAACCAATACATTTCAGAGAACAACAATATATGACCTACTGGGGAAAGAACAAGTGGCAATGTCAAATAGGAATTATATAAACAGAATACCTCAGCTCAGTTACACATGCAGAACAGACCATCACCAAACAAGGAATCACAATTTAGAAACAGGAAGACAATAATTAAACTGGGAACCCCAAAAGCCAACTTGGAATATACAACAACACTGTAGAAATAAAACTATAAATTAATTTCCTCTTGTACTAAACAAAGCGCAAAAATTAATGATGCACATTTCCCAGAGCTGACATATTCCAGTTAATAAATTCAAAATAAAGAGATATTTTTCTACCTTTTGTGCATTTTTTTTCAGTTGCACTTGTTCCAGCCACTTTCTTCTGGTTTCTTCGTGTCTTCTGCTAACTCTCCATCTGCTGTCCATTTGTCTTTTCTTCTGTCTTGTTTTTTTTTTTTCCATTCTCTCTCTACATCTGCTTTAACATACTAATCTTTCTCCTTTTGCTCTTTCCTCATTCCTATTTCATCTACTCAAAATTTACCCCTCCATCCTCAATCCCCACTTATTCTCCCAATACCCGACCAATTGTAGATTTTTTATCCCTCCCACACAAAATATTTTTCCCCTCTCCATTTTACTCTCCCAGCCCCATCCCATTCTAATCCTCCCCCAACACCAGCTCCCTTCTAGTTCCAGCCTCACCCAGCATCCATTCCCTTCTAGTCCCTGCATCAGCCCATTTCCAGTCCTAGCAGCCCCCCAACCCATTTCCAGTCCTAGCAACCCCCCAACCCAATACCAGTCCATATCCTAACCCCCCATCACCCCATTTTCAGTTTAAGCCCCCCCTATAACCCATTACCAGTCCTAACCCCCATCAGCCCACTTCTAGTCCTAACCCCCTATCAGCCCACTTCCAGTCAGCCCCCCATAGACCATTGCCAGTCCTAACCCCCCAATCAGCCCACAGTCCATTACCAGTCCTAACCCCATCAGCCCACCTCAAGTCCTAACCCCTCCCCATCAGCCCATTTCCTGTCCTAGCCCCCCCCATAGTCCATTATCAGTCCTAACCCCCCCATAGCCCATTACCAGACAGCCCCCATCAGCCAACAGCCCATTACCAGTCTTAACCCCCCCATAGCCCATTGCCAGTCCTAAACCCCCCATCAGCCCACAGCCCATTACCAGTCCTAACCCCATCAGCCCACCTCAAGTCCTAACCTCTCCCCATCAGCCCATTTCTTGTCCCAGCCCCCCCATAGCCCATTATCAGTCCTAATCCCCCCCCCATAGCCCATTACCAGTCCTTACCCCATCAGACCACCTCCAGTGTTAACCCCCCATCAGCCCATTTCCAGTCCTAACCCCACCCAACAGCCCACCTCAAGTCCTAACCCCTCCCCATCAGCCCATTTCCTGTCCTAGCCCCCCATAGCCCATTACCAGTCCTAACCCCACCCAACAGCCCACCTCAAGTCCTAACCCCTCCCCATCAGCCCATTTCCTGTCCTAGCCCCCCATAGCCCATTACCAGTCCTAAGCCCCCATCAACCCACTTCCAGTCCTAATCCCATCAGCCCATATAGACTTAGCTCCCCCATAGCCCCCCATAGCCCATCACCACTCCTAACCTCCCCCAGCCCATCACCACTCCTAACCCCCCCATCAGCCCATTTCCTGTCCTAGCCCCCCATAGCCCAGTACCAGTCCTAGTCCCACCAGCCCACAGACTTTACCACTCCTAACCCCCACCTCCAATAACCCGTCATCACCCCCCAACAGCCCACAGCCATTACCACTCCTAACCCCCCCCAGCCAATAACCACTCCTAACCCCCCCAGCCCATCACCACTCCTAACCCCCCCATCAGCCCATTTCCTGTCCGAGCCCCCCCAGCCCATCACCAGTCCTATCCCCCCAACAGCCCACAGCCATTACCACTCCTAACCCCCCCAGCCCATCACCAGTCCTAACCCCCCCAGCCATTACCACTCCTAACCCCCCCAGCCATTACCACTCCTAACCCCCCCAGCCATTACCACTCCTAACCCCCCCAGCCCCTCACCACTCCTAACCTCCCCCAGCCCATCACCACTCCTAACCCCCCCATCAGCCCATTTCCTGTCCTAGCCCCCCATAGCCCAGTACCAGTCCTAGCCCCAACAGCCCACAGCCATTACCACTCCTAACCCCCCCAGCCCATCACCAGTCCTAACCCCCCAACAGCCCACAGCCATTACCACTCCTAACCCCCCCAGCCCATCACTCCTAACCCCCCCAGCCCATCACAACTCATAACCCCCACATCAGCCCATTTCCTGTCCTAGCCCCCCCCAGCCCATCACCAGTCCTAACCCCCCAACAGCCCACAGCCATTACCACTCCTAACCCCCCCAGCCCATCACCAGTCCTAACCACCCCCCCAGCCATTACCACTCCTAACCACCCCAGCCATTACCACTCCTAACCCCCCCAGCCCATTACCACTCCTAACCCCCCCAGCCCATCACCACTCCTAACCCCCATCAGCCCCTTTCCTGTCCTAGCCCCCCCCCAGCCCATCACCAGTCCTAACCCCCCAACAGCCCACAGCCATTACCACTCCTAACCCCCCCCAGCCCATCACCAGTCCTAACCCCCCCCAGCCATTACCACTCCTAACCCCCCCCAGCCATTACCACTCCTAACCCCCCAGCCCATCACCACTCCTAACCCCCCCATCAGCCCATTTCCTGTCCTAGCCCCCCATAGCCCAGTACCAGTCCTAGCCCCAACAGCCCACAGCCATTACCACTCTTAACCCCCCCAGCCGATCACCAGTCCTAACCCCCCAACAGCCCACAGCCATTACCTCTCCTAACCCCCCCCAGCCCATTACCACTCCTAACCCCCCCCAGCCCATCACCACTCCTACCCCCCCCATCCGCCCATTTCCTGTCCTAGCCCCCCCCACCCCATAACCAGTAATAACACCCCCAACCGCCCACAGCCATTAGCACTTCTCACCCCCCCCCCCGCCCATCACCAGTCCTAACCCCCCCCCAGCCATTACCACTCCCAACCCCCCCAGCCCGTACCACTCCCAACCCCCCCCCCCGCCATTACCACTCCTAACCCCCCCCCCCCCAGCGAAATTTTTTTTACAAAGAAAGCTGTCGCTGCTGGGGCCGGGACCGGGGCCGCCGCGGCAGAATCGAGTGTGGCCGCGGGGCCCCCCCGCCCAGCAGAGCCTGCCGTCCGTCCCCGGTATCACCTCTCTCAGCTGCCTCCAGTCACACGCGCCGGCTTTCAGAGCGCGAGGGAAGAGTTTCTCTTCTCCCTCGCTGCTCTGTTAAGCCCGCGGGGGCTGATGGGAACTTCCATCAGCCCCCGCGGGCTTAACAGAGCAGCGAGGGAGAAACTCCCCTCGCGCTCTGAAAGCCGGCGCGTGTGACTGGAGGCAGCTGAGAAAGGTGATACCGGGGACGGAGGGCAGGCTCTGCTGGGCAGGGGGGCCCCGCGGCACACTCGATTCTGCCGCGGCGGCCCCGGCCCCGGCCCCGGCAGCGGCAGTTTTTTTTTTTTTTTTTTTTTTTTAATGCCGCATATCTTGGTTGCGGACCTTCCCGCGTGCCAGCTGCAAGGCCTTCGCGTGCCATAGGTTCGCCATCGCTGGTCTAGGCAACTCCTACCCTCCGAGCCTTCTGTGTTCAGGCTACCAGAGTGCTGGTTTCATCGGACTCAGAGATCCTGTTGGCCTGTCTATACAGGCACAATTGCTGCTGCTTGTGGCTCTCCCTGAGGGAGCTCTATTTTCGCTATGGGTTCTTGGTAGCCTGTAGCTGGGGAGTCCCATATGTGAGGACTGACTTCCTACTTGTTCCCGGAGAAAGCATAGTTACTCACCTGTAACAGGTATTCTCTGGGGACAGCAGAAATCAGTCCTCACAACCCTCCCTCCTCTCCTTGGAGTTGCAGCTGTACCATTTTTAATTTGTTTTGCCATCTTTTAGCTATGTCATCGGACTGAGCAAGATGGCACCCTTGGGCAGGAAGGGGACCACGCATGCATGGTAGCAATCCCAAAGGCTTTCTTTGAAAGCTGGGGATTTGCTCCATGCGGGCTCTGTCGGCACTGACATCACCCATATGTGAGGAATGATTCCTGCTGACCCCGGAGAACACCTGTTACAGGTGAGTAACTACGCTAAATGGTGGCAGAAAAAACCTACATGGCTCATCTAGTCTGTCCAGTGAGGCGGCAAGAGTTGTATCTGCTGCTTTATGCAGGTTGCCCCCTCTGTGCCTTTGTTTAGGGTTGCAGCCACCACCCCATGTCTTTATTTAAGGTTGTACCCTCCGCTTCGTGTAGGTTATCTGATGAACATCCAACTTCCTTAAGACCTGTGCCACCTTGTCCGATGCTGGAAAAAACAGAAGATAAACCTCCTGATTGAGATGAAAAATCAGGACCACCTTAGGCAGAAAGAAGGGCAACGGCCATATAACCATCTGCTTGGAGATTCTTATGAACAACTTTCTAACTACAGCATCTGATGTTCAGAGATTCTCTGCATTGAGCAGATGGCCACCAGAAATGCAGCTTTGACTATTTTTTTTAATTTATCAACTCATAGTACAACTAATCAAGTAGATAACAGCAGAGGGTGAACAACCCCCCCCCCCCCCAAATGCCCTTCCCTCCCATACTCCCCTCATCTCTAACTTCCCCAGCAACCCCTTCCACATTTTCAGGACCAAGAGATCCTACCCTTGAAGCTAATACATCAAAAATTATATTACTATGGGCTATTAGGCTACCCACGCATTCTTGTCAAATACAAAGACAGGATGTAAAAGAAAAATCCCAATTGATCTGGAACCATTTCTCGCAGGGTCGTACTAAGCCATAAATGCGCCCTGTGTGACTGCACATCTGGTACGCCCCCTCTCCCCCATCACATGTTTGTCATTTGCCCCATGCCCAGCATCTCCCCATGTTTCTTTACCCCATATCTCCATGTTCCAGCTAGCTACCCGTGCTGCCTGCCCTCGCTTCGCCACCGCTTTTCATGTTTCCTTGGCGGTGGCAGCAGCGGAATGGGCATTAAGAAAAAAACAAAAAACACAGGTCTTTCTTATTTCCTGCTAGTATGCAGGCATGATCACTCCCTCTTCTGACATATGCCCATGTCAGAGGAAGGAGGGACTAGAGCAGCCATTCAAGCACAGTGTCGCAAAGACACCCACCCCCCCCCCCCCCCCCCCCGCGTTTGAATGGCTGGTCTGGTCTCTCCCTTCTCTGACACAGGCATACCTCAGAAGAGGGAGGGATCAGACCTGCATGCTAGCAGGAAATTGGAAAAACCCACCTTTTTTTTTTTTCCAGTTTGCCGCCACCGATGGCAAGAAAACATGAAAAGCAGCAGTGGCAGAGCAAGAACAGTAGCTTGAGGTGGGGAGACGAGGCTGGCAAATGCGCCCCTATTTGTTTGCGGCCGCACTGCTTGCACATGGCTAGGTATGGCACTGATTTCTTGTTATCCCCCCAGATTCTACAAAATTTACCCAGAGTGCATTGTCACTGCTATCTTAGACATTGTATAAACATGCCTTCATTTATTTTTAAATTATCCTAAAGATGGGGCTGTAGCATTCTTCCTGTGCCTCTCGGCTATTAATCTCACCGCTATTGCTACATATTTAGAGGCCAGTTCCATATAGGCCAGCAGAAACATTTAAATCGGGCACGGGCACGATTCATAATGAATTCTGCAGCCGCGGATATAGACGCGCCCACAGATCTGGAATCGCCTCGTAGACGTGTCCAGTACAGTACGTATAACATGCTATTCAGTCGTCCCGAGCATGTATCCAGAGTGAGACCCACCCAGGGGTGTAGGCATGGGCAATAGAGCAAAGTATGAAACATCCCCCGCTAATATTATTGGACATGGGTAAATGATGAAATTGTTTTGGACGTCCCCACGCTCGCTGTATTCTGAAAAGTTGCACGTTTCTGATTATTTATTTATTTAGTATACATTTGTATACCGCTACTTCCAGCGATCAGCAGCGGTTTTGATTACAGATTGGAAATTGTCAAATCATGACAGGAAATTTTTGAGGTATAAACACATTGATTAGACAGGAAAGCACAGCACACAGAGAACTATTTTACAGGGAACATGGGCTATGGAGGGTTAAGTGGCTTGCCCAAGACCACAAGGAGCACCTGTGGGACTAGAAACCCCAGTCCTTCCGGCCCAAGGTTGCTGTCCTCCAGTGGGATTTGAACCCCCGACCTTCCGACCCGAAGTACCTTGCCCCAACCACTAGGCCACTCCTCCCACCATTATGTCAGTCTCCGCGATATACCCGTGGATACCACACCTTCTCAGTTAAAATGTGCATCTCCTAAGCTTTTCTCGCTGACAGTATTTTGCTGATACAAACTAGACATAAATACTGATGATACATAAAAGCTGATGCAAACTAGTGTCCCCCTCAGCCCCCTCTAGTGGCGGCGTAGTGGTTCCACAGGGGCTGGGGAGCGCATAAGAATTAAAAGGTTCAGGGTTGATCTGTTGTGAGGGTCAATGGGATAGCAGGTCACATTGTCAGCCTCAGGGTCAACAACCTAAAAAAGTAACTCTTGCCAAGTGTAGGGTACAAAAAGGCTTTTATTTCCCCTTTTCGCATGAAGAAGTTCAAAATATGAGGTAATGAGTAACAGAACCTAAATTCAGTTGCATCAAAACGTGAGTCAGCAAAACACTCAAAATAACATGGTTCCTTCACCAACTTAAAGCATAAACTTTCCAGTACAGTTTGCACACATTAGATTTGTTTGCCTTTTGCTCAAAGATATCTTCTTGTGCAAAAGTCACATTCCATTGGTTCTATATCTTCACTGCTCTCAGATTCCCCTGGCAGCCATTCCATGTCTATGGGATCTGAAACTGAGGTCTCTGAGATCTCTTGGATATTAAAACCTGGTTTCCTAAAAGCATGCCATACTGTATCCCAGTGCTGGCTTGGGAGTGTGGGGCGTCGGCTTTTAGTCTAGTATATCTCCCTGGGCTTGCTGTCGTTTCAGGACTAAAAGTTTGCTCCTTCCATTCTCTGGCAACATTAAACTTTTTCCTGTAAAACTTATCAGTTATATCTGGTTTAAAACAGTCCTTATTGTCCAGATAAAAACTAGCCCTTTGTTCCTCTCTAGGCTTCTTGAAAAAGGCTTGAGTCATAGTCTGAGAGTTTTTAGCTCCAGGTATATCCTTTCTCTCAAGGCTATGAACTTTTCCTTTATCTTTCAAGTTACTTTTGTAAAAGCTTTTAAAAGTACCTTTTTTCTCTTGAAGGTTTCTTCTCCAACCGGAGGGATAAGCACTTCCTTCCTTGGCTGCAGTCCGTGATACTGCCCCTTGAAGTTGTGTATGGCCTTTCTCTAGGCCTGCTCTCCCAGTAGCTTCCTTTCCTTTAGCTCTGCTGGGTTTGTCAGTGACCTCACCTCGGTCTCTGAGTCTGGCCTCTGGAGCTTCACTTGGCACTGCCTCCTGTTCTCCACATGAAGGTCTCTGCCAAGCTCCTTGCCTCCTCCTGTGCTTCTCCTCTGGGTTCTTCCCTTCGGGGTTTCTCTGTTGCCTTTCTGGCTCTCTTGACTGCCTTCCTGGCACCCTTGGCTCTCTCGGCTCTCTCTCTCTTGGTTCTCTCTCTTTTGGCTCCTCCCTTTGCAGTGCTCTGTTCCTACTTAAATCCAGAGCAGCTGCTTCTGAGTCCTGCCCATAGAGGTGTGGTTCTTCCACTTTCAGGTTTGTTCTCCTGCTCCCTCTATGTGTCCCTTCTCGTAATTGCAGGCAAATCCTGTTTTTTTCAAGATTTAAAAGTTTCCTTTCTTGCATCAGAGGGCTTGCGGTATCACACTAGACTACATGTGTTAGTCTGTGTCATGCCCAGAACACTGCAAAGTAATCACGGTGCACTCTAAAGTATTATAAGATCAAGTAAATATTAAAATGTTTGTCATGACATACCTTGCATCACATATTATTTGGCAGTATAGCACTGCCTCAGTTATTCTTGCATTGGTCATCTCTAAAAACACTCCTTAAAATGCTAAGTATGGACCCTTACCAACCTCACAACAACCTAAGCTAATTTAGCAATTCCCCAAAGGATGCATTATATTGCTGAGCGACAAAGCTATGCCCCTATAATGACTATGGCTTTCTGGCTATGGCATCGTTTCCCACATACCTGGATACTGGCATTTCTCACAGCAGCTCCCCTACAATGTCCACCTGTCCCATACAATGTCCACTTTGTCTTGGCTTCTGTCAGTCTCTATACATCTGCTATTTGTGGGGCAATCCTGTGTGCCTTCCCACAGTCTGCATTGTGGCAGTGCTCCCCTGGTCAGGCCTGATTAGGCATGAGAGGGGGGATCACTGTGCCATCATACTAAGGAGCCAGCCTCCAGATATATCACCACTCTCACAGCTTGCATAGATCCTGGACTGGTTAAGGATGTAGGCCTCATGCCACAGTCTGGGGACTGTTGGCACATCAGTCATGTCTCCCAGTGTCTGGCCCAGCTGATATACAGCTGTACTATCACACTGGCACCTGGTGACACTGCTGTCATCTGTAATGTCCAGGTACTGGTCAGGGATTCATGTCCTTCCTGAATTGCAGATCAGCACACCAGATCTTCCCAAGCAACCCTCAAACCACACACACACACAAACACACTCTCACTTGCAGTCACAAAATACATAATTCTGCCAAAAAGATGCTCAGAACCTATAAATAAAAGCTGGTATACTGTAATAGCATGAAGTCCCCAGGACTACAAATATAGAGGAGGAGTAGCCTAATGGTTAGAACACTGACTTGGTAATCAAGAGACCAGGGTTCAGTTCCAACTAGCACTCCTTGTGGCCTTGGGCAAGTCACTTAACCCTCCATTTCCTTGGAAGAGAGACCTGGTGATCTACTTCCGGTTACACTGCCAAGACAACCCAGGAGCTGCTGGGTCGCCAAGAATCAACATTGACTTGAAGGCACACATTGCATTGCTTCTCTCTCAAACTAGATTCTTTTCCAGATTCACTCACATGCAGTTCTTACATCAGCATTCCCATTTTTCATATTTTTCATAACACAGAAATTGTTGGGGTCTCCTAGATTAGCTCTTGTAGCACAAACAGCAAATTTCAGCATAGCTAGAATAAACACTATTGCTGTTCTTAATATTTCTTTAAGGCTAGTTATTAATGACTCTTTAGCTTACAAGATTCCCTCACCTCTGATTTCTGTTCTTTATAACTGCATCTTGTCACAACATACTTGCCACACTTTATACGATTTGGGACGAATTATAGAACACAGCAGAATATTTTCTATGTACTGGCCTTATTCCATGTCTCCGGCAGGAATAACGGGCACGTCTGCGGAGAAGTAAAAAAACGTACACGGGCCTTTCCTGAATATGCTATATACGTCTCCATGGCAAACCATGCCCCCGTTCTGCCCCTCCTGGGCATGTTCTGACATGGACATGCAAGGGCCCTGTGTATTGGAATATGGTCATAGATGATTTTGTGAGATGCACATCTCCCATGCACGTGACAACGGCCTATTCGGGTTATGGAATAACCTCCTTAGTAAACAATGTTAACCCTGCACTGGGCTGAGATGCTTACCAGTTCAGTAAGAACATCCTTATTGGCTTTTTCACCTCCAGTTCCCTCACTCAACAAATAAATCACTCCATCCCAAAGCCCTTTCAATTTTGGACAGTTCCACTATATTTGCTTAAGGGTGTGACTCGGAGAGATTAAGAACCCAGCAGGCTAAAGGCAGGAGAGAAGCCTGTGGAGCCAGAAGTTCTTCCAAGGCAAGCCATACAAAGGAGTTCTGAGAAAACCCTTTCCCACTATATTCCCACACACCTAAATAACATTTTATAATAATTTTCAACCAAATTATATGCTATCAACCCTTTAAACAAGCCTTCAATAAAGGTATTCCGAAACGAAATGCTTGTATTTTAACTTTCATCCATAAGCGTAGATCTTCCTCACATGTCTTGCACACTTTGTGAGGAGCCCACGACTTCAAACCGAAACATGCGCAGCGCGAGTACTGGATTTAGCCCCCCGCCTCCCAATTGTCCTGTTAATGTATAAAATGAATACAACACTCTAAAATATCATGAGGGAGTGTTTCTAGTTAGTTTTGGTAGTGTACCTGTGTAATTTGCTTCTGATCCTCCCCTGTAATTTCACCTCCCAAATTGTTTTCCCATTTTTTTGGATAAGAAAGCTGCTTCAGTATTTTTGGTTGCAATACCTTATAAAGTCTGGATATTCTTCCCTAAACTCACATCCATGAGGAATACTTTTTCTGTTTGGGTTTCTTCCACAAGGAGATCAGCCAGTGCCTGTTTCTTCAGAAAGTGGCAAACCAACTTCAATTCCTCATATAACTCTGCATACTCCAAGATACAAACATCCTCCACAAACTGCCCTAGTGACCGAAGTCCACACTCATCCCATTTATTGAATTCTTTATCTGTCCTCCCAAGCTCAAATTCTTCTCCGGGAACAAGCAGGAAGTCAGACCTCACATGTCGGTGACGTTGGCGCCGCCGGAGCCCATACGGAAGCATCTTCCCAGTTTTTAAAGAAAGCTTTTGGGAGATGTACCATGCATGTGTGGTTCCCTTCCTGCCCAAGGGTACCATCTTGCCTCAGTCTCCTTTTTTCCGCAGAACCCATTGGACGTTGTCCAGTTTCCCCTGGAAAAAGTCTGATTTTTGTTCCTAAGTCTGTCCGGTTTGCGTACCTGTTCCTTCCTGCCCGCGAGCCAGCTCGCCTTGGCGCCCCTCCTCAGGTTTGTAAATTCATTTTTTCTCACTTTTTCATCGAGGTGTCCCTCGACCGGCATTCACGCCCTTTTTCAGCAGAAGGCCTTGGACCCCTTCTGGGAGGCAGGGACCCCCTTTTTCCATTGGCTTCAAAAAGTGTGACTGGGGAGGCAAAAAGTGTCTTCAAAAAGTGTGACTGGGGTGGCAAAATGAAGTTACTCACTGACCCACACGACTGCTGCCTCTGATGCTTTGGGCCGGGAGCATAATGACTCTGATTGCGATCTCTGCAGAACCATGACCTCAAAGGCCTTAAAGAGCCACCTCCAGCAGCAGGAAAAGTTTATCTCCAGGAACAAGCAGGAATGGGTCTTCACATATGGGTATCGTCGGTACCGACGGAGCCTGCGCGGGAACGCTCCCCAGCGTCCAGTAAGAAAGCTTTTGGGAGCATTCCACAGCGCCTGCGCGCTGCCTTCCCACCTTTCCCAACCGCCTCTCTCCAGTTCTTCTTTTCCGCAGAGCCAGCAGGTCGTGTTCCTGTCACCGCAGAAGAAGTTCTTTATTTTTTCATTATTTTTCTGTGTCGCGTCTGCCTTCTTCGACGTCAGACCGGCACCGCCGGTCTTTTCTTCTTACAAAAAACCCCCAAACCTTTTCTTTCTTCAACTGTGCATTTTTGGTTTGGGCCTTAGGCCTGAACATTTTTTCTCCTCATGGATAAGCCCGCTTCCGTGTTTAAAAAGTGCACGAAGTGTGGCAGTACTATTTCTGTCACCGACACCCATGATTGGTGTCTAAAATGTTTGGGTCCTGACCATTCCATCACGGATTGTGTGTCCTGTATCATGATGTCTAAAAGAGGTCGGCAGAACCGAGCAGCCAAGCTCAGTACCCTGTTTCCCTCTGATGCAGCCTCGGTGGCATCGACGTCTTCCAGGGCTTCTTCCTCCCATAGATCTCAGGTAACCAAACATAAATCTAGCCGATCCTTGAAGGGCAAATCTCCCTCAAAGCATCGAGATGCCTCCGGGCTTGTCCTCGAGGATTCCGCACCGGCAAAATTACCCCGGCGGGAAGTTCCGGCTTCCAAAGCATTGTCTATGGGGTCACAGGTTGACATCGATGGCTCGGCCTCGACCGATCACCTATTGCCCTGTTCTGGGGTACCGGTGGCCTCCACCGGTACTGACATCCAGACTCTGGTGGCGTCGATGGATCAGAAGATTCTGTCCATGCAGCGCACCCTAATGGCGTTTATGCAGGCTTCGACGCCTCCGGTACCGCAACAGTCTCCGTTGTCGGTACCGACTCCGGCACCGGCATCGTTCCCGATGCCGGTACCGATTGCATCGACATTGGCCTTGGTGTCGACTGCAACGGTACCCTGTCCTATGATGCCCATCGGTACTGAACCGGTACCGCTTACTCCCGATGTCGATCCCACTTGGTACGCGTATCGGGCTTTACAGGAGCATCCAGATAGGCGATACTTCGATTCCTCCGAAGACTCTGATGAGTCGGAAGTTTCTGTCGAGGCACCGGTACTTCTTCCTCAGGAATCTGATTCTCCAAAACGAAGAATGTCTCCTCCAGAAGACTTGTCTTTTCAAGACTTCATTAGGGAAGTGGTTAGGGGCCTCTCCATTACAGTGGCCCCTGAGTCAGAGCCTAGAGCCAAGTAATTAGATATTTTGCAATATCCTAAGGCTCCTAAAGAAGCAGCTACTTTACCTATTCATGAGATTCTCTATGATCTCATGTTGAGCATGTGGGAGACTCCTCTTGCCACCTCTCCTCATTCTCGTAGATTAGACACCATGTACCGTGTCCCTCCTTGTCCTGGCTTTCATAAGTCTCAGCTTCCTCACCACTCTATTGTGGTAGAGTCTGCCATGAGGAAAATAAAGAGTGCAAAGAGACACTCATCTAATCCTCCAGGACGTGAATGCAGGACCCTTGATGCTTTTGGCCGAAGGGTTTTCCAAGCCAATATGCTTGCTGCCAGAATCAACTCCTATAGTCTCTATATGGGGATGTTTCTAAAAGAAGTCACAGATCATCTGCAGACTTTAGCCCCTTTTATTTCAGAACATAAAAGGCAAGAATTTCTCACTTGGCTTAAACATGCCCAAGATGTTTCCAAATTTTCCAACCGTGCAGCCTTTGACTCTTTTGAGTGTTTAAGCAGAGCCTCGGCTATTGCCATAGGTGCACGCAGAATTGCTTGGTTACAAGCCTCTGATTTGGAACACTGGGTCCAAGATGAACTGGGAAATCTTCCTTGTACAGGTGAAAACCTTTTTGGCAGGGATTGGAAAGCAAAGGCCACTCAGATGGATGCTGAGAACTCTGCTTTGGATCGACTTTCAAAGTCTACCTCTGCTCCTGCTAAGAAAAGATTGTTCAGAAAGACACCTTTTTCTAAAAAAGGAAGATACTATCCTGCTTATGGTCAGCAGGCATCTTCTGCAGGTCGTTTTGCTGCAAAGGGTCAGCAACCACCTAAACAGGCCAAGGCAAAGGCTGCCAGGCCTCCCACGGCCCGGCAGCCTCAGCCTCCTCAGGGCCTTTGACTTGCAACTAGAGAACTAAGCCTTTCTGGCTCTGGAAGAACCAGAGCCCCTCACCATTCCAGGAAGGTTAGCTTACTTTGCTCCCAGATGGGAGCAAATCACAGCAGAGCAATGGACCCTCTCCATTATAAGGGAAGGGTACAAGCTTCATTTCTTAAACCTTCCTCCCCACACCATGGTGAAACAGTTCAATTCTCCAACATCTCTCTTCAACCTTCTGGGTCAGGAGATTGCTACCCTTCTTGCCCAAGGGGCAATAGAAGAAGTACCCCTTCTTCAACAGGGCTCAGGGTTCTACTCCCCTTATTTTCTTATTCCAAAGAAAACAGGGGGCTACAGACCCATATTAGATCTCAGAGAAGTGAACAAGTTTCTATTCAAAGAGAAATTCAAGATTATTTCTCTCGGTACTCTGCTGCCATACCTTCAGAGTCAGGACTGGCTTTGTTCTCTAGATCTCAAGGATGCGTACACCCATGTCCTCATCCATCCAACACACAGAAGGTTCCTTCGGTTCCTTTTTCAAGGAAAGCACTACCAATACAGGGTGCTTCCTTTCGGTTAGGCCTCTGCACCAAGGGTGTTCACGAAATGCATGGCAGTAGTAGCTGCATTTCTACGCACTCTAGGAATATTCGTTTTCCCATATCTGGACGACTGGCTCATTCGAGCTCCATCCCAGTCAGAGGCCCAGATTTGTCTAACCTGCACAATGCGTGTCCTTCAGTATTTGGGACTGGTAATAAATATCCCAAAATCCCATCTCACCCCTACTCAGTCTCTGGAGTTTATAGGGGCCTTGCTGGATACCACAACTGCAAGGGCCTCTCTTCCTCAGGCCTGTTGCCTACGCTTGGTGCAGTTAGCCTCCCAGATACAGTTAAAGTCCCATTTAACTGCACGAGAAATGTTACAACTATTAGGCCACATGGCATCCACCGTGCATGTGGTTCCATTTGCTAGCCTTCACATGAGGGCCGCTCAATGGACTTTGTCCATCCAATGGACTCAGGCATCAGGTTGCCTGTCAGACAAAATAGCAAACTCCAGTCGCCTATTTTAGTCTCTCCAATGGTGGAAGTCCCCTCCAAATCTGTTGCTGGGGTCCCCTTTTCAGCAGTCGCTACCCCAAGCAACTCTGACAACAGATGCTTCTCCAATGGGTTGGGGAGCTCATCTGCAGGATCTCTCCACCCAGGGCATCTGGTCTCCACAGGAGACTTCTCTGCATATCAATCTCTTGGAACTCAGAGCAATATTCTTAGCTCTCAGAGTGTTCCATTCCCTGCTCTGCTACAGGACAGTCTTCATCCATAAGGACAACCAAGTAGCCATGTTCTATGTAAACAAGCAGGGCGGGACTGGCTCTCTGTCGCTTTGCAACAAAGCTTTGCGACTGTGGGCCTTCGCCAGAGAGCATCACATCCATCTTCTGGCAGTATATCTTCCAGGCATTCAAAACTCTTGGGCGGACAGACTCAGTCGAGTTCTGCTCCCACACGAGTGGTCCCTCCACATGGACCAGGTAGCCAGGATTTTTCAAATTTGGGGAACCCCGGACATAGACCTCTTTGCAAGTCCGTGGAATGCCAAACTTCCCCGGTTCTGTTCCAGAATTCCGTGTCAGGGAGTTCAGGCCACGGATGCCTTCCTCCTTCACTGGGGTCAAGACTTCCTTTATGCCTTTCCACCAATTCCCCTAATTCCCAAAACACTATTCAAGCTTCAGAGAGATCGAGGGACCATGATCCTCATAGCACCACATTGGCCACGCCAAGTGTGGTACCCTCTACTTCTGCATCTCTCTCAAGCTCCTTCCCTGGACTTGGGCTCTGCGCCAGACCTTCTGTCCCAGGAAGAGGGAACGTTGTGGCACCCAAACCCCCAGTCGCTCCATCTCAGGGCTTGGTTGCTGAGGGCCTAGACCTTCAAGATTTTCATCTCTCTCAGCAAGTCAGAGATGTTATTCATGCCTCTAGAAAGCCTTCTACTAGACGTTACTATGCTTTCAAATGGAAAAGATGTACCATTTGGTGTTCAGAGAAGGGTCTAAACCCTCTTGCAATACCTCTGAATTCTCTACTAGAGTATCTCCTGCATCTATCCCATTCAGGCCTGAAAACAAATTCAGTAAGTCCATTTGAGTGCTATTGCAGCGTCCCTCAAGCCTCTTAATGGACAACCTATTTCCTCTCACCCTCCTATAGCAAGATTCATGAGAGGCCTTCTTTTAACTAAACCTCCCATTAGACCACCTCCAGTGGCATGGGACTTAAACCTGGTTCTTGGCCAGCTTATGAAGCCACCCTTTGAACCTTTAGCCACCACCTCCTTGAAATTTCTTTCTTGGAAAGTTGTTTTTCTCCAGGACCAAGCAGGAAGTCAGTCCTCACATATGGGTGACGTCGGCGCCGATGGAGCCCTCGTGCGGAGCATTTCCCCAGCTTTCAGAGAAAGCCTTTGGGAATTGTAGCGCGCATGCGCGGTTCCCTTCCCTCCCAAGGGTGCCATCTTGCTCAGTCTTCTTTTTTCCGCGGAGCCCGACGGACATAGTTCGTTTTTCCCCGAGGAAAAAGTTGATTTTCCCTATTTTTTCTCTTTTTTCTCCGGTTCGACGCCAGATCCTTTTCCCGCTCGGACTGATACGCCGGTATCGAGTCCTTTCTCTCTTTTTCGTTTTTTGTCCTTTGTGACTAGCATTCGCGCCTTTTTTCTTTTTTCCCTGGCAGCCCGGTCTTTTGACCTCGCAGGGGCCCTTTTTCCCCCGATGGCTACCAGCGGGTTTAAGAAGTGTGATCGGTGTAAGAAACTTATGTCTCTTACCGACACACATGACTGCTGCCTCGGACCCGATCATGACCCGATGATCTGTGGTCCGTGTGGCAAAATGACCTCAAAGGCGTTGAGGAGTCGGCAGCACCAAAAGGATAGGATCTTTTCTGACTTCGCGTCCGGACGGGTCCGGACCTCGTTAGAGGCCTCGACGTCTCGGGACTCCGGCCCCGAGCAGCATCAGGGTTCCTCTGAGCGGGGATCTCCTTCATGGGAACATCGCAGGAGGAAGAAACCCGCGAGGGCGGCGTCGGTGGACGCTCCTGGTTCTTCGAGGGCCAGGTCGCATAGCCCCGATAGCCGTCCCGGGTCTTCGGAGTCGGAGAGACCTGCCAAGCATCCTCGTGTCGAGATGGAGTCTCCTGGACACGTAAGTGCTGTTGTCCTCGTGGACTCTCCTCCAAGGGAGCCGACGTCGGGCCCGACGCCGTCGGGGCCCGAGTCGGGGGCTGCTGGGTCTCCTGAACTCGGACTCAGGTTGACGGGCTTGGAGAGCAGCTTCGCTGTCTTCATGGAACAGCAGCGGGCATTGATCGCCGGTCTCACCGGTGCATCTGCCCCGACCACCGGGACATCGACGTCCAAGTCGACCCCGGAGGCTGAGCCGATCCTCGAGTCCATGCGGGCTGTAGTCGATCCTCGGCCACGGTCTCCCTCGACCTCCCTTTCGGGACCGAGGTCGTCGACGCCGGTACCCTCGGCGTCGGGGTGGATGGCATCGGTGCCCGCCCGACCGGAGCCACTCGATTCCTCCTCCGAGGAGTCGGGCTGGGAGACGGAGGACGAAGAGTCACCCGATACTTTTCGGACTCGGTGTGTCCCATCGGACTCGCCGGAGTCCGAACCTCGGAGACGATCCCCACCGGAAGATACCCGGTTCTCGGACTTCGTGCGGGATATGGCCAAGGCCTTGGCCTTCCCCGAGGAGCTCGAGGCCCTCCAGTATGACTCTCCCCCAAAGGAGGCCTTTACTGTTCCGGTTCCTCCGATGCTGGAGCGGCTGCTCTTCCGCATGTGGGAGACCCCGGCCTCGACGCCGGTGTTAAGCAAGCGGGTCGATTCCATCTATCGAGTCCGCAAGAGCCCCGGGTTCCAAAAGGCACAATTACCGCACCATTCCATGGTTGTGGAATCGGCCATGCGTCGACTGAAAAGTCAGAAGATGCATTCCTCGATGCCTCCCGGCCGGGAGGCCCAGAACCTGGATGCTCTCGGTAAGAAGTGCTTCCAGGGCTCTATGCTTGCTTGCCGTGTCTAGACTTAACAGCTCTTCATGGGCATGTATCTCCGAGACCTGGCAAAGGAGATTGCCGGGTTCTCTGCTGGTCTCTCCGAGGAGCCTTTGCAGTGGTTCCAAGCCTTGTCCACTGGTATTCGAGAGTGCTCGAAGTTTATCTCTCGTGCAGCCTACGATGGCTTCGGGGCTTCGGCCCGAGTAGCCGGGGCCGTCATCGGTGCCCGCCGACAGGCTTGGCTACAGTCATCTGACCTTGAGCCATGGGTGCAGGACAAGTTGGTCGATGTCCCCTGCCGAGGTGAAAACCTCTTTGGCAAGCCCATGGCTGAAAAGGCTGCAGAACTCGAGACCGAGACTCTGACCAGGACTAGGCTGTCCAGAAAAACCTCTGCCCCTTCTCAGAAGAAGAAGGGCTCGGGGAAAAAAGACCTTTTACCCGAGGAAGTCCTCTGCCTATAAACAATACCCTCATTATCAGGCCTCTGCAGCTCCCCAACAGGGTCAGCAGGCCAAGGGGCAGGGTCGTGGGCCCCATAGGCAGAAGGCCCCCAAGCCACCAACATCGGCCCCTGCTCAGCAGGGTGGGGGCTTTTGACTCAGCAAGCATAGCCTCTTCTCCTCATCTGGCTCACATCAGCACAGGAGGCCGGCTGGCCCACTTTGCCCACAGGTGGTCAGCCATCACATCAGATACCTGGGTGCTCCATATAGTCCAAAAGGGCTATCTTCTCCATTTTCACCAGGTACCTCCCTCCTATTTTCCAGGGGAGCCTCCAAGACTCCCTCTGCACAGGGACCTACTCCTTCAGGAGTTGGCAAGTCTGTTAAAGGAACTGGCTGTGGAACCGGTGCCCCACCACCTGAGAGGTCACGGCTTTTATTCCAGGTACTTTCTGGTACCAAAAAGAACAGGATGCCTCAGACCCATCCTAGACTTGCGCAACCTCAACAAGTTCCTGGAGAGGGAAAAGTTCAAGATGCTTACCCTTGAAATCCTGCTGCCCTACTTCCAGCAGGGAGATTGGCTATGCTCCTTAGATCTAAAGTATGCTTATATTCACATCCTTATTCATCCATACCACAGACAATATCTCAGATTTGTTGTGGGGGGAAACCACTATCAGTACAGAGTACTACCCTTTGGCTTGTCCTCCGCTCCCAGGGTGTTCACCAAGTGCCTGGCAGTGGTGGCGGCCTACCTGAGGCTTCAAGGTCTTTTTGTGTTTCCGTACCTGGACGACTGGCTCATAAGGGGCCAATCTTCCCAGGAGGCCAATCAAGCCACCCTTCGCACGGTGGCTCTGCTTCAGCACTTGGGGTTTGTCATAAACTTCGCAAAGTCCACTTTGTTCCCGTCCCAGAACTTAGAATTCATAGGAGCCAGACTAGACACTCTTCAAGCAAAGGCTTTTCTGCCTATGGACAGAGCCCACAGGCTGGTGGATCTGGCCAGGCAGTTTTGCGCAATTCCCTGGTCTCTGCCAGGCAATTCCTGAGACTGCTCGGCCATATGGCTTCCACGGTTCATGTCACCCCCAATTTCCGCCTGCACATGCGGCCTGCTCAGTGGAGCCTTCGCACTCAGTGGCATCAGGCCACGGGGAACCTAGCGGACTCAGTAAAAATATCGGACCTGCTATTCTCCTCTCTGCAATGGTGGCTTCATCTTCCGAATCTGGTACTCGGAATGGGTTTTCAATCCCCTCCGCATTCTCAAGTGCTGACGACAGATGCTTCTCTTCTCGGTTGGGGAGCACATTGCCAAGGGACATGTACTCAGGGTCTCTGGACCCCTTGGGAGGCTGCTCAACAGATAAACTTCCTGGAGCTACAGGCGATACGCCTAGCTCTGAGAGCCTTCTCCCACCTCGCCTCTCACCAGTCTGTACTGGTCCAGACGGACAATCAGGTTGCCATGTTCTACGTGAACAAACAAGGAGGCACAGGCTCCTTCCTTCTATGTCAGGAGGCACAACGGCTGTGCTCTTGGGCTGTCAATCATGGAATCCTTCTCAAAGCTGTCTGCCTCCCAGGTCAAGAAAATTACCTGGCTGACAGACTGAGCAGGATCCTGCAACCACACGAATGGAGGTTGAACCCGTTGGTGGTTCAGCAGGTCTTTCTCAGTTGGGGCCTCCCCACCATGGATCTTTTCGCCAGTCCTCTGAACCGGCAACTCCTGAGATTTTTGCTCCAGACAACCGCATCCTCTCAGAGTAGCAGCGGATGCGTTTCTGATCTCGTGGTCCACAGGCCTACTGTATGCGTTTCCTCCCACGCCACTAGTGTCCAGAACGCTGTTCAAAGACCTCAAGGACGAGGCTTCATTGATCCTGATAGCCCCCAGGTGGCCGAGGCAACCGTGGTTTCCCGCTTCTGCTGCAGCTAGCGGTGGGCACCCCTCTTCCTCTGGGGTTTCAACACGATCTCCTGTCTCAGGATCAGGGGACTCTCTTGCACCCCAACCTCCAGTCCCTTCATCTGATGTCCTGGCTGCTCAAAGGGTAGTCCTGGCCCCCTACTACTGCCTCGAGAGATGTAAGATGTGGTCTTGGCCTCTAGGCGACAATCCACCAGGAAATCCTACGCTCTTAAGTGGCGTAGATTCTCCGCATGGTGTGCTCAGCACAGCAAGAATCCCTTCTCGTGCTTGGTAGCGGTAGTATTGCAATATTTGCTTTACCTCTCCAATCTGGGCCTTAAGTCTAACTCTGTCAGAGTTCACCTTAGTGCTCTCTCAGCGTACCACTCGCCGGTGGACGGTAGGCCTCTTTCCAACCACCCTTTGGTGGCTCATTTTCTCAGAGGCCTTCTTCTGCTTAAGCCTCCCTTACGTCCACCGGCCCCTGAGTGGGATCTGAATGTTGTCTTGCAGCAGATTACTTGTCCGCCTTTTGACCCTATGGCTACCTGCCCTCTCCGTTTTCTCTCCTGGAAAACCTTATTTCTGGTAGCTCTTACCTCTGCTAGGCGAGTAAGTGAACTTCAGGCACTAGTGTCTGATCCTCCTTACACTAGGTTCTACAGGAATAGGGTAGTTCTACGGACTCACCCTAAGTTTCTTCCTAAGGTTGTCTCCCCTTTTCACCTCAGTCAGGAAGTGGTTCTTCCGACCTTTTTTCCCAGGCCGCATGCCAGCCGGGCTGAGATGGTCCTGCATACCCTGGACTGTAGGAGGGCGTTGTCCTTCTACCTTGACTGTACGCAAGAGCACCGGAGGGCTGTTCAGCTCTTTGTTTCTTTTGACCCCAATAAGTTGGGGCTTCCTGTCTCCAAGCGTACTTTATCCATATGGGTCGCTGACTGTATCGCCTGGGCTTATGGGGCAGCCGGCCTCTCATTGGAGGGTCGAGTCACGGCTCCTCGTGTCAGGGCGAAGGCTGCATCAGTGGCTCATCTCCGCTCTGTTCCGTTGGCAGACATCTGACGGGCCGCTACTTGGTCTTCAAGCCAGACTTTTGCGGCCCTTTACTGCCTTGAGAGGGAGTCCCGCAGGGACAGTGCTTTCGGACAGGCAGTACTCCATAATCTCTTTGGGGTTTAGGCAACTCCTACCCTCCGGCCCTGGTGTTGGGCTACCGGTCGGGGGCGTTCTCAGAGAAGATTCCTTTCTTACGTACTGACGAGCTTGAGGGAGCTCATTTTTTCGGCTTGAGGTCTCCGGTAGCCTTAAGCTGGGGAGTCCCATATGTGAGGACTGACTTCCTGCTTGGTCCTGGAGAAAGAGTAGTTACTCACCTGTAACAGGTGTTCTCCAGGAGCAGCAGGAATCAGTCATCACAACCCTCCCTCCTCCCCTTGGAGTTGCAGTCATATGATTTGTTTTTGCTAATTTCTTTGCTGTCTTTTAGCTATGTCATCAGACTGAGCAAGATGGCACCCTTGGGCGGGAAGGGGACCGCGCATGTGCGCTGCAATTCCCAAAGGCTTTCTCTGAAAGCTGGGGAAATGCTCCGCACGAGGGCTCCGTCGGCACCGACGTCACCCATATGTGAGGACTGATTCCTGCTGCTCCTGGAGAACACCTGTTACAGGTGAGTAACTACTCTTTCTCATTGCAGTCACCTCAACACGCCGCATCAGTGAGTTGCAAGCTTTGGTGGCTAATCCACCTTATACAAGGTTCCATCATGATAAGGTAGTCCTCAGGACCAATCCACAATTTATGCCTAAAGTGGTCTTGCCTTTTCATCTGAACCAAGAGGTATATTTATCTGTCTTTTTTCCAGGACCTCATGCATCAAATGCAGAGAGGAATCTTCATACCTTGGATTCTAAGAGAGCTCTCGCTTTTTACTTACAAAGAACACAGCAACATAGAAAGTCTTCTCAACTCTTTGTTGCTTTTGATCCTTCTCATTTAGGACTTCCAGTCTCTAAGAGAACACTGTCCAACTGGATTGCTCAATGTATTTCTTTCGCCTACCAGAGTAGGAACATTTCTCTGGAGGGCCATGTCACAGCTCACAATGTGAGAGCCATGGCAGCTTCAATGGCTCATCTAAACTCTGTGTCCATCGACCAAATCTGTCGAGCGGCCACCTGGGCCTCGGTTCATACCTTCACAGCCCATTACTGTTTGGACAAGGACTCCCGCCGGGATGCCTCGTTTGGTCAGGCTGTCCTCAAACAGCTGTTCCATTCCTAATCAACTCCTACCCACCTACCCTGGTCGTATGCCAGAGATCCATGGGGGGAGGTAGTCCTTTTCAAGGACACACAACTTGGGGTTTCTCCCTGGCATCTGCAGCTAGGGAGTCCCCATATGTGAAGACTCATTCCTGCTTGTTCCTGGAGATAGCACAGTTACTTACCTGTAACAGGTGATCTCTGGGAACAGTAGGAATAAGTCTTCACAACCCACCCACCTCCCCTAGGAGTTGTATCTCTCTATCTATCTTTCCTTTCCTCTCTCTCTCTCTTTGTCTCAGCTTTAAAACTCGAACTGGAGAGAGACGGTTGGGAAAGGCGGGAAGGCAGCGCGCAGGCGCTGTGGGATGCTTCCAAAAGCTTTCTTTCTGGACGCTGGGGAGCGTTTCCGCGCAGGCTCCGTCGGTACCGACGATACTCATATGTGAAGACTTATTCCTGCTGTTCCCAGAGATCACCTGTTACAGGTAAGTAACTGTGCTTTTTCAGAAGTCTGACTCCGCGCCAGAGTCTCCGGTGACACCATGCTCCAGGGACCCCTCTGATACTTTGGTGTCTCATGAAGCCAGAGCCTCTTCAGAGTCCTGCGGCTACGGTTCCTCTGAGCGGAAATCCCCAGAGGTGGAGCAGAAGAAGAAGCAGCCCTCAAAGACCGCCTCAGAAGATGGATCCAAGAAGAAGGAGGAATCGCACCCCAGGACCCACAGTCCCAGGCGTGAGTCTGAGGAGGTGGGGCAGGAGCGACCTTCCAAGCTGCCCTCTAAGGTGTCGTCAGCACCTGCCGACCAGCCTCGAATCTCTGAGGCCATCTTCGAGGACTCCCCCTCGACAGTACTGATGCCGGGCCGGAAGTCCTCAGTGCCCGTGTCGAAGGCTGCGGTGCCAACTGGTATAGAGACCAGAATGCTGCCCTGAAGAGCTGTATATTTGCCCTAGTGGCCATGCAGCGGGCATTCACGTCCGGCTTGTCTGGTTCATTCGCTCCGACGACGGGATCCACTACATCGAGGGCTTCCTTGGACGCTGAGCCAGTCCTCAAGCACCACTGGCCTCGAGAGAGCCCCAGGCACCTGATGAGGCCCTGTCCCATTCCTCGGGACACCAGTCCTCCTTAGCGAGTGCCCGCGGCTTGGACAGCAGATCCTCCGGAGGTCACAGCCCACCCAGAGCGACCCTCAATCAAGGTGATCACGCAGCATCAGACTCATACTCGGACTTCACGTTCGAATGGGCGACTAAGGACGAGGAAGCACCATGACATGCTCGTGTACACATCTCCCCCAATGACTCATCACCATTCCCCACCTGAGGATGTCGCTTTCCTCAATTTCGTGCAGGACATGGCCAAGGCTCTCACTATTGAGGCAGAGGAGGACCTTCGAACCGAGGAATTGGAAATATTCCTGTACGAGACACCCCCAGAAGGAAATACTTACGGTCCCAGTGCCCCCGATCCTCAAGAGTCTCCTCCAAATGTGGGAAAGCCGGCATCGGTACCAATTGTTAGCAGGTGCCTCGACCCCATGTACTGGGTACGCCGAAGCCCTGGGTTCCAAAAGATCCAGCTTCCTCATAACTCCATCGTCATGGAGTTGGCCATGCGCCAGCTTAAAAGCCAAAAAACCTATTTCTTAGTCCCACCCGGCAGGGAGGCCCAAACCCTCGACATCCTCTGCCATAAGGCCTTTCAGGGCTCAATGCTAACATGCCAGATCCCATCCTACCAGCTCTACATTGACATGTACCTGAAGAACTGTCGAAAGAGCTCGGTGGATTCTTGGCAGGCCTCAACAGGGAACCCATACAGAGGTTTAAGACCCTCACCTCAGCGGTAAAAGAATGCTTAAAGTTTTTGTCTTGAGCAGCCTAAGATGGCTTCGAGTCATCAGCCAGGGTGGCTGCCACAGGCATCGGGGCACAACGCCAAGCATGGCTGCAGTCGTCTGACCCAGAACACTGGGTGCAAGACAAACTGATTGATCATCCCTGTATAGGAGAGAACCTATTCGGGAAGGCCATTGCAGATAAGGCTGCAGAGATAGAGACCGAGTTTATGATGATGACCAGGCTCTCAAACAAGACCTCAATGCACCCCTAGAAGAAAGCCCCGTGGAAAAATCCCTTCTTCCTGAGGAAGAAAGGGGGCTTTGGTGGTACACCGCACTTCCAGGCCTTACCGGCTCCTCAGCAGGGCCAGCAACAAAAAGACCAGGAACATGGTCCCATAAAACAAAAGACCCTGAAGCTTCAGGCCCTGATTCCGACCCGGCCTGGAGGGAGCTTTTGACTGCCAGGGTGCGACCTCCCTACCCCTGGTTGGTGCCAAGCCCATTTGCCACAGGTGGACAGCCATCATCACCCACACCTGGGTGTTACAAGTGGTCAAGGAGGGCTACCCCCTCCACTTACGGCAGGCGCCACCCTCGTACTTCCCAGGAGAGCTCACCAGGCCTCTCCTTCACCAGACCCTATTCGTCACCGAGCTAACAGGCCTAATCCAGGACAAGGCAGTGGAGCCAGTCCCGAAACATCTCTGGGGCACAGGCTTCTACTCCAGGTATTTCCTCATCCCCAAAAGGACAGGAGGCCTCAGGCCCATCCTAGACCTGCAAGAGCTCAACAGGTTTCTAGTCAGGGAGATGTTCAAGATGCTCTCCCTTGGCATACTGCTGCCATTCTTAGAGCAGGGAGATTGGCTATGCTTCTTGGACCTAAAGGATGACTACACGCACATCCTGATTCACCTCAGCTACAGAAAATATCTTCACTTCATGGTGGGGGACAGCAATAGCAATACAGTATGCTGCCCTTCAGTCTGGCCTCATCACCAAGAGTCGATGCACTGCTGGGCATACCATAAATGCCTTGCAGCACCTGGGGTTCTTCATAAACTACCCCAAGTCCCACCTCACCCCAGCCCAGTGCCTAGAGTTCATAGGGGGAGAACTAGATACCCTCCAGGCGAAAGTCTTCCTCCCTCAGGAAAGGTTAGAACCCCTCAGACAGCCGCAGAAGTGCACCGATGCTGGATGCTACCTGCACGGCTCCTACTCCGCCTGTTGGGACACATGGTCTCCATGGTCCACGTGACCCCATATATCTGTCTGCACATGAGGGAAGCCCAGTGGTGCCTCCGCTCTCAGTGGACACAAGCCACGGGCAGGCTCAGGGACAGTGACCCGCCAGCTGGCGGACTCCCTCAGATGGTTGCAGAGCCCACATCACTTTCTGGCCAGGATGCCCTTCCAGGCACCCAACCTCAAGAAGGTCCTCACCACAGATGCCTCCCTATTGGGCTGGGGAGGGCACTGTGAGGGACTCCAGACGCAGGGCTGCTGGTCCCAGAAGGAATCCCGGTTGTAAATCAACCTGCTAAGAGCTCCGGATGATATTCCTGGCTCTTTTAGCTTTCCGCCACCAGCTACAGCACCACCCAGTGCTGATCCAGACCAAAAACCAGGTCGCAATGTTCTACCTGAACAAACAAGGGGGCACAGGGTCATATCCCTTCTGCCAGGAGGCAGTAACCCTCTGCGACACACAGGGGGATGCTCTTGAGAGCGGTTTATCTCCCGGGCCAGGACAATGCCCTGGCAGACAAACTGAGCAGAGTCCTCTAGCCACATGTGGGGCACCTGGATCCAACAGTAGCCTCTAGGCTGTTTCGTCTCTGGGGCATCCCCTCGATGGACCTGTTCGCCAGCCCGGACAACACGCAGTTGCCCCGATTCTGTTCCCCCCAGCCGCACCCCTCCCGGGTGGCAGCGGATGCGTTCCTCATCCTGTAGACGGAAGGCCTCGTGTATGTCTTCCCACTGACATCGCTGGTCGTCCAGACCCTGTTCAAAATCCAGCGCAATAGAGCATCACTAATGCTGATAGTTCCATGGTGGCCCAGGAAGCCCTGGTTCCCATTGCTCCTCTCCCTGTTGGCGGCATCTCCTATTCCCCTGGGCCAAGTCCCATGGCTACTCTCACAGGAGCACAGCTCTCTCCTACACCCCAACCTGGAGTCCCTGTCACTCACAGCTTGGCTGCCGAAAAGGTAGCGTTAGCTCCCTTCATCTTCACATGGGACAAGGAGGAGTTTCTTCTGGCCTTGCGTAAGGCCTCCACAAGAAGGGCATATGCCTTCAAGTGGCGCCGTTTCTTGGCGTGGTGTGCAGAGAGACGGGCAAATCAGTTCTCCTGCTCGGTGGAAGTAGTACTCCAGTTTCTGCTCCACCTGTCGCAGGTGGGACTAAAGTCCAATTTGGTCAGAGTACACATGAGCGCCATTGCAGCGCATCACCATCCCATTGAGGAATCATCCCTCTCGGCGCAACCCCTTGTGTCCCGATTCCTGTGCGGCCTCATGCTATCCAAACCCCCCCATACGCCCTCCAGCAGCGGAGTGGGATCTTAACATGGTGCTTTCGCAGCTCACAAAGCCTCTGTTTGAGCCCTTGGCTACCTGCCACCTGCAGTACCTCCCCTGGAAGATCATGTTCCTTGTGGCGCTCACATCAGCTCACAGAGAGTGAGTTCCAGGCTCTGATGGCAGAGACCCCTACACAAAGTTCTACAAGAACAGGATTATGCTCTACATACATCCCAAGTTTCTGCCAAAGGTAGTGTCCCCATTCCACTTCAATCAGGAGGTGGTCTACCCACCTTCTTCCCGAGGCCTCACGCTGGCAAGGCAGAGACCATTTTCCATACTGTGGATTGTAAAAGGGCCCTGTCCTATCTGCAACGGACTCGGGGTCACTGCAAAGCACCTCAGCTTTTCGTATCCTATGACCCCAGCCATCTGGGGTTCCCAGTGACTAAGCAAATTCTATCCGCTTGGGTGGCGGACTGCATTACCCTTGCCTACGAGCAGGCGGGGATTCCACTGGATCAGAAGGTCATGGCACACTGTCAGGGCCATGGATACCTCCGTGGCAAATCTGCGTTTTGTCCCTGTGATGGAAATCTGCCAGGCCACCACCTGGTCTTCAGTCCATACCTTCGTAGCTCACTACTGCCTGGAGGAGGGAGTGCTGATGGGACAGCACCTTCAGCCAAGCTGTACTCTGTAATCTATTCGAGGTGTAGGCAACTCCTGCCCTCTGACCTTTCTGTGTTCAGGCTATCAGAGTACTGATTCTCTGCCAGACACTTGGGTCTTGTGAGAGCCTCTCATGAGGGACTCAACTGCTGCTGATCATGGCTCACCCTTTGCAGGTTGCCGTGCCACTTTTTTTTACAGGCTCTCAGGAGCCTGTAGCTAAGGAGTCCCATATGTGAGGACTGACTTCCTGCTTGTTCCCAGAGAAAGCGTAGTTACTCACCTGTAATAGGTGTTCTCCAGGGACAGCAGGAATCGTTCCTTACAACCCTCCCTCCTCCCCTTGAAGTTGCTTCTATACCATTTTTTAAATTTTTTTTTTTTTTTGAACTTTATAAATTTTTATTCAATTCCTTTGTTATACAAAACACCAATTGTGCATAACAGATATATCTGTACCATTAACAAAACTGGGTGTACATTCTTACCAGCTAACTTCTAATATAGATTCATCCACTGTACAAACATTCTATAATAAACCAACATTGAACCTCTCCTACATTTGTAATGAATACTTCTTTTCTATTCTTTTTGGTTAGTACATAAAGTTTACCCAACAAAAACCCCACCACCTTACCCCATGCAGGACTTCCACGTCCCATTTTGTTGCAGCCAAGATGAGATCCATATCTCTTAACAGCTCGGCTGCTGTCGCTAGCTGAGCCTCGAAAAACCCCGGCCCTTACTCCTCCCCTCGCTTTTAACTTGCTGGCTGTAAATACCCCCCCAACCCTTCCCCCCCTCCCCCTTCCCCTTCCCCCCCCCCCCCCACCCTTCCCCCCACTACCTGATCTTGCTTATATTACCACCGGTATTGACCTACTTACTCCCTCCAATATTACCCAATCTTCGCCTCCCCACCCCTGCTTAACCATCGCCACACATCCTCCCACTGCCTTTCCACCTTATCCCCGTTCCCCTTCTTTAGCCCTGTTAATTTATGCATTTGATACAGTTCTGCCAGGCGCACTGTATATTTTCCTATGGGCGGCATGACCCCCTGTTTCCAATGTTGTGCTATTTCACATCGAGCTGTCATTATACATTGCCACACAATACTCCAATTCCCCTCTGCTACTTCATTCTGCTTTAGTAGGAGACATAACTCCGGTGTCAAGGGAATTCGGGCGCCTAATATACCCTCCAGGATGTCCCCAATTTTTGCCCAATATTGGCATACTACTGGGCGTCAAATACCACCTAGACAACACTTTCCATCCATTCTCCCTCAGGGACGTGGCGATGGACACCCTCGCTATGCCTTGAGCTCCCACTCCTCCACCTCCCACTCAACCTCCAAGTCCTTCTCCCAAGCCTTCATATAACTTAATTTCTCTCTCCCTCTCTCTATCAGTCCTTTATATATTCTGGAAATAACCCCCTTCCTCCCCAGCGAGCCCAGACAGCTGCCCTCAAACCAGCCTGGTTCCTGCAAAATGTCTTGCCATTGCCTTCTCTGCCTAAGGAGTGAACCCAACTGTAGATAGTGGTACCGGTCTGTTTCTTTCAACCGATATAGATCTCGGACGCCCTCAAACTCTCTTATCCCTTGCCCAAAGACTATCTGAGACACGTTTTGCAGCCCCTGCTGTGCCCATCTGGTCAGAACCAGCACATCAGGGCCTATTCCCTCTTCGCAACAGGCCATCAAGGACATCCCACGCGCCCACCGCTTCTCCCCTATCAACTTCCTCCTGTGTAGCTGCCACACCCCCAGAGTATGCCCCACCATTGGATTGTCTCCCTTACTTCCCTTCCCCCCCCCAGACGAGTCTTTCCAGCTCCCCGGGCCGGAATCCCGCTTCCTCCATCATCACCCAGTGCTTATGTTGTTCCCTCAACCACGAGTACACCGCCCGCAACTGTGCCGCCATGTAATATTTCCTGAAATTGGGGACCCCCATGCCCCCCTCTATCCTAGCCACTTGCAATGTTCTAGCTGCCACCCTGGGCCTTTTATTCCCCCATATAAACCCCCCGACTTGCTTTTGCAGCCTAGCTAGCGTCTTAGTGGGTATCGCCACTGGCAGCACTTGAAAAAGAAAAAGGAACTGGGGGAGCAACATCATTTTCACCACTGCCACTTTCCCCAGCCATGATATGATCCCCCTGTTCCAGGCTCCCAATTGTGCCTCTACTTGCCGAAATACCTTCAGGTAGTTCAGCTCAAAGAGATCCTTCAGATCCCGCCCTAGAGAAACGCCAAGATACCGAATAGATCTCGTCGCCCACCTAAATTTAAATTTTTGACGTAAGCTCGCTTGCTGCTCTTCCCCTACCGACAAATTCAAGATTTCCGACTTATTCCAATTGATCGTAAAGCCCGCCAGTTCCCCATATTCCTGCACCTCCCTCATGATCTCTGGCACCGTTTCCTGCGGCCTAGTGGCCATAAGCAGGATATCATCAGCAAACATTGCCAATTTGTATTCCCTCTGCCCTACGGTCACCCCCCTAATGTCTGCGCTCTTCCTTATTCTCCCCGCTAACGGTTCCAGCGATAAGGCGAACAATAATGGTGAGAGTGGACACCCCTGTCGCGTCCCCCTCCCCAGCGGGAAGAATCCTGAATATCCTCCATTTATACGCACACAGGCCGTAGGTCTCTCATATAATGCCCTAATCCAGCCTACAAACCCATTCCCAAACCCCATGTGTTCCAATACGGAGAATAGAAATCTCCACGACACTTGATCGAAGGCTTTTTCTGCATCCAACGATACAAGCAGTGCTGGCTCTGGATTGCGTTTCACCGACCAAATTACATTTAACGCTTTCCTAATGTTGTCCGCCACCTGCCTCCCAGGTATAAACCCCGCCTGATCCTCATGCACCAACTTCCCCAACAGTTTATTAAGTCGCCCTGCTAACACTTTAGCTAGTAGTTTTGCATCAGTATTGATTAAAGAGATCGGCCGATACGACGCACACTCCAGCGGGTCCTTGCCCATTTTAGGAATCAGCGTTATGCCAGCACATCCCATCGTTTCTGCCAATTGCTCCCCCGCCCTAGGGATATTAAATATATATGTCAGGGGCCCCACCAGCTCTCCCGTGAATTTTTTATAAAAGCTGGCTGTCAGCCCATCTAAGCCGGGGGCTTTCCCTGTTTTGAGACCCCTAATTGCCCCCGCCACCTCTGACGCTTGTATTTCCCCTTCTAGCGCCTCTCTTTCCCCCTCATCCAAATGGGGGAGTCCGGCTGTCGCCAAATAATCCCTCATCTCGTCTTCTGGCCTATCCGATTTAGCCTCATATAAGCCCTTATAGTACTCCACAAAGGCTTCCCGGATTTTCTGCTCTTCTCTAGTAACCCCCCCCCCCTCCCCTTAATCTGCACAATCCACGACATAGTCCGCTTCTGCTTCAGTCTCCTCGCCATATACTTTCCTGCTCTATTCCCTCCCTCAAAGAACTCCTGGCGTAGTAATTGTAACCGATAATGAATTTTATCTGCTTCGAGCGCATTTAGCTTAGCCCTAGTCTCTAAGACCTCCCTTCTCAGTTTCCTGTCGGCACAGCGCGCATCTGCCTCTTCGAGCTGCACCAGTTTCTGCCGTAATTTGAGCTCCTTCTCCTCCCCTTCCCTCTTTATTCTCGCCCCCCATTTGACTAGTGTGCCTCGCACCACCGCCTTGAAAGCATCCCACACCACGCCTTGTCGAACGTCTCCCGTAGCGTTATGCGTGAAATATTCTGGTATCAATCTTTGTATATCTTGCACCACCCTAGCATCACTCAAAAGGGCCTCATTCAATTTCCAGAAGCGGGTTCCCCTATCTTCTCCCCGCCCCCTCAATGTCACCCTCACTGGTGCATGGTCTGACCATGTAATCGGCTCCATCTCTCCTTCGATAATCCTACCCGCGATCTCCTTCCCTACCCAGATAGCGTCTATCCTTGAGTACGTACCGTGCACTGCTGAAAAGAAGGAGTATTGACGCCGGCTAGGATTGAGCAATCGCCAAGCATCAATCAAATCATTAGCCCTTATGAATTGCTGGTACCTACTCCTATCTGCCCGCCTCCCCTCCCCCTTCCCCGTTGAGTCTCTCCCCACCTCCCAAGTCATATTGAAGTCTCCACCACATATCCGCGCTCCCTCTCCTAATGCATTCATTTTCTCATCCACTTCCTCCCAGAAATCCTTCTGTGCCCCAGTGGGTGCATACACATTAATCACACAAAACCATTCATCCCCTATCTTCATTCGCACCAATAGGTATCGACCTCCTCTATCCCGAATTACTGTGTGCATCTCCGCTTTGAGTGTCCCACTGACCAGCAACGCTACCCCCCTTTCTTCCGCTCTCGCAGATTAGAAGCAAACACTAACTCAGTGTATCCTTTGGGCTTCACTAATGATTCGTGTCTGCGTAATAAATGAGTTTCTTGCAATAGGACCACTGAGGCTTTTTGCCTAATTATTTCCCTGTACAATTTCTGCCTTTTGAAGGGTGAATTTAAGCCTTTCACATTTAGGGTGATAATTTTCAGGTCACCTGTGTCCTACCCTCCCCCTGGTCCGCCCCCTTAGCCCAACCTGCCCCCTCCCCCCCCATCCTCCCCCCTCCCTCCCCCCACTCTAACCCTCCCCCCGTCCTCCCCAACCCCCACCCCTGACCTGCCTCCCTTAGGGGAGTCTCGACTTCCTTACTCGTGACTATCTATCGAGCCTAAGCCTGCCCTCTCCCTTCCTCCCACCTCCCCCTTCTCACCCCTCTCTTCCCCCCTTTCGTCCCTACCTCCTACTTCGCATGAATGGAGATTGAATCCATTGGTGGTTCAGCAGATCTTTCTCAGGTGGGGCCTCCTCACCATGGATCTTTTCGCCAGCCCTCTGAACCGGCAACTCCCGAGATTCTGTTCCAGACAACCGCATCCTCTCAGGGTAGCAGCGGATGACTTTCTGATTCCGTGGTCCCAAGGCCTACTATATGTATTTCCTCCCACTGTTCAAGGTCCTCAAGGACAGGGCCTCAATGATTCTGATAGCCCCCAGGTGGCCGAGGCAGCCGTGGTTCCCACTCCTGTTGCAACTGTTGGTGGACACTCCCCTACCTCTGGGGATTCAACATGATCTCCTGTCTCAGGACCAGGGGTCTCTCTTGCACTCCAACCTCCAGTCCCTTCATCTGATGGCCTGGCTGCTGAAAGGGTAGTCCTGGCTCCCCTACTCCTGCCTAGAGAGGTGGAAGACGTAGTCTTAGCCTCTAGGCGGCAGTCCACCAGGAAATCCTACGCTCTTAAGTGGCGTAGATTCTCCACATGTTGTACTCAGCACAGCGAGAATCCCTTCTCGTGCTTGGTAGCGGTAGTATTGCAATATTTGCTTTACCTCTCCAATCTAGGCCTTAAGTCCAACTCTGTCAGGGTTCACCTCAGTGCTCTCTCAGCGCACCACTCGCCAGTGGACGGAAGGCCTCTTTCCAACCACCCTTTGGTGGCTCGTTTTCTCAGAGGCCTCCTCCTGCTTAAGCCTCCTTGGCGTCCACCAGCCCCTGAGTGGGATCTGAATGTGGTCTTACAACAGCTTACTTGTCCGCCATTTGAACCTATGGCTACCTGCCCTCTCCATTTTCTCTCCTGGAAAACCTTGTTTCTGATAGCTCTTACCTCTGCTAGGCGAGTGAGTGAACTTCAGGCACTAGTGTCTGATCACCCTTACACTAGGTTCTACAGGAATAGGGTAGTCTTACGGACTCACCCGAAGTTTCTTCCTAAGGTTGTCTCCCCTTTTCACCTCAATCAGGAGGTGGTTCTTCCGACCTTCTTTCCCAGGCCGCATGCCAACCGGGCTGAGATGGTCCTGCATACCCTGGACTGTAGGAGGGCGTTATCCTTCTACCTCGACCGTACGCGGGAGCACCGGAGGGCTGTTCAGCTCTTCGTTTCTTTTGACCCCAATAAGTTGGGGCTACCTGTCTCCAAGCGTACTTTGTCCATGTGGGTCGCTGACTGTATCGCCTGGGCTTATGGGGTAGCCGGCCTCTCATTGGAGGGTCGAGTCATGGCTCATCGTGTCAGGGCGAAGGCTGCGTCAGTGGCTCATCTCCGCTCTGTTCCATTGGCAGACATCTGCCGGGCCGCTACTTGGTCTTCAAGCCAGAATTTTGCCCCCCATTACTGCCTTGAGAGGGAGTCCCGCAGGGACAGTGCTTTCGGACAGGCAGTACTCCATAATCTCTTTGGGGTTTAGGCAACTCCTACCCTCCGGCCCTGGTGTTGGGCTACCGGTCGGGGGCGTTCTCAGAGAAGATTCCTTCCTTACGTACTGACGAGCTAGAGGGAGCTCATTTTTACGCTTGAGGTCTCCGGTAGCCTTAAGCTGGGGAGTCCCATATGTGAGGACTGACTTCCTGCTTGGTCCTGGAGAAAGAGTAGTTACACACCTGTAACAGGTGTACTCCAGGAGCAGCAGGAATCAGTCCTCACAACCCTCCCTCCTCCCCTTGGAGTTGCAGTCATATGATTTATTTTGCTAATTTTTTTGCTGTCTTTTAGCTATGTCATCAGACTGAGCAAGATGGCACCCTTGGGCGGGAAGGGGACCGCGCATGCGCGCTGCAATTCCCAAAGGCTTTCTTTGAAAGCTGGGGAAATGCTCCGCACGAGGGCTCCGTCGGCGCCGACGTCGACGTCACCCATATGTGAGGACTGATTCCTGCTGCTCCTTGGGAACACCTGTTACAGGTGAGTAACTACTCTTGCCGTGTTCTGGGGTACCGGTGGCTCCCACTGGTACCGACATCCAGACATTGGTGGTGTCGATGGATCAAAAGATCCTGACCATGCAGCTCACCCTAGCGGCATTCATACAGGCTGCGATGCTTCCGGTACCGCAACAATCCCCATTGTCGGTACCGGCTCCGGCACCGGCATCACTCCCGGTGCCGGTACCGATAGCATCGACATCGGCTTCGGTGTCGGCTGCAACGGTACCCTGTCCTATGATGCCCATCGGTACCGAACCGGTACCGGTTACTCCCGATACCGATCCTACTCGGTACGGTTATCGGGCTTTACAGGAGCATCCAGACAGGCGATACTTCGATTCCTCTGAAGACTCTGATGAGTCTGAGGGTTCTGTCGAGGCATCCATACTTCTTCTTCAGGAGTCTTCTTCTCTTAAACGAAGAATGTCTCCTCCAGAAGACTTGTCTTTTCAAGACTTCATCAGGAAAGTGGCCAGGGGCCTCTCCATCACAGTGGCCCCTGAGTCAGAACCCAGAGCCAAGGAACTGGATATTTTACAATATCCTAAAACTCCTAAGGAGGCAGCTACATTGCCTGTCCATGAGATTCTGTATGATCTCATGTTGAGGATGTGGGAGACACTTCTTACCACCTCTCCTCATTCTCGCAGGTTAGACACTATGTATCGTGTCCCTCCTTGTCCTGGCTTCCACAAGACTCAGCTCCCTCACCACTCTATTGTGGTAGAATCTGCCATGAGAAAGATAAAGAGTGCAAAGAGACACTCATCTAATCCTCCAGGACGTGAATGCAGGACCCTAGATGCTTTTGGCCGAAGGGTTTTCCAAGCTTCTACGCTAGCTGCCAGGATCAACTCCTATAGTCTCTATGTAGGGATGTTTCTAAAAGAAGTCACAGATCATCTGCAGACTTTAACCCCTTTTATTTCAGAGGATAAAAGGCAGGAGTTTCTCACTTGGCTCAAACATGCCCAAGATGCCTCCAAATTTTCCAACCGTGCAGCCTTTGACTCTTTTGAGTGTGTAAGCAGAGCTTCAGCTATTGCCATAGTGGCACGCAGAATTGCTTGGCTACAAGCTTCTGATTTGGAGCTCTGGGTACAAGATGAATTAGGGAATATCCCTTGTACAGGTGAAAACCTTTTTGGTAAGGATTGGCAAGCAAAGGCCAATCAGATGGATGCTGAAAACTCTGCTTTGGATCGACTTTCAAAGTCTACCTCTGCTCCTGTTAAGAAAAGATTGTTCAAAAAGACATCTTTTTCTAAAAAGGGAAGATACTATCCTGCTTATAGTCAGCAGGCATCTTCTGCAGGTCGTTTTGCTGCAAAGCGTCAGCAACCACCTAAACAGGCCAAATCAAAGGCTTCTAGGCCTGCCATGACCCAGCAGCCTCAGCCTCCTCAGGGCCTTTGACTTGCAGCTAGAGAACTTAGCCCTTCTGGCTCTGGAAGATCCAGAGCCCCTTACCATTCCAGGAAGGTTGACTTATTTTGCTCCCAGATAGGAACAAATCACAGCTGAGCAATGGACACTCTCTATCATAAGGGAAGGGTACAAGCTTCATTTCTTAAGCCTTCCCCCTCACACCATAGTGAAACAGTTCAATTCTCCAACATCTCTCCTCGACCTTCTGGGTCAGGAGATTGCCACCCTTCTTGCCCAAGGGGCAATAGAAGAAGTACCTCTTCTTCAGCAAGGCACAGGGTTCTACTCCCCTTATTTTCTTATTCCAAAGAAAACAGGGGGCTACAGACCCATCTTAGATCTCAGAGAATTGAACAAATTTCTATTCAAGGAGAAATTCAAGATGATTTCTCTTGGTGCTCTGCTTCCATACCTTAAGAGTCAGGACTGGCTTTGTTCTCTAGATCTCAAGGATGCGTACACCTATGTCCTCATCCATCCAACACACAGAAGGTTCCTTCGGTACCTTTTTGGAGAAAAGCACTACCAGTACAGGGTGCTTCCTTTCGGTCTGGCCTCCGCACCAAGAGTGTTCACGAAATGCATGGCAGTAGTAGCTGCATTTCTACACACCCTGGGAATATTCGTTTTCCCATATCTGGACGACGGGCTCATTCGAGCTCCCTCTCAGTCAGAGGCCAAGACTTTTCTAACCTGCACAATGCGTGTCCTTCAGTATTTGGGACTGGTAATAAACATCCCAAAATCCCATCCCACCCCTACTCAATCTCTGGAGTTTATAGGGGCTGTCCTGGATACTACAACTGCAAGGGCCTATCTTCCTCAGGCTCGTTGCCTACGCTTGGTGCAGTTAGCCTCCCAAATACAGTTAAAGTCCCATTTAACTGCCCGGGAAATGTTACAACTCTTAGGCCACATGGCATCCACCGTGCATGTGGTTCCATATGCTCGCCTTCACATGAGGGCAGCTCAATGGACTTTGTCCACCCAATGGACTCAGGCATCAGGTTGCCTGTCAGACAAAATAGCAAACTCCAGTCACCTTTTTTGGTCTCTCCAGTGGTGGAAGTCCTTTCAAAACCTGTTGTTGGGTCCCCTTTTCAGCAGTCACTTCCCCAAGCAACCCTTACAACAGATGCCTCTCCAATGGGTTGGGAAGCTCATCTGCAAGATCTCTCCACCCAGGGCATCTGGTCCCCACAGGAGACTTCTCTACACATCAATCTCTTGGAACTCAGAGCAATTTTCTTAGCTCTGAGTGTTCCACTCCCTGCTCAGCTACAGGACAGTCCTCATCCACACGGACAACCAAGTAGCCATGTTCTATGTGAACAAGCAGGGAGGGACTGGCTCTCTGTCGCTTTGCAACAAAGCTTTGCGACTGTGGGCTTTCGCCAGAGAGCATCAGATTCATCTTATGGCAGTATATCTTCCAGGCGTTCAAAACTCTTGGGCAGACAGACTCAGTCGAGTTCTGCTTCCACACGAGTGGTCCCTCCACATGGACCAGGTAGCCAGGATTTTTCGAATTTGGGGAACCCCGGACATAGACCTCTTTGCAAGTCCGTGGAATGCCAAACTTCCCCGGTTCTGTTCCAGAATTCCGTGTCAGGGAGTTCAGGCCAAGGATGCCTTCCTTCTTCACTGGACCAAGACTTCCTTTATGCCTTTCCACCCATTCCCCTAATTCCCAAAACAATTTTCAAGCTTCAGAGAGACCGAGGTTCCATGATCCTCATAGCACCACATTGGCCACGCCAAGTGTGGTACCCTCTACTTCTGCATCTCTCTCAAGCTCCCTCCCTGGAATTGGGCTCTGCACCAGATCTTCTATCCCAGGAAGACGGAACGTTGTGGCACCCAAACCCCCACTCTCTCCATCTCAGGGCCTGGTTGCTGAAGGCCTAGACCTTCAAGTTTTTCATCTCTCTCAGCAAGTCAGAGATATTCTTCATGCTTCTAGAAAGCCTTCCACTAGGCGTTCTTATGCTTTCAAATGGAAAAGATTTACCATTTGGTGTTCAGAGAAGGGTCTTAACCCTCTTGCAATACCTCTGAATTCTTTACTAGAGTATCTTCTGCATCTATCCCATGCAGGCCTTAAAACGAATTCAGTAAGAGTCCATTTGAGTGCTATTGCAGCGTCCCTCAAGCCTCTCAATGGACAGCCTATTTCCTCTCATCCTCTTATAGCAAGATTCATGAGAGGCCTTCTTTAACTAAACCTCCCATTCGACCACCTCCAGTGGCATGGGACTTAAATCTGGTTCTTGGCCAGCTTATGAAGCCACCCTTTGAACCTTTAGCCACCACCTCCTTGAAATTTCTTTCTTGGAAAGTTGTTTTTCTCATTGCAGTCACCAGAGCACATCGCATCAGTGAGTTGCAAGACTTGGTGGCTAATCCTCCTTATACAAGGTTCCATCATGATAAGGTAGTCCTCAGGACCAATCCACACTTTATGCCCAAAGTGGTCTCGCCTTTTCATCTGAATCAAGAGGTATACTTACCTGTCTTTTTTCCAGGACCTCATGCATCAAGTGCAGAGAGGAATCTTCATACTTTGGATTGTAAAAGAGCTCTCGCCTTTTACTTACAAAGAGCACAGCAACATAGAAAGTCTTCTCAACTCTTTGTTGCTTTTGATCCTTCCCATTTAGGACTTCCAGTTTCTAAGAGAACACTGTCCAACTGGATTGCTCAGTGTATTTCTTTCGCCTACCAGAGTAGGAACCTTTCTCTGGAAGGCCATGTCACAGCTCACAATGTGAGGACCATGGCAGCCTCAATGGCTCATCTAAACTCTGTGTCCATCGACCAAATCTGTCGAGCGGCCACCTGGGCCTTGGTTCATACTTTCACAGCCCATTACTGTTTCGACAAGGACTCCCGCCGGGATGCCTCGTTTGGTCAGGCTGTTCTCAAACACCTGTTCCATTCCTAATCAACTCCTACCCACCTACCCTGGTTGGATGCCAGAGATCCATGGGGGGAGGTGGAGACCTTTTCAAGGACACACAACTCTGGTGTCTCTTCCTGGCATCTGCAGCTAGGGAGTCCCCATATGTGAAGACTCATTCCTGCTTGTTCCTGGAGATAGCACATTTACTTACCTGTAACAGGTGATCTCTGGGAACAGCAGGAATAAGTCTTCACAACCCACCCACCTCCCCTAGGAGTTGATTCTCTCTATCTATCTTTCCTTCCCTCTCTCTCTTTGTCTCAAGCTTTAAAACTCGAACTGGAGAGAGGCGGTTGGGAAAGGCGGGAAGGCAGCACGCAGGCGCTGTGGGATGCTCCCAAAAGCTTTCATATTGGACGCTGGGGAGCGTTCCTGCGCAGGCTCCATAGGTAGCGACGATACCCATATGTGAAGACTTATTCCTGCAGTTCCCAGAGATCACCTGTTACAGGTAAGTAACTGTGCTTTCTCCAGGGACAGCAGGAATCAGTTTTCACTACCCTCCTACCTTCCCTGAGGAGTTGCAATGTTTTTGTCCTTCCCTTGCCATTCTGCTTAATAGGGCTCTAGCTCTGGGGCCTGACTGAGCAAGATGGCACCTTTGGGCGGGAAGAGGACCACACATGCATGGCAGCAATCTCAAAGGCTTTCTTTGAAAGCTGGTGAATTGTTCCGCGCAGGCTCCGTCTCCCATAAGTGAGGACAGATTCCTGCTGTCCCTGGAGAAAACCTGTTACAGGTGAGTAAATATGTTATCTATTAAATATTTGCTTCATATTGCTCAAAAATGCAAGCATTGTACTTACCTGGCCACTGCTCTCCCATGAAACCATTAATCATTGTATCTGGCTAAACTACCTGGCATCACGCCACACTGCACCTGACCTGGCCACAGATTTCATCAGTCTGCATCAGGGATTTGGTGTCCACTTGGAAAACAAGAACAGATAGCTTCAAAAGTTGTGCAATCATGCCATATCAAAAGCAGCTATTCTTCGAATGCATCGTCACTTTTTCACTCAGTCTCTCCAAAACGTGGGAGAACGCAGTGATGACATAGGTTGCAGCAAGTTTATTGTTCGAAAGACTGTTGAATCCAAATGTGGGACGAGTGAACTGCAAAACTAAATAATGGTATTCCACTCGATGGCACCCCTCCCCCCCCCCCCACACACACATTTTTACAATACATAATTTAAAAATCCAAAACTGTTCTTTATAAGACAGATTCACCCTCTGATTGCCCCCTCTTTTTGACTCTGGCACATAATCAATAAGTTTCCATCTGAGGTCCATAAAAGTATGCCCCTTTTCTAAACAGTGTGGCACCAACAGTGCATCTCAGTCTTGGTACTGAGTCGACCTTTTTGTTCCGACAGTCTTGTTTTCATCATCCTAGTGGTCTTGCCTACATATGACAATAAAGCCTGCAGCAATTCCTTCAGGTTACACAGCATAAATAACAAATCATCTGCTTACAGAGAGATCTTATATACAGTTGCCAATTTTCAGTCCCTCTATGAATGGGTCCCCCGAATCCTCTGCGCAAAGGGCTACAGCTTTCACTGTCAGGGCTTTGAAGGTAATACTTTGGATAGGCTCAAATGGTGAATCAGCAAGCTTCAACACAAAATTCAGATTCCACTGCGGAACGACTACATGAGAAGGAGGCAGAATGTTCTTGACACCCCTTAAGAAACCACATCCGGATCCAACCTCTAAAACACGTCAAAGCAGCCACTTATACCTTAAAGGACTTCAAGGCCATTCCTTTGCCCAGATCCGCCTGTAAAAAAGTCCAAAATGATGCAACTAAAGGACAAAGCTCCCGTTGTTCACACCATTACTCAAAAATTCTCTATACACACACGTAAGCAAGAGAAGTAGACCTCTTCCTTGCTTGTAGCAACATAGCAATGATTTGAGAGGAGTAGCCCCTTTTTCTCAATCATGCACTTTTAAGAGCCAAGTCATAAGTGAGAACTGCCCCATGTCTGGCATTCAAATTGACCCCTGAAACAAAAGATCTTCTGCCACCAGCAGAGGCAACAGATCCTCCACTGCCAGATAGACTAGATCTGCATATCACAGCCTTCATGGGTAATCCGGAGCCACCATGACTACCGGCCCCAATTGCAGCTATCTTCTGGACCATCTAGCTGATCAGAGGCCACAGGGGAAAAATGTACAGAAGATCTTGTCAGGGCCATCAATACATCCAGACCTTCCACAATTATCTACTAGTAGCTGAAGACCCTGCTGACTTTGGCATTCAGTGTAGATACCACGAGATTCATAATGGGCACCCCCCCTCCCCCAGTACTTCGTCACTAGTTGAAATGACAACTCTGCGAAAGACCCACACTCCTGAATCCAGGATATTTCAGCTTATATAATTAGCCTGAATGTTCTCTTTCTGCCACATGCACAGCTGACAGAACTCTACCTGAATAAATGGGGGCACATGTTCTCACTGCCTCCACTCCTATGCGATCAGTCAGGGAATGCTCCTCAAGGCGGTATACTTTCTGATTTTGGAAGATTTTGAAGTTATGGATCGAGTTACCTGGTTGGTGTCTCTGGACGTAACAGCCCTGTACACTTCTATACCGCAAGATGAAGCTATTCAAGTGTTAACATCAGTTTGGGAAGCGCGTCCGAGTCCACATCGTGTTCCAACTGAGTTTTTGACTCAATTAGCTAAGTTAGCTTTGAAGAAGAATTATTTTGTATATAAGCAAGAATATTTTCTTCAAATCTCTGGCACTGCGATTGGTGCTACGTTCGCCCCTTCGCTGGCAAACTTGTACATGCATGCATTTGAACAGCAATGGATTTACCCTTCTAATTTTGCTTCATCTATTTTATGTTGGTATAGATACATTGATGACATCTTTTTATTGTGGAGTGGTACGCGTGTTGCATTGGAAGAATTTTTCAGCTATTTGAATCAATGTAATTCATCTATTAAGTTTGAGATTAATATTCAAAGAAATACCATTCAATTTTTGGATGTTGCGGTTACTAGAGGTCCTGAGAAGTTCTTTACCACTGTCTATACCAAAGTAACTGATAGAAATACATTACTGCATTATGCAAGCTTTCACCCACCTCATCTTAAAGAAAGTCTTCCCTATTCTCAATTATTACGATGCCGTCGCATCTGTTCTACTCAACAAGAATTTGAGGTACAGGCTGCTTCCATGCTGACTAAATTTAAAGAGAGAGGTTATCCTCCATCAGTACTGAAAAAGGCTTATAAAAGAGCCAAATTTAATCATCGGGAGTGGCTCTTATGTCCGAACACATCAGGTACCGTCCCTGATGCTGCCTCTACGATATCATCTAGTGTTTCTTCAGCAGCAACATCTATAGTGACTTGTGTTCTTCCTTATTCAGGATTATCAAATTGTATTGTTTCAGCTCTGCATAAGCGTTGGAAATTAATTTTGACTCATCCTATACTAGCTGGAAGTTCACTTAGAGTGGCCTACCAGCGAGGTAAGAATCTGCGAGATCGGCTCTGTTCAGCAGTCCCACGATCTCCTCTTCTAGCACAAGAATTTTCCCATAGGAGTTGTGGTCGGTGTTCCTTCTGTAAATATATGACCTCAGCGGTTCATCTCGCACCTGCTTTGATGTTCCGGCGTCTTTGTCAAGATACCAATTGCAACACTTCATTTGTTATATATGCCTTGTGGTGCCCATGTTTGAAAACCTATGTGGGGAAAACGACTCGCCCTCTACGTACTAGATTGTCTGAACATAAATATTGTTTGACTAAGGCTCATTTAGAGACCCCTTTGGTGCAGCATTGGATTAGTGCTTCTCATACTTTTGAAGATGTTCGCTGTACCGTTTTGGAAGTTGTGCCTTTTAACATCCGTCGAGGTGATAGGGGACTTCAACTACTTCAGAAAGAACAGAAGTGGATTTATTCCTTACATACATTGGATCCGGAAGGGTTAAATGATAAGATCGAGTGGGCTTTATTTTTTTGAAACAGCTATTTTTTAAAAATGATCAATGGTGAAATTTCCCCTTTTTTGACTGGTGCAGCTCCTGTCTACCCTTCCCTTGGCAATATTCATTTATGTCAGTGATAGTTTATGTTTTTTGTTTAATAAAGTTGTTGAAAGCTGAGAGTTTGTAGATATAAGCGGACTGATTGGCGCGTGTTCCCTCAGACCGCTGACATCAGACGCCGATGAGCTGTAGCTCGCAGAGACGCTATATGTGTCTAAAAATGAAAGATTAGTTAATGGTGAATTCCGTTTAACTTTAGTTCCTGACGAAGCCTGTAGCAAAACGGAAGCTTTCGTCGAACAAACAGTGTGCAGTGGCGGCGAGTGGTCTTTGGGACAGTCAGCTGTATTTTCAGTGCCGTGAAAAGACGTCTGCGTTTTGCTCCTTAGCAGATAAGTAATTGATTGCTTTCTGCATATTGAGATCTGTCGTTTACCAATCTAAATTTGTGCTTGATTTTCTTTTCCAGCGTTCATGTGGATACTGAAATCATTATTAAGCCTAGTGCTTTTAAAGATGTTAGAAGCCTTTTATTGATTTTCTGCTCTGGAGTGGACACAGAATAATATTGGACACTTTTATAGTTGAGAGGTTTGTGTTTATGTTGTATGGATGGTTGTATATTTAGTCATGTGGTTGTGATTAATGAATGGTGAATGATTTTGTGAATCCTTATATGTAGTTAGGGAGTAGGATAAGTTTAGTAATTTATTACGTGGAAAAGGCTCCTGTTGATGTAATACTTTAAAGGTGTGAAGGTTAAGGACCTATGATGTAAGTGTCCACCATTTCCCTATGGTGATGTAATTCGCCAGATGGAGGGTGTCTAAATCCTGAGGTCTGGGTGTAACCTAATGATATTGTTGATTATTTTGTAAAATTGGAAGAATTTATTGAAAGTTGATTTGTATTTAGGTGAGTTTCTGAGAGGTAGGTTTTTGGTTTTGGATAATAGTTATTCCTCTCAGACGGTTTGTGGTTGTTGGTATACTTTCTGAGCCAGGAGAATGCCCTAGCGAACAGACTTAGCAGGGTCCTCCCGCTGCACGAGTGGCGCCTAGATCTCGAGGTGGCGCAGCAGCTGTTTCAACTATGGGGAACCTCATGTCTGGACCTCTTTGCCAGCCCGGCCAATGCTTAGCTGCCCTGCTTCTGTTGTCCACATCCACACCTGTCCTGGGTAACAGCGGATGCCTTCCTCATCTCGTGGTCGGAGGACCTGCTTTATGCCTTTCCTCCCACATCGCTAATCGGACAGACCCTCTTCAAGGTCCAGCAAGACAGGGCTTCCATGATTCTGGTGGCCCCACGGTGGCCCAGACAGCCTTGGTTTCCTTTGTGGTAGTGCTCACCTCTGTCTGCAGGGTTAGCGAACTTCAGGCCTTGGTGGCCAAGCCACCTTACATCAGGTTCTACAAGAACAGGTTCGTGCTTCACACCCACCCTAAATTCCTTCCAAAGGTAATGTCTGCTTTCCACCTCAGCCAGGTACCACCTTCTTTCCACAGCTCCATGCCAATAAGGCATTGACCCTTCATACTCTGGACTGCAAAATGGCCCTATCTTTCTTCCTGCAGTGTACTCGGGGCCACCGCAAAGCCTCACAGCTTTTTGTTTCCTACGACGTCAGTCATATGGGGGAGGCTGTCACCAAGCCGACTCCAGCCATCTGGGTGGCGGATTGTATCGCCTTTGCTCACAGACAGGCTGAGCTATCTTTGGAGTGCTGAGTCACGGCGCACAATGTCCAGGCTATGGCAACTCAGTCGCAAGTCTGCGCTCTGTCCCTATGGTGAACATCTGCTGAGCCACCACCTGTCCTCTGTTAACACTTTTGCAGCTCACTACTGACTGGAGAGGGAGTCCCGACGGGACAGTGCCTTCAGCCAGTCCGTACTCCATAATCTTTCTGGGGTTTAGGCAAGTCCTGCCTTCCAATCCTTCTTGTTCAGGCTGCCGGAGCCATGGTTCTCCCTGGACACTGGGGTCCTCAGAGTCTGTCCTCATATTTGCTTGCGGCTGCTCTTGGATGAGCCATTTTCTTCTACAGGTTCCCAGTAGCCTGTAACTAGGAAGTCCCATATGTGAGGACTGACTTCCTGCTTGTTCCTGGAGAAAGCATAGTTACTCACCTGTAACAGGTGTTCTCCAGGGATAGCAGGAATCAGTCCTGACAACCCTCCCTCCTCCCTTTGGAGTTGCTGTATAGTTTTTGCCATCTTCTTTTGTCAGCTCTAGATATGTCATCTGACTGAATAAGATGACACCCTTGGGAGGGAAGGGGATCATGCATGCATGGTGGCATCTCCCAAAGGCTTTCTTTGAAAGCTGGGGAGATGCTTCCATGTGGGCTTCATCAGCGTCGACGTCACTCATATGTGAAGACTGATTCCCGCTGTCCCTGGAGAACACCTGTTACAGGTGAGTAACTACGCTATTTGGGGACATCCATATTTGTGAAATGACCTACACCTATGCTCGTTCCAGGCCAGGCTCTCTGCAGGGGCCTGTTGCCAGAGTCGGTTACTGAGAAGTTCATCGTCAGAGTGGAAATAGTGATTTCAGAAGGTACGTAGGATAAAGTGTCTCCCTTAACTGCTACTGCTCTACCAGATTTTTTGAACGTTGTGTTCTGGATGTCCCAGATTCTTCCTAGATGTCCCTTCTAAAATCCTACTTTAAATGATTTTTTTGCTTTGGTCTTTACTGAGGACGATGTAAGATAGCATGCCAGAACTGCTATTTATAGGTGACAGTTCCGAGGAACTGAAACTAATCTCAATGAATCTGGAAGGTTTACTAGGACAAGTTGACAGAGTAGAACAGAGTGGGATAACAATTTGTAGTTCATCAACATATGAGAAAATCAAATTTAGATTGTGATGTACTTGCTCAAGTAAAACAAGAGAAGGAGGAAAGCCTTACAGAACTGTTCACGTCCTTGGCAGAGTTTCAGAGATTTCTCTGTCCATGTAACCAGTGAACATTCAGTTCCGTAAAAAAAGAGAAAACCAGCTCAGAGTCCAACCTGAAATTCATAACTCACTGAGCTTGTCCAGCAACAATTCACGATCAACTAGATCAGAAGCTTCAGAGAGGTCTAATTGTATTATGAGGAGCAATGTCACCAGCACTGTCTCTGAGCTCTTACGAGTAGCTCTGCTTCGTGCTGACAATAAGAAGGTAGACAACCTGCCCCAGGAATATCTGTTGATTGATCTGGGGAGACCTCTGGAGCTATCAATAAGTGGATAGCCTTTGAAATTCTTTTCTATTACTACATCCAGATATAATACAGTTAGCATAATAACCCTTTTTAATTATAACAATTTCTTATACTCTGTTGTGCATACTCTCATCTGCTGTTTGTTTGCATTCCTGATTCCAACCATACTCTCTCCAGTTTATGGCATATTTGATTTTGCTTCTAGAGACAGTTCAAATTCCCATGAGAATGTCTTCTACTCTTACCGATAAATTTATGGAGAGCAATAGCCTCTAAGAATAGAAGAAATGGTGGGGCCAGCACCGATGGGGTGCAGGCACCATAACAGGATGGCTGGATGGGGAAGGGTAAGGAGAGGGCAGTCGGGATGGGGGGAGGAGAGGGAGCTGGCTGGAAAAAGGAAGATGGCAAGAGCCGCCCCTTCCTTTTTGATGAGGGACGCGGCTCAGAGAGGCAGAGCGGAACTAACCTGACTTGGCTCTGCAGCATCCAGAGCTGGTTTCGTGGGGAGGCAGAGATGTGGCACGAAGCAACTGAGAGGCAGCGGCGCCAAGTTTGAAAATCCACTGCGTGCCTCACACATCGCTTCCGGTGCAGCCTGCCTTCCTGGAACATGTGCACAGCTTGCCTGTATTGGGGCCGCTAAAAGGAAGTTGTCACTTTTGCCTTGCTCTTGGCGGGGCAGCCACAGGGGCCTTCGCAGGAAGCACCGGGAGAGGCGAAGTGGGGGAGAAGCCTGAAGCACCGAAAAAGATGCCATCAGGAGAGAAGGGGCAGCATGAGCCACGCAGCATGGAAAAAACATGTTGGGAAGACATAAGGCAGCATAGGCAGTATCAGAGAGGCAAAGGCAGCACCTGGTGGATACTGGAGGGGGTTGCAACAAGCTGATCAGCTCTACTCAGCAGATAATTTACTTGGAGCAAGGGCACTGCCTAGTGACTGCAGGATGTTAAGGCAGCAGGCTTAGCAGCACCCCTCAGCAGGCAATTAACTGTGAGATGCTGGGGGGAGCCTGTTGGATGGGAATGAGGATCAGCAGCAGCGCAGTGGTGAGGAGCAGCAACACTACAGTGGCACAGACTTCGGAGAAGAAGAGATAGACCCTGAGCATACAGCATGGCCAAGCAGCAGCCCTTCAAAGGCGGGGACAGCAGATCAGAGGGGAAGAAAGCGAAAAAGAGTAATGGAATGGCACAGACAACCAGGAAAAGAAAGGAGAACAGGTATAAGGGCAACAAAAGGAAACCCGGCAATGGCAAGGCCCAGGCGGGTCGCTGTGATGCTCAGCGGTGCACGGAGCCTACAGCGGGGCCAGGACAGACGGCGATGGAACAGACAGCCAGTGACCTGCCCCCGCCATGTAGCAGTGATGGGCAGGTGACCGAGACCCCTGGTATGCGTCATCTCATGAACCAGGTCAGAGCCATGGCCATGGTCCATGGAGCGGGATGCATGCAGGCTCTTCTGAGGTCACTGGATGGAGCGCCAGCAAGGGGAAGGGTGAACACAGAGGTGGCAGGTGTGAGCTATGCAGCTGCACCCGGTGAAGCGGAACCGAGGGGCGAGTATGAGCATTCTGTTTCACTATCTAATGAGGCTGGGGTAGGAGGGAGGTGGGGCTGGGGATGTGGGAATGGGTCATAAAGGTTAGTTGGTGGTGGGAGTATGGGGGGTTGAACTGGGGAGGATATGATGCGGGGGGCCTCGGCTGAGGGAGCCCTAGGAGGGGAAGGCGCGGTGGTTACTGCAACAACACAGGTGTTAAGGGGGTCAACTGGGGGTGACCAGCAGGGCATTGAGGGGCTGATGCAGGCCTTAATGCAGATCGTAGCAGTTTCAAGCACAGCAGCAGGCGGGATGCAGACGGCACAATTTGCAGCAGGGGCAGTCAGTGTAGGGACCCTTTTGTCCCCCAGCACCCCCCCCCCCCGGGGGCTGTCCACCGATGAGCTCCAGGGGTCCCTCGGGAGTGGCGTTATGTGGGGATGGGAGGTTGGCATCTGAGCTCAAGCTGGCGGAACACCTATGCCTTACTAGCGCATTCGACAGCCACATGCCAACTGCCCAGAAGGAAAAAATCTGGAGGGGCGAATATGTGGACATTTTTCTCGCTGCTCATCTGAAGGAGCGACGAGAATTGCAAATGTTTGGGCTGCCGCAACAGGTGCAAGCTGGTCTCCAAGAAGGCTGACACCATCCCACGGACAATCGCAAATTGGTGTGCAGCCTTTAGGGTACTGGCCAGAGTGGTCGGCGAAAACGCCTGGAGCAGTGCCATGGGCTCTTCAAATAGCAGGATAGTATTTGCGAGGTCTACCAGGTGTATAGGGGTAACACCTAGCTGGAGTATGATGAGCAGTTTCATCGGAACATGGTGGGCAACCAGGGGCTTAGCTGGGACAGGAAGGACATCGACCTGTGGATACGGTTGATGACACAAGGCCAGAGGGGCGCTAGAATGAGCAGGGTCATGGAGGGAGTTGGCTCAAGAAGTACACAGGGCCCCACAGCCATTTCGATGGGATGGCAGGCCTGGCATGGGGGATGGCAGCACCCTCCTTTTGTCACCCTCCTACCCATGCGTGGGGGAGTATACAGGCTGTTCAATGGGTGGGACCAACTGATTTAATACGCTACTAGGGGCGCCTGGCCTCGATTATCAGGAGCATAGAAAGAAACAGGCCACCTGGGCACCAACATGGAGCGAACGGTGATTGGGGGGCGAAAGGGTTGAGGCACTAACCACGGGGCAGGCCAGGGTCGCTGACCAGGCAACAGGGATGTTGGTACCCCTCCACATTAACCCAGGGTAGGGGCAGGGTTTGCGTATTGCTTGCTTATTGTTTGCTGATGGTTTACCTATCGTTTGCCAATGTTCATGTAATGTTTGTACAGAAATAACATTTGTCAGAGTGATGATGTTTAACAGTGCAATAACTTTGTGTCCACAAGCTGCAGCCTTCAAGATCATAAGAACATAAGATATACCATACCGGGTTAGACCAAGGTCCATCAAGCCCAGTATCCTGTTTCCAACAGTGGCCAATGCTTGTATTGGGGCAAGCAGTAGATATCCCGGGTCCCCTTTAATAATGGTTTATGGACCTTTGCTCCAGGAACTTGTCCAACCTTTTTTAAAACCAGCTACACGAACAGCTTTTACTAATCCTCCGGTAACGAATTCAGAGTTTGATTACACGTTAAGTGAAAAAATATTTTCTCTTATTAGTCTTAAATAGGTTACCCTATATCTTCATTGCATGTCCCCAAGTCTTTCTATATTTTGATGGCATAAACATTGATCTGTTTACCTGTTCCACTCCATTCAATAATTTATAGACCTCTATCATATCTCCCCTCAGCCGTCTCTTTTCCAGGTTGAAGAGCCCTAACCTTTCTCTGTACCTTTTCTAATATTGTTATATCCTTTTTAAGATTTGGCAATCAGAATTAAACACAATATTCAAGGTGTGGTCGCACCATGGAATGATACAGAGGCATTATAATATCCTTTGTTTTATTCTCCATTCCTTTATGATACTTAGTATTCTAGTTGCTCTCTTGGCCGCCACTGCACACTGGGTGGAGGGTTTCAACATGTTATCCACGATGACTCCTAAATCTTTTTCTATTAACAGTAAGGTAGTGAGAACAAGGAAAAATGCACCGTGGTTCTCCCCCGAACTCCGAACATCACTTCTCAAACTCAGAAGACTCGAAAGATCATGGCGACAATCCCGTTCAACAGAAAAACTCGAACTCTACAATGAACATCTCAAACGACACCGAGCAGACGTAACAGCAAGAATGAAACAATTCCATGCAGAGTTACTTCAACGCTCTATAAACAAGCCTCATGAGCTCTTTAGCATAGTTAAGACCTTAGCAAAAGAGCCCTCGTCCACACAACCAGTCCTCCCTGACCCTCAAGAATATGCCGACTTCCTGCGTACCAAGGCAAACCAGTCCAACACTTGTACCGCAACTAATTCCTCCCTAATGACCCATCCACATACTGCAACAACTCTCACCAAACTCACCATCACCGAGTTCTCTGCCCCATCGGCAAGAAACATACAGGACATCATTTCCTCCATAAACACCACCACTGCACCGAATGACCCATGTCTGGCATTTTGGATAAAAACTCTGAGGACCGAACTCAGCCCCTTCTTCTCCAAACTCATTGCGTTATCTTTCTCAACGGGTACATTCCCCAATAGCCTAAAACAGACAGCGATAAGACCGCTACTAAAGAATAGCAAACTGGATCCAGCAAGAATGGACTCCTTCAGGCCGATATCAAGTATCCCGCTTCTGGCAAAAATTATCGGAAAGGTTGTACAACAACAACTTCACCATCATATTGAAATAAGTGCACCCCTCGACCCTTGCCAACATGGCTTTCGGGAAGCGTATGGGGTTGAATTACTCTTGACCACGTTATTCAACACGCTTATCATTGGATTGGACAACATCAAACAAGGGTTTGCACTGATCGATCTGGATATTGCGGCAGCCTTTGACACGGTATGTCATGAAATACTCCTCTCCCGCCTTAGCGAGAAGGGCATCCAGGGAAACGCATTATCATGGTGTGCATCATATTTAACAGATCGATGGCAAGATGTACGCTCCGGCCCCTCCACATCCGCACCTTTTCTCCAAGAAAAAGGCGTTCCCCAAGGATCATCACTGTCAGCACTACTATTCAACATTTACATGCAGCCCTTATGTAATATCATCCACTCCTTCAACATTAACTGCATGATCTACGCCGATGATGTCCTCCTCTACATGCCTTTTCTATTGGACAAACCAGACCTTGCACCCCTCTCTGCCTGTTTCAATGCGGTCACGGATTGGCTACATTCACAGAAGCTAAAAATAAACTTAAAAAAAACAGAGGTCCTTTTCCTCACAAGGAATTCATCATTCACTCCACCTAGCTCCCTGAAGGTCCGAGATGCTGAACTCACAAGCAAATCATCTATCCGGTACCTTGGAGTTATTATTGACCAACAGCTCAATATGAAGGACCAGATAAGCAATATGGTAAAAGCAGTCTACAACAAGATTAGAACACTTCGCCACCTGAGACCGCTCCTGGTACCTGAAGATTTTTGATCTGTCTACCAAGCTTTTGTAACCCCACATCTTGATTACGCGAACGCCATATTACACGGCCTTCCAAAAGCCACCATAACCCCGCTGCAACTAGCCATGAATGCAGCCGCCAGAATTCTGCAAGGGGCACCAAGGAAGGAACATATAACACCAATATTAAAAAAACTGCACTGGCTTCCGGTCCAAAGCAGGATAACATTTAAGGTGCTTACACTTACATTCAAAGCCATTAACAACTGCACGTCTACATCAATCATAGATCTTATCCAGATGACACCCCCTAGTAGAACGAGAAGATCAGCCGCTATAAATACTTTGATCCTACCAAGGCAGATAACAAAATGCTCACAAGCAGCAAGATCCAGGGCTTTTTCACTATATGCACCTACCTGCTGGAATGCCCTTCCCCCCGCTATCATGGCTATCAAGGTCGTCTCCCAGTTTAGAAAGGCACTTAAACATCATCTCTTCCTACATTACTATACTGACCAGGGCCACTCCCCACAGCAAGCCACGCCCAGTGACCCACATAAACAACCCGTGAGTAACATCCACGTAAGATTGAAACCAAGCATGCCGGACACGGATCCTCCTGACAAATAGTATCTCTTATCACCCTACTATCAGCCAATACGCAGCTGAGCCGATAGGACACAATTGAATCATTTCCAAACGTATGCTGTAAGTTACCTGTATATAGCTGTATATAGCCCCCACAGGACTCAAGACAGAACAAATGATTAACGTAAATAATTCTCTCATTACTATCCATTTACTCACTGCAAATATCTTATGCAAACTGTTGTTTTACTGCGCCTTGTAAATAGTTCCTGTAATTTAGTTCAGTTAATGTTCCATGTAATCTTACCTGTACATAGTTTAAACACTGTTCTATGTAAAGTATACTGAAGTATACAAAATTGTTAACTGTTCCATGTAAACCGCCCTTGATCTCTGGAAGGGTCGGTATAGAAGAAATTTATAAATAAATAAATAAATAGTTATCCTGTTATTACCTGTACATATACCCACGTTATATTGTAAATCCAGTGCAGACCACCTGTGCTGGACAGTTATGTTTTGATGTAAATCGCACTGATACAGAAGAGTGCGGTATATAAGAAAGATAAATAAATAAATAAATTTAGCCCTACCCTCTGCTTTCTATCTTTTAACCAGCTCCTGATCCACAGTAGTGCACTGCCTCCTATCCCATGACTTTTTAATTTTGCCAAGAGTCTGATGAGGACCTTGTCAAAGGCTTTCTGAAAATCCAGATACATTATATCAACCGACTCACCTTTGTCTACCTGTTTATTCACATCTTAAGAAAAAACATAACCGATTTATTAGGACAACACCTTTCTTGGCTAAAGCATTGTTGGCTGTCTCCCATTAAGCCATGACCATCTACATGTTCAGTAATTTTGTTCTTTATGATTCTACCATTTTTCACGGTACTGATTTTAATGATAGTTCACAGATTTCTAATAATAGGTGTGCAATCTCATATTTCAGTTCTTTAAACACACTTGGATGTATACCATCCGGTGCAGGTGATTTGCTACTCTTCTGTTTATCAAATAGTTGTAATACATCTTCTTGGTGTATCGATATTTCTTTCAGTTCTTCTTTATTATGCGTTTCTGCTTCCACAGCAAGCTTCTTCTCAAATTCTTTCTTTGCCTGCCTTATCAATGCCTTGCATCTAACTTGCCAGTGCTTATGTTGTTTCTGGTTTTTGTCATTTGGCTACTTTTTCCATTTCCTGAAAGATGCTTTTTTGGCAACAACAGCCTCTCTGACCTCACCTTTAAAGCATGCTGGCAATTTTTTGGACTTCCTTTCACTTTTCTTAAAGCGTGAAATACAGCTGGTCTGGGCTTCCAAGATAGTATTTTTAAACAACACCCATGCTTGATTGTAAATCTTTAACCTTTGCAACTGCTTCTTTTAGTTTTTTCTTAACTGTACCACTGGTCAACATAATTTTTGTCACAGACCCGCTCTGACCTGTTTCATATGTAATTTTTCCCATTGTTTACAAATATGGTATCAGAATTTTTCTATCACCCATACTTCAGGAGATATCATCTAGTAAAGTGTGTTCATTACTGTAAATTAGCTGTTACAGTTTTGTTTCATTAAACAAAGGTTGAATACAAAAAATTCCATCATAATTATTATTGTATGTTGTCAGCCACAACCAAAAATGCTGAGTCATGTAGTTATAATATAATTAATTAACCAGGCCCCTTGCTCTACTGGTCCGGCTGATACAAGCAGAAAAACCTGAGTCATGTATTGGTATGCTTTCTGTCGCCGTCAGCGATTGTGGTTTGTATTTGAAAAAAACCAGAATCTGAATGGATGTGAATTTGCGTTAATCTATTTCATAAACAGCAGTTGGTTAATAAATATTACAGTTATCGCTTGTAGTTGTTTAACAATGCCTTGAAAGTGTATTAATCGTCTGGATTCATTTTGCTACATTTGCGGTGAGGTTACTTTTAAGAAGCAGAGAAGACGTTTTACTCCGCTTGTTAAGACATGTTATAAGCTGTACTTTGGATGTCAAGTCGGTGACCAGGACAAAAATTGGGCGCCTCACGTCTGCTGTATTACCCGTGTCAGATTCCTAACAGGATGGGTAAAGGGTGTTCGACACATGAATTTTGCTGTTCCAATGATCTGGAGGGAACCAAGAGATCACTTGACAGATTGCTACTTTTGCCTTACAAACATTGCAGGCATTACTTCAAAATCAAAACCCACTGTAAATTATCCAAATTTACCATCTGCCATGAGGCCTGAGCCTCACTGTCAAGAATTGCCGGTGCCAAAACCTCCAGAAAATCTTACAGTGAATGAGGATGAAGAAGAAGAAGAACCAATGAATGCTGATGATGTTGACGATGATGGCGATGCTGTAATGCAGGATCCAAGCTTTGAGGCATCCGGTTCCTCTTCTGAACCACATTTACTGGACCAAGGCAATTTGAATGATCTCGTCAGAGATTTGAATCTTTCAAAGCGACAAGCAGAACTGTTAGGGTTATGATTGAAAGGCTGGAATCTTCTTCAGAAAGAAACCAAAGTGTGCACTTTTAAAAATAGGCATACCGAGTTTGTGGATTACTTTGCCTTTGAAGATGGAATTGTTTTTTGTTGTGAGGTTAAATCCCTGATGGAAACACTTTGTCCGGATTATAGAACAGAGGATTGGCGACTATTTATTGATTCTTCTAAATATAGCCTAAAAGCTGTGCTTTTCCTCAACGGAAATATTTTACCATCAGTTCCAGTAGCTCATGCCGCCAGTATGAAAGAAATTTACAGCAGTATGCATCTCCTGCTAACAAATATCAAGTATGAAGAACACAAGTGGAATATTTGTGGCGATTTAAAAGTAATTGCCCTCTTGCTTGGACAACAGCTTGGTTGGGCAAAGTATTGTTGCTTTCTGTGTGAGTGGGACAGCAGGGACAGGAAAAATCATTACATCCGGAAACATTGGCCAAAGAGAACATCACTAGTCCCAGGCCAGAAAAATGTTGCACATGACCCACTTGTGGAGCCAAATAAAGTATATACCTCCACTCCATATAAAGTTGGGTCTTATGAAGAACTTTGTAAAAGCCATGGATAGAAGTGGACTTGGATTTGCATATCTAAGAAAGACATTTCCACGAATCAGTGAGGCAAAGATCAAAGAAGGGATCTTTGTAGGACCTGATATTAAGAAAACTGATGAAAGATGAAAACTTTGACGGTCAGTTGAATGAAACTGAAAGAGCTGCATGGGAGTCCTTTAAGGCTGTTTGCCGCGACTTCTTGGGAAATAAGGCAGACAACTATGCAGAATCAGTGGATACTCTACTGAAATCTTACCAGAAACTGGGATGTAATATGTCTTTGAAAATGCACTTTTTGCATTCACACCTGGATTTTTTTCCTGCAAATCTAGGAGCAGTCAGCGATGAACATGGGGAAAGGTTTCATCAGGACATTTCGGTAATGGAAAATAGGTACCAGGGCAAGTGGAGCTCCAGTATGCTTGCAGACTATTGTTGAACCCTTAAAAGGAATGTTCTTGAGGCACACTACAGCAGAAAATCATATACAACTACCTTTTAGGAGACATTACGTTACAATATACATCTATAGACATCTAATGTAAATATGAGCAACATAGTCTAAATTTAAACTACATGTCACTCAGAAACATTACGTGAGGGAGAATTTCTAAGTACATATCCGAGTTCCTAACCAAAAACAGTACTAGAATCAGACATTTTCATTTCTGTGACAGAAAATCTTTTGAATTTTGAATCTTTAGAATTTTGTTTACCTTTCTTCATTTTATCATAGTCTCCCTTTTGAAAGTTAAAAGCTAGTACTGTGGATTTCATTACCGTCCTTCCTTCATTTATTAAATCAAACGCGATCATGCTATGATCACTATTGCCAAGTGGCCCCCACGCCCTTATCTCTTGCACCGGTTTTTGTGTTCCACTAAGGACTAGGTCCAAAATGGCTTCCCCTCTGGTCAGTTCATGAACCAGCTGCTCCAAGAAGCAGTCATTTATTTTATCTAGAAACTTGATTTCCTAGCATGTCCTGCCGTGACACTGACCCAGTCGATACCGGGCTAATTGAAATTACTCATCATTATTAATGTGCTGTAACTTTTGTTAGCTTCCCTGATTTCTTTGAGCATTTCATCATCCATTTGTTCATTCTGGCCAGGCGGTCGATAGTACATTCCACTGCCATCACCTTCCCCGTCCCCTTTTTACATGGAATTTCAATCCATAACGATTTTACAGTGAATTTTATTTCCTACAAAACTTTAATCATTTATGACTCAATGCTCTCTCTAACATAGAGTGCACGCCCTCCACCAATTTGATCAGCTCTATCATTACGATATGTTTTGTACCCAGGTATCACAGTGTCTCACTGGTTATCCTCCTTCCACCATATCTCTGAGATACCAATCATATGTAACCTCTCATTTAGTGCTATATATTCTAACTCTCCCATCATATTTTTTAGACATCTAGCATTTGCATACCACCATTTTGGAGGCTGTATTTTATTCATATTAATCTGGCTATCGGTAGGCAGGGGTAATTTGCAATCTTTTAGCTCTGTCTGCTCTGAACTCAAGGGCATTTGGGTTACTTTTGTCTTTATTGGAAACTCTCTGTTGATATGCCCTACAGTCTTTTGGTAGTATCCTTCAAGGATAGATTGTTCTGAACCATGTGCTCTTGGGCAACTGTCGGCTTTCTCCTATTATCTAGTTTAAAAGCTGTTTTATCTCCTTTTTAAAGGTTAATGCCAGCAGCCTGGTTCCATCCTGGTTAAGTTGGAACCCATCCCTTTGGAAAAGCCCCTCCTTTGCCCAGAATGTTCCCCAGTTCCTAACAAATCCACCATCGTCTCATCTACACATTGAGATGCCGGAGCTCTGCCTGCCTTTTGGGTCCTGCACATGGAACGGGAAACATTTCGGAAAAAGCTACCCTGAAAGTTCTGGATTTCAACTTCCTACCTAAAAGCCTAAATTTAGCCTCTAGAACCTCCCTATCACTTTCTTGTGTCATTGGTAATGACTTATACCAAGACAGCAGACTCCTACCCAGCACTGTCTAAGAACTTGTCTAGGTGGTGCGTGAGGTCCGCTACCTTTGCACCAGACAGGCTTGTTACCAGGCGATCCTCACATCCACCAGCTAGCCAGCTATCTACATGCCTAATGATTGAATCACCAACTAATAATGGCTGTGCTAACCCTTCCCTCATTGGCACATGATCCACTAATAAAAGCAAGTTGCAAGCAATGGATTGGGGTGGTTTTTTGTTGCATGTGGGATTGGGTAAAAGGAGGAGGGAGAGAGAGAGGGGAGGCAGAGAGTAGGAAGAGCCTGAAGCCAGTCCTGCATGCTCCGGGTTAGATGAAGCACGCCATTATGTCACACACTAAAGTGTATAGTTTTTAACTTATTATTTCCAGTTACCTTTGTTAGCCAGTTTACAAAACAAGGCTGGTTGCCAAGCAAAAACATGTTTGCTGCCCATTGCCACTTTATATTTTTCCTTTTTAACAAAGGCATTCTATTGCTACAGATTCCCAACTGTAAGGACTGTCTTGTCTTCAGAGAAAATAATATTGCTTACCTTTAACAGGCAGTCTCCAAGGACAGCAGTATATTGCTCCTCATGAAACCCACCCATCTCCCTTAGCTGTTGTCTTCTACAAGTAGCTGTGTATAGAACTGAGCTGGCCTCACACAATGATGCCAGTGTGGGTGACTCTGCAAATATGCAGTTGACTGTGCTAGACAGCTCTTCAGGCTTGGAGAAAGTTGTGCTTTTTTTCCCAGCCTGTGCTTGATGGGATAACATCAGCTGATCATGAGGACTAACATACTGCTGTCTCAAGGACAATCTGTTACAGGTAAACAATTTTGTCACCACCATTTTGTTTAAGTTTGAGTATATCATTAAAGCCCTATAAACACTGATCTGTCAAATTCAAAAGAAGAATACTTTAAAAAGCCCCTGAATATCTAAAGACAAAGGGATGCCTTCCATAATAAGTTTTGCAATGCAATTAGGTACATGCGCTTTAACGCTGAATCTTTGGTTCTCCAGGAACAAGCAGGAATGAGTCTTCACATATGGGTACGTCGGTACCGACGGAGCCTGCACGAGAATGCTCCCCAGCATCCAATCAGAAAGCTTTTGGGAGCATCCCTCGCGCCTGCGTGCTGACTTCCCGCCTTTCCCACTGCCTCTCCTCAGTTTTCGTTTTTCCGCAGAGCCAACAGGACGTCGTCCTGTCACTGCAGAAACTTTTTTCTTTAAAATCCCTATTTTCTTGTTTTCTTGTGGTCGCGGCTGTTCTTCCCGCCAATACCGGTACCGCCGGTGCTTTATTCTTTTCTTTTCAAACTTAGAGAAATATTTTCTCCTCAGTTTTTTGTTTTAACTTTTTGGGGCCTACCAGGCCTTTTCCAACATGGAGCCTTCTTCCCCTAAGAAGTGCCTTCACTGTGGAAACTTAGTTTTCTTTTTAGACTCCAATGCTTGGTGTCTAACCTGTTTGGGTCCTGACCCTTTTTCCCCTGATACCTCAGGCTATATTATTGGGAGAAGACCTTCCCTTTTTCGAGTTTCCCTCGATGCCGTTTTTCCTCCTGAGGTGAGGACACCGGTTTATTCTTCTCTCCAGGATCAGGTAACCCACAAACAGTCTGTTAAGACTAGCCAATTCTTGAAGGGTAAGTCTCATGCCCAGCATGATGACGGCTCCGGCCTTGCCCTCAAGACCCCATTGGCAATAAAACCCCAGCGGGAGTCTTCGGGCTCCAAAGCATTTACGGGGTTTCAGGTTGTTCCTGGGGCTCACCCCTCATAGAACATACCTGAGCCATGCTCGGGAGTGGTATCCGCTTCGAGCGGTACCGATCCCCCGGCATCGGCACCGGTGTCGAGTGTTCCACTCTTCACCAGGGATCGTCATCTGGTGTCCTCGGTACCTTCGGGGCCGATCGATATGACCCAGATTGGCTTTCCTGTAGCCCAGCCATGCTCGGGGTTGGTACCGGCTTCGAGTGGTACCGATACCCTGGCATCGGCATCGGTGTCGAGTGTTCCACTCTTCACCTGGGATCGTCACCTGGTGTCCTCGGTACCTTCGGGGCCGATCGATACTACCCAGATTGACTTTCCTGTATCTCCCCCATGCTCGGGGTTGGTATCGGCTTCGAGTGGTACCGATACCCCGACATCGACGCCGGTGTCGAGTGTTCCACTCTTCACCAAGCATCGTCTTCGGACGTCCTCAGTACCTTCGGAACTGATCGATACGACTCCGATTGACTTTCTTGTATCGGCATCGCCGATACCACCACCAACGTCGGTACCTTCTAGACATGCATCGATAGACTCGCTCCCTTTGATGCCGAGTCTAGAATCGATATCCAGTCTCGATGACTTGGTACCGACACGTTTCGGAACCGATCCATTTCGTTTCCGACTACGCAGTACCGAGGATATTTACCAAGGCTCTCTGGTTACCTCGGCACCGCTTCAGCAGCCCCCGATTACTGCTTCGATGACATTATCGTCTCCGATACCGGTACCGGTATCGATGTCGATTCCTGAAGTTCCATCGGTGCCATCGATCCTTTCTATGCCTAGTTTGGAATCGATACCAGGCACTGACAATGCAGTACTAACTGCCTCAAATCAGAACTGTCAGTATCACTGTCCATCTAGCAGGATTCTTTTTCTGCACCAGTCCAGTATGTCTTCTGGTGCTCAAGCTGCTCCTTCAACCTCAGCTTACCCAGGAATAGTTCCTATTGGAGATCCTTCTTTTCAGAACTTTCTCCTTGACATGGCAACCTTTCTTGCCATTCCTATTCCTGGCTTTCCTCTTAACCAAGATCCTGCAGATAAGGAAAATATAATGCTTCCTTTACATCATTCTTTGCAGGATCTTCTTCTGAGGATTTGGGAATCACCCTTAAAGGTTCCTTCGCCTTCTACAGCCATGAATGTTCTGTATCAGGTGCCTCCCTCTCCGGGGTTTCAAAAGAACCAACTTCCACATCATTCCATTGTAGTGGAATCAGCAATGAGGAAGGTAAGAAGCAAGAAGAAGCATTCTTCTTATCTGCCAGGTCGTGCATCTAAAGCACTTGATACCTTTGGACGTCAAACCTTCCAAACTTCTATGCTGGCTTCAAGAATTATCTCATATATTTTTTATATGAGTCTGACACTTCAGGAGGTCACAGAGAAATTATCTCTTTTGTCCCCTTTTTTGTCTGAGCCTAAGGCCACTGACTATTCCTTGCTTCTTAATCATAGCAGGAATATCTCTTGGTTTCTTTCTCGTGCTTCTCTAGACTCTTTTGAGTCTGTTAGCAGATCCTCTGCTATTGCCATTGGAGCACGTCGTAAAGCCTGGCTGCAAGCTTCAGACTTGAGCAGATGGGCACAACATACACTGGGTAATTCTCCTTGTACTGGAGAAAATCTCTTCAATAGAGAGGCTTTACGTCAGGTTGCTCATTGCTCCACTGACTTCCCTGGTTCTGGAAACCATCCTAAGCCTTCTTTTTCCCCAGGACGTAGGAAATGTCCTACCAAACCTCCTTTCCCTAAGAAAAGAAGGTTTCACCCTTCTCCTGCCCATCCTCCAGATGTACCCAAGCAAGGGACATCTCATCCTAGTCTGAAGTCTCCAGACTCTAACAAGTCTGCTCATAAACAGCAACCATAGGTTCCTATATGTTGCAATCTACAGTTAACTTCTTCTTAGCAGAGGTTTATTCTTCAAACTCTACACTGGGTTTCCGTATGCTAAGCTGTTAGGATACTTTTGTCCATGGGTTACAGAATTCTCCCCTTCTCACTACTACGAAGGGAGGTTATAACTATCCCATGATAGTTTTCTGTCCCCACATGGACATCTTGTCCTTCAGCTGTCTTACCATATGGTAAGTCACTTTCCAACCCCCTCTCTTTCAGGGTTTCCCCTGCTTGGGTTGGTACCATACTGAAACACTTTTCTTTCTTCCAGTGTAGATTTTTTGTTATCCTTCAATGCATGCTCTGAACAACTCATCAGACAGGGACGTGAATATCTCCGCTCCCTTTACCTGTTTTCTCTCTGTTTTTTACAGGAGAATCCCCTCTGCTGTTTTGTTCAGCTGCTGTGTATGCAGGAGTTCCAGTGATTACTTTAATACTCATTGCAAGCTACTTTCAACTATCTTGCATAGTATTACTCACTGCAGGTTATCTTCTTCTAGCCATATCCTTTCCTAGGATGTGGCAACACACCTGACTTCTGTCAGTATTCTTTTATAATTCTCCTGCACAATGCTCTCTGCAATCTTCAGAGAAGCTTTCTACTATGGGCCCTTGCTACAGAGCATTGGACTTTGTCTCTGGGGATTTTTCCCATATAGTAGAAAAAGTTTATATAATCATTCCATGGCGTGAATGTCCAAGGAGTTTCCAAGCTTGCAGGAATCTACCCCTTTTATTCCTTGCAGCTTGGCTTTATGTTTTTCTGCTCCACTTGGACAACGCATACTCTTTTGCTGTACATGATACCCCTGTGTCCCTTGGCTGGGTCATCCTGGTATCTTAGTCTATGCGGTTTTTTGTCCTTTGGACATGTCAGAGTCCTAAAGTACTCCTGACGTGCTCTTGCCAGACGGCTATTACCCTCTGTTTTTTCACGCAACCATACTGGTTATTCCACTGAACCACATTCCTGCACCGCAGAAATAGATTCTCTATATATCTTCAGGTGGTTTTTACCCCCTCATTATCAGATGAATCTTTTCCCATCACATTCCCCACGTGCATGTTTTTGTGGGGCTCAGTTGCAGGCATGTATCCTCAGACTTATATTCATGTATGTATATGTCCTATACATACATATTTCTGTAGTCTGTGTGGGCATAAGTCATGCCTATATATATATATATATATCACACATATCTAGACATATATGCACATATTTATAGATATGTATGTATCTCCATATATATATATATGTGCCCATTGGGAGATGTCCATAGGACGCTATGTATTACCTACTATCTCCCTAACTGTCTGTGCTATAAAGCTTTTACCTTCTTAAGGGGATCAGACAGTCAACTTGCCTATTCTCATACGGCTCAGTAAGTGGGAGCGGTTATACACACAATTACTGCTGTGATGTCAACAGCTTCTATTTTTGTTATAGATCTCCCTGTCTATGAAGTATCAAACTTCAATGTCTTCCTATCTCTTACCAGCTAGGAAAGACAGTGTACATCTTCAGTATTTCCGAGTACATTTCTGTTCTCCCTGGGAATAGGGGCTTTTTTTCCATACCCCCTCTTCCCTTCAGGACTGGGCTAATTCTCCAGATCGGTCAGTCTTCTTCTTTTAGTCCTCAATGTTAATAACTCTGTACCTAAAAGAGTTTTCAGCTTTTTCCCATAAAGCTTTCCATTGAAGGCCTGCCGTTCTTCTCCTACCCCAGTTGACACCTGGGTCACCTGCCCATTCCAGGTTTGGAACTTCATCCTCACTGCTGTGAAGTTACCTTGAGGATTCCGCTACTGCATCTACAGTACACTCCATCACAGTTCTACTTCCTACAATCCAGTAGGTAAGATCTATATCGTACTAGTTCATTAAATATTTTAATGATACTTGACATACATTCTAAAGACTCTTTTTCTCTGTAGTCTTTAGATTTGCTGTTCCTCTACAGCTCTTCTCTATTCAACTCCTACCCCCATCCCTCAAGGGATGCCGGGGATCCAGGTAGGAAAATGCCGTCCTCTTCCAGGGATACGCATTTTATGGGATCTCCCCTGGCATCCACAGCTAGGGAGTCCCCATATGTGAAGACTCATTCCTGCTTGTTCCTGGAGATAGCACAGTTACTTACCTGTAACAGGTGATCTCTGGGAACAGCAGGAATTAGTCTTCACAACCCACCCACCTCCCCTAGGAGTTGTATCTATCTATCTCCTTTCCTCTTTCTCTCCTTCTGTCTCAGCTATGAAACTCAACTGAGGAGAGGCAGTGGGAAAGGCGGGAAGTCAGCGCGCAGGCACGAGGGATGCTCCCAAAAGCTTTCTGATTGGATGCTGGGGAGCATTCCCTTGCAGGCTCCGTCAGTACCGATGTACCCATATGTGAAGACTAATTCCTGCTGTTCCCAGAGATCACCTGTTACAGGTAAGTAACTGTGCTTTTTGCGGTTGGAAATGGGACTCTGCTGCTTTAGTACTATTTTTATTTGTATTTGATTTCCGAAACTGGCATTGTAATGAGCGAAAATGATTCTACTGAAGTCATAAAAGCAGAGCGACTTTCTTTGTTACCATGGCCTAAAAACATATTGAAAGGATTTTTATGAAAGGGACCCTATAAGCTCTGATTTGCTTAGACCTTAGCTTGAAATATTCCTCTCAGTTTCAGAAACTAAAGATTACTTTCATTGTAGCTTTTGTTTTAAGAATCACATTCTAATCTGTTTGGTTTATTCATATTAGGTTGATGCAATTATTTCTTTTTTCAGACTACAAACAAACCATCTATTAAACAATTTAGTACTAATAGGCTTATGGCAGAGTTGTGAAATTTAACACCGATGCTCTGTTTGTAATGTAGGAGACTTACTTGTATATTTCCTTCAGAAATCAATGCTATATTTTAATGGTTCTTTATTACTAGCTGTCATATAGATATAAAAATGAGAGAGAGTACTTTTGGGGGCCTGGGACTGTGCTGCACAGAAAGAAAATATGTTCCCATAAAATTGTGATTCTTTTGTTTCCTTTGAGTATTGTCAAAAAAAAGCTATTCCTGAAAAGAAATTCTCTGCTTCATCTTATTTATGACCAGTTATTGTTTATGAATGTGTCAGGAAAAGCACATAAAGTAAAGCAGATTTGATGGTTATAAGCCGAATGGAATTACCCTACTTTGAAATGTTTGTTTTGCATGTGATTTTTTCAGAATGTTTTACAATGCAAAATAAAATGCAAAGCTAATATACCTTTAGTCTGTGTCTTAAAACATGGCACAGGCACTGCTGCCATTCATGTAAGGGGAATTACGCTCTCATAAGATGATGTTGTAGTATGCTCTTTATACTTGTTACACTTTGGCTGAATAGGAATTGTAATTATGAGTAGAGATGCATTTAGATTTAGATAATTGTATATTTTAAAAGAAAGCTAATAGAAAAATTGTGTGAGCTTGCTAAGAGTCTTTGAAGTATATTAGGTCAGTATAGCGTGTTTTCACTTTGGTTGCTTAACTGAGTATGCCAGTTCGTATTCCACAAGACAAAAATTTGCTGTGCTTTTTTACTTTATCTGCCGTCATGTTTATGTTTATTTTATTTGATATACCGCCCTTCTGTGGTAGTCAGAGTGGTTTACAAGGTACAAAAATTTAGAAAAAGGCGCAAGGCCAGAAAGGAGGAAAAGGAAGTTACAATCATTGATAGAGAAGTAAGAGAAAGGAAAGATCTAGAACTATACTTAAGGGATGGGGTTACACAAAAGGGGAGGAAAGGTCGTAGGCCAGGGAAAAGAAGTGGGTCTTTAGGTCATGCTTGAAGGTGGTGTGGTGGGGCTCCAGTCGAAGGGAGGTAGGGAGTGAGTTCCAGAGGGCAGGGCCTGCGAAAAAGAAAGCAGAGGAGCGGGTGGACTGAAGGTGAGCAAGGGAGGGAGAGGGAGATTAAGGCGATTGAGGTGAAATGAGCGGGGAGTGTGTCTGGGGGTGTGGAAGGTGATAAGATCTGCCAAATATTGAGGAGTGCTGGTGTGAAGAGCCCTGTGAACAAGAGTGAGCAGTTTAAACTGGGTGCAGAAGGAAACAGGAAGCCAATGAAGATGGACAAGTAGGGGTGTTGCGTGATCTCGTTGGGAGGAATGGGTGATGAGGCGAGCAGCAGTATTTTGAATCCTTTGTAATCTATTGAGTTGAGATTTGGGGAGACCAGTGAAGACAGAGTTAGAGAAGTCAACACGCGACATAACTAGTGACAGTAACAGTGTAGTAAGGGCAGGCGGAGTGAGGAAAGGGTGGATCGCACAAATTTGACTGAGAAAAAAAAAGAGGTCTTGGTAATATGTGAGACATGAGCTTGAAAGGAAAGGTCGGAGTCAAAAAGCACACCCAAATAACGGAAAGTGGAAACCAAGAGTATAGTGGAACCAGAAAAGGAAGGGGCCAGCGAGGGGGTGGGCTGCCATAGGAGAACCAGATTGCAATGGTTTTGGTTAGATTAAGATGAAGACAGTTCTGGGTTAGCCAGTTGGCAATGAGAGAGACAGGAATCAAGAGCGGAAAGGTCCGGGTGAGAGGGGGAGGTGTGATGAAGGAGGACTATGTCGTCTGCATAATAGAAAGCGGAAATCCCAGATTGTTGTATCAGCAGGGCAAGAGGAGCTAGGAAAAGGTTGAAGAGGAGAGGTGCAAGGACGGAACCTTGAGGGACCCCACAGGGTAAAGGAAATGGGTCAGAGGAAGGGATAGAGGAGGAGGAGGAGAGAACTGCACAGGACCGGGAGGAGAGAAAAGAGTGGAACCAGTGATAGACAGTGCTACAGAGGCCTGCTTCACGTAGGCGAAGAAGAAGAAGGGAGTGATCAACTAGGTCGAAGGCAGCAGATAGGTCCAAAGCTACCGCCACCGAGATATCACCGCGGTTGTGAGCCACATGCAGTGCGTTATTGAAGGCGAGTAGAACAGTGTCAACGCTATGACCTTGATGGAATCCTGATTGACGGGGGTGGAGGAAATTAATGGAATCAAGGTGGTGAGAAAGCTGTGCGAAGACAATCTTTTCAAGAAGTTTAGAGAGAAAGGGGAGATTGGAGACTGGGCGATAATGGGCTGGAACCAGAGGGTCAAGAGAGGGTTTCTTGAGAATGGGGCGAATCAGGGCGTGCTTCCAGGAATGGGGAAAGGTCCCTGTGGAGAGACTAGTGTTGAACATAGTGAGGGCAGGGGGAAGGAGTGTCAGGGAAGGTATGAGTAACCAGGAGGAGGGAATGGGATCAAGAGGACAGGATGTCTTATTGGAAGAGGAGATGAGTTGATGGAGTTCGGCTGTAGTGGTTGGAGAGAAAGAGGTCCATGTGTGTGAGAGTTGGGAAGTGGGAGGGGGAGAAGCAACAGGGGGGGAGAAGAAATGGGAGCGGGGCAGGAGGGCAGAGAGGCTCTCAGGGAGGAAATCTTGTTACTAAAAAACGATGCCAGAAGTGGGGGAGGAGGAGACAGCCGAGCAGATGCAGTGGAAGTGGTGGGGCAAAGTGAGGTGAGGGATTGGAGTGTGGAGTAGAGGTGACGAGTCTAGTTAGGAGCGTTAGAAATAGCATTGGAAAAATGTGATCATTTAGCAAGATGTACTTTGGAGCGATAATATGAGTGATGTGTTTTGAAAGATAGGGTGGCTGGGGAAGGGGCCTTCCGCCACAGTCGTTCAGCTCTGCGAAGGTGAGTACGAAGCAAATGGAGACCGCTATGGAACCAGGGTTATGTAGGGTGACGGCTTGGCGGGTGGGGCTGCAAGGGGGCTAGACGATTAAGAGCAGCAGAAAGAGAGGAGGACCAGAGAGAGGCCTGAGAGTTGGGGGAAAGGGAAGGGAATTCAGTAGGGAGAAGTTCAGTCACAGAGGACAAACACTCAATAGTAAGTGGGGTGATGCAACGAGAATATCACAGGGGGGGGAGGTATAGAAGAGGAAGGGGGCCAGGAGGGTGCCTTCAAGTGGGAGCAGGAGACAGAGATGCAGAAGTGATCTGTCCAGGGGAGATGGAGAGAGGACAAACTGTGAAGTAGAAGAGTGGAGGAAGATGAGGTCAGAAGGAGGTCGAGAGTGTGACCTGCAGAATGAGTGGGAAAAGGAGCGTGTTGCAAGAGGGACAGGTCTTGCAGGAGAGAGGCAAAGGTGTGGTCCCTGGAAGAAGAGGGGGGATTAAGATGGAGGTTGAAATCGCCGGCAATAAGTAGATGGGGGAAAGCTAAGGAGAGGTCCGAGATGGTCAAAAGAAGGGAGTCCCAAAGATCAGGACGAAGAGCCGGGGGGGAGTAGATGAGGAGAGTGTGTATTGGGGATGAAGTATGGAGACGGAGTAGGAGAGCTTCAGGGTAATGCAGCAGAGGAGAGAAAATCTGAGTGAAGGAGAGGGTGGGGCGCAGAATAGCTGCCACACCACCACCTGACCAGCCTATGCGAGGTACGGAGACCGCGGAGAAGCCAGGGGGAAGGCAGCGGGCGAGAAGGGCATCCTCCCCTTCCTTCAACCATGTTTCGGTAAGGAGAGTGAGGTCAAAAGATGCTTGTGTGATGAGGTCCTGAATGAGAAGTGTTTTGGGTCTAAGGGATCGGCAGTTTAAGAGACCTATTTTAAGGGGGACTTGAGGGGGAGTAGCGGAGGCAGGTGACAAAGAGGGTGCACAAGTAGAAGGCAAGCAAGGGCGGAGGTTTGAGTAGCAGCGAGAGCGGGAGCCAGTAATCTTGTCCTGACGGCAGCTCCATAGCATGGGTATATAGGCCATAAAGAGGAGACTAGAAGAGAAGGTAGAGGCAATAGACTATGTTACTAAGTCCATAAGCATATTAAGTGCTAGTATAGTACTGGGATAATGAAGATGTACTATTAAGTGGAATAATAGTGATTGTTCTCCAGGACCAAGCAGGAAGTCAGTCCTCACATATGGGTGTCATCGGCGCCGATGAAGCCCCAGCGGAGCATTTCCCCAGCTTTCTATGAAAGCCGTTGGGAATGCAGGCACGCATGCGCGGTTCCCTTCCCGCCTAAAGGTGCCATCTTACCTCAGTCTCTTTTTTTCCGTGAAGCCCACCGGACATGTGTCTAGTTTTCCCGGTTAAAATTAGATTTTTCAGTGATTTTTTGCTCTTTTTTTCTACCGGTTCGACGCCGGTTCCCCTCCCGCCGGGTTCGGTACACCTGTATCGAGCCCGATTCTTCTTTTTCGGTTTTTGCCCTTCGTGGCTGGCGTTCGTGCCCTTTTTTCCATTTTTCCCTGGAAGGCTGGTCCTTTGACCTCGCGGGGACTCTTTTTTCCCCCGATGACTTCCAGCGGTTTTAAGAAGTATGATCGGTGTAAGAAACTAATGTCTCTCACCGACACACACGACTGCTGCCTTCGGTGCCTCGGCCCCGACCACGATCCTAAGTCGTGCGGGGCCTGTGGAAAAATGTCTTCCAAGGCACTACGAAGTCGCCAGCAGCAAAAGGAAAGGCTTTTCTCGGACTCAGCCTCCGGCCGGGCCCGGACCTCGTCTGAGGCCTCGACATCTTGGGATTCCAATCCCGAGCGCCATCGAAGCTCCTTGGACAGGGGGTCCCCCGACCGGGAACGCAAGAGGAAGAAGCGGCTCGCGAGGGCGTCGTCGGAGAAGGTCCCTGGCTCCTCGAGGGCCAGGTCTAAGACCCCCGACCGTCGCCCCGGGCCCGTGGAACCGGAGAAGCCTGCCAAAGTTCCTCGTGTGGAGCCGGAGTCTGCTGGACACGTAAGCCCCGTAGTCCTCGTGGACTCTCCTCCCAGGGAGCCGACGTCGGGCCCGAGTCGGTGGGTGCTGCGTCTCCCGAGCTGAGTCTCAGGATGACAGCTTTGGAGAGCAGAATGTCTGCTTTCATGGAGCAGCAGCGGGCACTGATGGCCAGCCTGTCTGGCGCATCTGCCCCGACCACCGGGACATCGACGTCGAAGTCGACCCCGGAGACCGAGCCGATACTCGAGTCCATCGTGGCTCGGAGTCGACCTCGTTCGCGGTCTCCCTCGACCTCCCGTTCGGGACCGAGGGCGTCGACGCCGGTGCTTCCGGCGTCGGGGCGGGTGCTCCAGGGCCCTGCGGGGTCGGACCGCGATTCTTCCTCGGACGAGTCGGCTTGGGAGACGGAGGACTGGGAGACGGAGGACGAAGAGTCTCCTGATACCTTCAAGACTCTGTGCGTCCCTTCGGACTCACTGCAGTTTGAACCCCGGAGTAGGGCCCCCCGGAGGACACCCGGTTCTCGGAGTTCATCCAGGATATGGCCACTGCCTTGGCTATTCCGGCGGACTCCGAGGAAGAGCCTCGAGCTGAGGAGCTCGAGGCGCTGCAGTATGACTCTCCTCCGAAGGAGGCCTTTACTGTCCCTGTTCCTCCGATGCTGGAACGGCTCCTCTTCCATATGTGGGAGGCACCGGCCTCGGCGCCGGTTCTTAGCAAGCAAGTCTATTCCATCTATCGGCTCCGGAAGAGCCCTGGCTTTCAGAAAGCACAGCTACCACACCATTCCATGGTTGTGGAATCGGCCATGCGTCGTCTGAAGAGCCAGAAGATGCACTCCGCGGTGCCTCCTGGCAGGGAGGCCCGAAACCTTGATGGCGTCGGTAGAAAGTGTTTTCAGGGCTCGATGCTTGCTTGCCGTGTCCAGTCTTACCAGCTGTACATGGGCATGTACTTGCGGGATCTGGCCAAGGAGTTGACCGGGTTCTCTGCTGGTCTCTCCGGGGAACCCTTGCAGAGATTTAAGTCCTTGTCCTCGGGGATTCGGGACTGCTTGAAGTTCATGTCCCGCGCCACCTACGATGGCTTCGAGGCTCGACGCCAGGCATGGCTGCAGTCATCGGACCTCGAGCCATGGGTTCAGGACAAGTTGGTCGATGTCCCTTGCCGAGGTGAAAACCTTTTTGGCAAGCCCATGACCGAGAAGGCCGCTCAGCTCGAGACCGAGCACCTCACTTGGACAAGGCTGTCGAGGAAGACCTCTGCCCCTTCTCATAAAAAGAAGGGCCCGGGTAAAAAGCCCTTTTACTCGAGGAAGGGCAATGCCTACAAACAGTACCCACAATATCAGGCTGCCCAAGCTGCCCCCCAGGGTCAGCAAGCCAAGGACTAGGGTAATGGGCCCCGTAGGCAGAGGGCCCCCAAGCCTCAGGCCCCTGCTACCACTCAGCAGGGTGGGGGCTTTTGACTCCTTGAGCATAGCCTCTCCTCCACTGCTCTCCCAACCCTGCACAGGAGGTCGTCTCGCCCTCTTTGCCCACCAGTGGCCCCTTATCACCGGGG